>ML661334.1:7636453-7719734 GCA_007570785.1 Antilocapra americana | reverse complement strand
GAAAACAGTGTGGAGATTCCTTAAAAAACTGGAAATAGAACTGCCATATGACCCAGCAATCCCACTGCTGGGCATACACACCAAAGAAACCAGAATTGAAAGAGACATGTGTACCCCAATGTTCATCGCCACATTGTTTACAATAGCCAGGACATGGAAGCAACCTAGATGCCCATCAACTGACGAATGGATAAGAAAGCAGTGGTACATATACACAATGGAATATTACTCAGCATTAAAAAGAAATTCATTTGAATCAGTTCTACTGAGGTGGACGAAACTAAAGTCTATTATCCAGAGTGAAGTAAGCCAGAAGGAGAAACAAAAATACAGTATACTAATGCATATATATGGAATTTAGAAAGACGATAACGAGAACCTTGCATGCGAGACAGCAAAAGAAACGCAGATGTGTAGAACAGACTCGTGGACTCTGTGAAAGAGGGCAAGGGTGGTATGATATAGGAGAATGGCATTGAAACATGTTAATTATCATATGTGAAATCAATCGCTAGCCCAGGGCTGATGCTCGGGGCTGGTGTACTGAGATGACCCAGGGGGAGGGAATCGGGAGGGAGGAGGGAGGGGGATTCTGGATGGGGAGCATATGTAAACCCAAGGCGGTTTCATGTCAATGTATGACAAAACCAACACAATAAAGTAAAGAAAATTAAAAAAAAAAAGAAAATAATCTACAACACTGATCACTGTACCCAGCTATGATCTCATTTAAATTTGAAGGAGAAATCAAATGCTTTACAGGCAATCAAAAGCTGAGAGAATTCAGCAACACAAAGCCAGTTCTCCAACAAATGCTAAAGGATCTTCCCTAGACAGGAAACATGGATAGGGTGTATAATCTTGAGCCCAAAACTATAAAGTAAATGGCAGTGGGATCATACTTATCAATAATTACCTTAAATGTAAATGGGTTTAATGCCCCAACCAAAAGACAAATATTGGCTGATTGGATACAAAAACAAGACCCCTATATATGTTGTCTACAAGAGACCCATCTGGAAACAAGGGACATATACAGGCTGAAAGTGAAGGGCTGGAAAAATATATTCTATGCAAATAGAGACCAAAAAAAGCAGGTGTAAAAATACTCATATCAGATAAATTAGACTTTAAAATAAAGGCTGTGAAAAGAGATAAAGATGAACACTACATAATGATCAAAGGATCAATCCAAGAAGAAGACATAACAATTATAAATATATATGCCCCCAACATAGGAGCCCCAGAATATGTCAGGCAAATGCTAACAAGTATGAAAGGGGAAATTAACAACAATACAATAATAATGGGAGACTTTAATACCCCACTCACACCTCTGGATAGATCAACTAAACAGAAAATTAACAAGGAAACACAAACTTTAAATGATACAATAGACCAGTTAGACGTAACTGATTTCTATAGGATATTTCACCCCAAAACAATTAATTTCACCTTTCTCAAGCGCACATGGAGCCTTCTCCAGAATAGATTACATCCTGGGCCATAAATCTAGCCTTGGTAAATTAAACAAATTGAAATTATTCCAAGCATCTTTTCTGACCAAAATGCAGTAAGCTTAGATGCCAATTATAGGAGATCAACCTTTTAAAATTCTGACATATGGAGGCTCAACAAAACGCTGCTGAATAACCAAAAAATCACAAAAGAAATTAAAAAAGAGAAATCAAAATATGCACAGAAATGAATGAAAATGAAAACAAAACATCCCAAAACCTGTGGGGCACTGTAAATGCAGTGCTAAGGAGAAGGTTCATAGCAATACAGGCTTACTTCACAATCAAGAAGTCAAATAAATAACCTAACTTTATACTTAAAACAACTAGAAAATGAAGAAATGCAGAACCCCAGGGTTAGTAGAAGGAAAGAAGTCTTAAATATCAGGGCAAAAATAAATGCAAAAGAAACAAAAGAGACCAAGCAAAAATCAACAAAGCTCAAAGCTGGTTCTTTGAGAAGAAAAATAAAATTGACAAACCATTAGGCAGACTCACTAAGAAACAAAGGGAGAAAATCCAAATCAACAAAATCAGAAAGAAAAAGTAGAAATCACAACAGACAACACAGAAATACAAAGGATCATAAGAGACTATTATCAGCAACTATATGCAAATAAACTGGAAAACTTGGAAGAAATGGACAAAGTCTTAGAAAAGTACAACTTTCCAAAACTAAGCCAGGAAGAAATAGATAATCTTAACAGACCCATCACAAGCATGGAAATTGAAACTGTAATCAGATATCTTCCAACAAAAGCCAAGGACCAGATGGCTTCACAGCTGAATTCTACCAAAAATTTAGAGAAGAGCTAACACCTATTCTACTCAAACTCTTCCAGAAAATTGCAGAGGAAGGTATATTTCCAAACTCATTCTATGACGCCACCATCACCCCAACAAATATGCCACAAAAAAGAAAACTACAGGCCAATATCATTGATGAACATAGATGCAAAAATCCTTAACAGAATACTAGCAAACAAGAATGAAAAACACATTAAAAAGATCATACATCATGACCAAGTAGGCTTTATCTCAAGGATACAAGAATTCTTCAATATCTGCAAATCAATCAATGTAATACACCACATTAACAAATTGAAAAATAAAAACTGCATGATTATCTCAATAGATGCAGAGAAAACCTTTGACAAAATTCAATATCCATTTATGATAAAAAAAAACTCTCCAAAAAGCAGGAATAGAAGGAACATACCTCAACATAATAAAAGCTATATATGACAAACCCACAGTAAACATTATCCTCAATGGTGAAAAACTGAAAGCATTTCCCCTGAAGTCAGAAATAAGACAAGGGTTCCCACTCTCACCACTACTATTCAACATAGTTATGGAAGTCTTGCCCACAGCAATCAGAGCAGAAAAAGAAATAAAAGAATCCAGATTGGAAAAGAAGAAGTAAAACTCACACTGTTTGCAGACGACATGATCCTCTACAAAGAAAACCCTAAAGACTCTACCAGAAAATTGCTAGAGCTAATCAGTGAATATATAAAGTTGCAGGATAAAAAATCAACACACAGAAATCCCTTGCATTCCTATACACTAACAATGAGAAAACAGAAAGAGATATTAAGGAAAGAATTCCATTCACCATCAAAACAAAAAGAATAAAATACTTGGCAGTACATCTCCCTAAAAATGGAAAAGACCTATGTACAGAAAACTATAAAACACTGATGAAAGAAATCAAAGAGGACACAAATAGATGGAGAAATATACTGTGTTCATGGATTGGAAGAATCAATATAGTGAAAATGAGTATACTACCCAGAGCAATCTACAGTTTCAATTAATTTCTTATCAAGTTACTAGAGGTTTTTTTTCAGAGAATTAGAACAAATAATTTCACAATTTGTATGGAAATTCAAAAAACCTTGAATAGCCAAAACAATCTTGAGAAAGAAGAATGGAACTGGAGGAATCAACCTGCCTGACTTTAGGCTATACTACCAAGACACAGTCATCAAGACAGTATGGTACTGGCACAAAGACAGAAATATAGATCAATGGAACAAAATAGAAAGCCCAGAGATAAATCCACGCACCTATGGACACCTCATCTTTGACAAAGGAGGCAAGACTATACAATGCAGAAAAGACAATCTCTTTAACAAGTGGTTCTGGGAAAACTGGACAACCACTTGTCAAAGAATGAAACTAGAACACTTTCTAACACCATACACAAAAATAAACTCAAAATGGATCAAAGATCTAATCATAAGACCAGAAACTATAAAACTCCTAGAGGAAAACATAGGCAAATCACTCTCCGACATAAATCAAAGCAGGATCCTCTATGACCCACCTCCCAGAATATTGGAAATAAAAGCAAATATAAACAAATGGGACCTAATTAAAATTAAAAGCTTTTGCACAACAAAGGAAACTAAAAGCAAGGTGAAAAGGTAGCATTCAGAATGGGAGAAAATAGTAGCAAAAGAAGCAACAGACAAACAATTAATCTCATAAATATACAAGCAACTCCTGCAGCTCAATTCCAGAAAAATAAACGACCCAGTCAAAAAGTGGGCCAAAGAACTAAACAGACATTTCTCCAAAGGAGACATACAAATGACTAATGAACACATCACTCATTATCAGAGAAATGCAAATCAAAACCATAAGGAGGTATCACTTTAGACCAGTCAGAATGGCTGCCATCCAAACGTCTATAAGCAATAAATGCTGGAGAGGATGTGGAGAAAAGGGAACCCTCTTACACTGTTGGTGAGAATGCAAACTAGTACAGCCACTATGGAGAACAGTGTGGAGATTCCTTAGAAACTGGAATCAGAACTGCCATATGACCCAGCAATCCCACTGGTGGGCATATACACTGAGGAAACCAGAATTGAAAGAAACATATGTACCCCAATGTTCCTCGCTGCACTGTTTACAATAGCCATGGCATTGAAGCAATCTAGATGTCCATTAGCAGACAAATGGATAAGAAATCTGTGGTACATATACTCAATGGAATATTACTCAGCCATTGAAACGAATACATTTGAATCAGTTCTTCTGAGGTGGATGAAACTGGACTCTATTATACAGAGTGAGGTAAGGTAGAAGGGAAAACAACAATACAGTATACTAACACATATATATATATGGAATTTAGAAAGATGGTAATGATAACCCTGTATGTGAGACAGCAAAAGAGACACAAATGTATAGAACAGTCTTTTGGACTCTATAGGGGAGGGCAAGGGTGGGATGATATGGGAGAACAGCATTGAAATATGTAAATTATCATATGTGAAATGAATCATCAGCCCAGGTTTGATGCATGATATAAGGTACTCAGGGCTGGTGCACCGGAATGAGCCAGAGGTATGGAATTGGTAGGGAGGAGGGAGGATGTTTCTGGAAGGGGAATGCATGTATACCCATGTCAGATTCATGTCAATGTATGGCAAAAGCAACATGATAATATAAATTAAAAAAAAAATAAATAAAAAGCAGACAGCAGTTTATCTCCCTACTACCAAGATGAGAATCATCAGAAGTTAGTATGCAATGACATCTCCATGGAGTTTTCTGAGAATTCACCTTTGAAATAAAAATATGAGACTGGCACCATAAAAGAGAAACCACTGACAATTTGTGATGCAGTTTTTTATGGAGAGCTATGGGACTCTCAAATCCAAAAAAACAAGCAACTATCGTTTATTCATCATCAAACAAAGATAATGTTGACTAACAAATATATGACTTTTCCTCATATGGCTTTTCTAATCACAATCATCAAACCATCAGAAGATTCAATTGACCAAATATGGAAATTACTTTGAAGAATCTCTGATCAATAATTGCTCAAAAAATGTTAATTTTCTGCAGCCCATTTTCCCCCCTTTTCCTATCCACTAGGTTCTCAAAAAATATCAATCCCCAAATTTGGGTTTTGTTGTTAAATTTCAGTGTCTTATTCCATATTCTTTCAAATTAAATAGAGAAATAAACTTTAAATATGATATGATTGGATGGCTTCACTGACTCAAAGGACATGAATCTGAGCAAACTCAGGGAGATACTGAAGGACAGGGAAGCCTGGCATGCTGAAGTCCATGACGTTGCAGATTCAGACAGAACTGCGTGACTAAATAGCAACAAAATATGGCCACTCTGTCAACATGGAAAGTCTCATCCTCTCTGAAGTGACTTCAAGCATCAGTAAGCAGAACTTTCTAAATTACAGTCACAATAATATCATGAAGGCAGTTTGGAGGTTGTAAAAACAGTGCACGTAGCACTCATTATTGACTCAGTAACCACAACTAGAGAGGCTGAAAAAATCCCCTTTTATTTCCTTCTTTTATCATTAAAGTTGAAGGGAGAGAAAGTGAAATTCCATAGGGAATGACAGTTCATCAAATCTTTGAGTCTCCTGTGAGTGCAAAAACCATTTCATCATATTTCCTTTGGGAGAAGTGATGACTCTGGAACTTAAATACTTCCTGCAAATAGAAGCAAAATTGGGATGAGCAGATGGCTAAGGGACAGCAGGAGGGTGACTGCTCATCTTGAGATTCTTCTCAGAATATTTGCTCAGCATGATTCAATAAGAGAAGAGGAGACATTTGACCTCTCCCCAAAAGGTAAAAACAAACAAACAAACAAACAAAAACAAACAAACACAAAACCATAAAAGTTAATCCCATGTCAGTGTGTTTGGGGCTGAAAAGAAATATGACCTGTTCAGAGTAGAGTGTTATGCTACTCAGTGCTCCTTTGGGCATTGGTTTCCTTGGTATCAGGTCCATGCTATCTTAAAGTTTACAAAAGACATATAGATCATGGGTTTGACTTTTAGATGGCTCACTCTAATTCAAAATTTAAACTGCTAGAATTGGAAAGCTCCATAGAGTTTGCATTCTTGCCCCATTCATTTCACAGATAAGGAAGTTGCATCTGACAGCAATTCATCAAGTTCAAATAATTAATTTAGTTGATGGAGGTATTACTATCAATCACACCAAGATTTAACTTATTACCAATGTATGCATACTGCATGCTAATTCCCTTCAATTGTGTTTGACTCTCTGTGGCCCCATGTACCATATTCTGCCAGGCTCCTCTGTCTAAGGGTTTCTCTAGGCAAGAATACTGGAGTGGATTACCATTCCCTCCTCTAGGTGATCTTCCAGACCCAGGGATTTAATTCAGGTCTCTTACATCTACCTGAATTGGTAGGCAAGTTCTTTACCACTAGCAACACCCGGGAATCCCATTATGAATGACCACACCCCAATGAAAGATGAACTATGCTACTCTACTTTCTTGTATTTCTTGAGCAATAAACCAAATAGAGTGGATTCAGTCTGACTTCTTTCAGGTTTACACAGAGGATGCTACTTATTTCTAAATTCGTGTTTTGCTTTTAGTTTGATTTACTCTTGCCCACTCTCTTCTTAGAATTCTTTAGTGGACCAAATGTCCATGAAAACACAGAGAAAGAAGTTTACCAACGCATGCTCCATTGTGTCCATCGATATGGATAACACTTTCCCTATTCTTCCAAGAGAGGAACCCTTAATCTTTACTCTGAGTTGAAGCTGTGGTTAGGCAATAAAATCGTCCAAAGACACAGCAGAGTCTTCATCTTGGTTATGTTCCATGCCAAAATCCTGGGTGTTTCTAAAGATCAGAGAAACCAAAGAACTAATTTCATGCCCAAGAATAATAGGCAAGACAGGAAAGAAAGAAAGGTGGGCACAAAAATAAAGATCTATAACCTCCATCAAATCATATATACACAGAAGATGACAAAGTGAAGTAGATCCTAGAATCAGAGCCAGCTCTACTACTTGCTGCTCTTGATTGTATGGAAGCTATTTATTATCTAGCCTTGCTCTTTTCAGGTATAAGATGGAGATAATGTTGGCACCTACTTCATAGAGCTGTGATGAGGATGAAATTACATAATGTGTGGAAGAAATGAAAATTCTGGCACATAGTTACCATTCTGGCCTTTTAAAAATTATTATTATTCACTGCTTTGTCTAATACTGCTCACCCTCTGCTTTAAATATTTCATTTTCTGTGTATGTGTTTATGCGTGGGCAGTGGGGTGGTATGATGTGTTATATACTGAGACCCTGGGATCTTTTTGTGTGTGTTTGTGTGCCTATCTGCAATGAGAGTAAACATTTGTTTTCTGCTTTGTTTTAGAAAGAAGGGGTACTCAAAATATTCTTTACTAATTAATTAGGAATATATTCACACTAATCAGATCAAATATTTGATACTATGTGGTAAATGACCTCAGAGCACCAAGGTTTTTGGAGAAGAAGATTTGCCATCCCTAAGACACTAACATCTTCTCCTATGTTGACTGAGTTCCTGCAGAAAACCCATGGCCATCACCTTCACCAAAGTCACTTGATTTGCCCTGTGGATCACTGAATATATTATTGGGAGGATTTTTAAGAATGACCTCAAACAATAAGCCAAATCCAGACACACATAAAAGTGAAAAGATGGATAAAGAAAACCACTCAGTGGTGACTGAGTTTATCTTTATGGGCATCACTCAAGACCCTCAGCTGCAGATCATCTTTTTTTGTGGTCTTCCTCTTCGTCTATCTGGTCAATGTAGTGGGGAATGTTGGGATGATTATCCTGATCATAACAGACACTCAGCTTCACACACCCATGTATTTTTTCCTCTGCAACCTATCTTTTGTCAACCTGGGCTACTCCTCAGCCATTGCCCCCAGGATGCTGGTGGACTTCCTAACAAAGCACAAAGTCATCTCTTTTTCCAGCTGTGCCACCCAGTTTGTGTTCTTTGTAGGCTTTGTGGATGCTGAGTGCTATGTCCTGGCTGCCATGGCCTATGACCACTTTGTGGCCATCTGTTGACCCCTCCATTACAGCGATCTCATGTCCAAGAGAGTCTGCTTGGCTCTCATGCTGGGTTCCTACCTGGTTGGCTTGGTGAGTTTAGTCGCCCACATTTCCCTCACTTTCAGTCTGAGTTACTGCGGTTCCAACATCACCAACCACTTCTGTGAAATCCCACTACTCTTAGCCCTCTCTTGCTCAGACACCTACATCAGTGAGATCTAGCTCTTCAGTTGTGTGGCTTCATTGAATTCAGCACCATACTCATCATCTTTATCTCCTATGCCTTCATCCTCACTGCAATTTTCAGAATACACTCAGATGAAGGCTGCCTTAAGGCTTTCTCCACCTGTGGGTCTCATCTCATTGGCATCACCCTTTTCTATGGCACAGTCATGTTTATGTACCTGAGACCAACATCCAGCTACTCCCTGGATCAAGACAAATGGACCTCTGTGTTCTACATTGTTATCATCCCCATGTTGAATCCCTTGATCTACAGTTTACGAAACAAGGATGTGAAGGCTTCTCTCAAGAAAATAATTGGAAAGAAATCTCAATAATCTTAATAATACAAATAAAATATATTAACACAGGTAAATAATAGTGGTAGAAGGATGTGGCAGGAAATAAAAAATTCTAGTAGCTTTCCCGTAAGCACTACAATTTACCAACTACTTGCTGAGTCAACCTTTTATTTTTTTTTAATTGAAGTATAGTTGATGTGCCATTTTGTATAAGTTTCCATGTACAGCATACTGATTCAGAATTTTTAAAGGTTATAATTTACTTATAGTTATTATAAAATACTGCCTATATTCCTTATACTGTACAAGATATTCTCGTAGCTTATTTATTTTGGATATTTGTTATATTGACTAGTTTATTCTGTTTTGTTAGATTCTACATATAAGAGATATCATGCATTATCTGTCTTTCTCTGTCTGACTTAATTCACTAAGCATATACCCTCCAAGTCAATCCTAAATTCCAAAGGACTTTCAGTAATCTTTAACTCTATGATCTGAAGCAAAAATAAACTAATATTTTTTTTAAAGTCAAGCTGAGAAAGACGCACGAGGTTTTTAAAATACTTATTGGAAGATAGATAATTTTCAATGTTGTATTAGTTTTAGATGTATATTAAAATGAATCTGATATACATATATCCCCATTTTTTTAAAATTATTTTCTTACATAGTTCATTACAGAGTATTGAATAGACTTCCCTCTGCTATCCAGGAGGTCCTTATTAATTATCTGTTCTATATATAGTAGTATGTATGTCAATCCCAATCTTTCAATTTATCCCTCCCTCACATTACCTGCTGACACACATTTTTTTTTTGCTTGTTTGTTTGTTCTTGTTTTTGAAATTGGATCACATGTTGATTAGAAATGGATACAGGACATGAAAGAAGAATAAATAACCAATCACTCTAAATTATATTTTTTTCAGAGTCATGAAAAATGATAGATTCAAATGTTGAAAATTTCTCTACTGTGAAAGGAAGTCAGAGAAAATTTAGCTAACTACACAAGGAATGGAGCTGATGTAAAGATGACTTAACTCATCCAAGCATCCTTTACTTGTATATCCAGCAAAACCTTATAAAAGCTAGATATGTACCTCTGGAGGATACAAACATGAGACACACACATGCCAAGGACAGAGGTTTGCTGTGCTTCCAGAGAGAATTTACCATGTTTTCTCTCTCTGAAACTCCTGCCACCAATAAAATCAGGAGCTATGCAGAGAGAAATATTGAGGGCAGGAGGAGTAGGGAGTGACAGGGTGAGATGGTTGCATGGCATCATCAACTCAATGGACATGAGTTTGAGCAAACTCTGGGGGATAGTGAAGGACAGGGAAGCCTGGCACACTGCAGCCCATGGGGTCATAACGAGTTGAACAAGACTGAGCAACTGAACAACAATGCAAAGCCCAAGAATAGGAATTGGAGACTTAGGCTCTGTTAACTAGGTTTTTGAGTATTGACAAGATTTTTTTCCCGTCCTCAGTTTTTCCTGATGTCAAGTTTCACCTAATAATCACTGGTACCCTATGATCTCTTCTGCTTAGTATTGAAAAGGGTAGACATCTGAGTTTGGTCAACCTCACATATCTACAAAGTTTCAGTCCTCAGAGAAGCTCTAGGATACAGTTTGGATCAATTCCTAAGGCTAATTTTAGCAAGACTGTAATGTCTATAGGACTGGCTGTCCAGCTCTCATTCTTAATTTCCCCTCTGCTTTCCTTTCCCTCTCTTCTAATTTCAAGTAAACTCTAGCCTGTTGGGGGGCCAAGAGTCTTCATGTTTTCCACCATTATCCCAAGGCCCTTATCAAAGAATAGTTCCACTAACTCTGATGTATCAATGACAGACAATTGAGGAGGATATATCTTCTCTTTGTGTGTTCTCAATGCTATGGTGTGGGTGCATGCTTGTGTCCAATTCTTTGTGATTCCATGGACTGTAGCCCTCCAGGTTTTCTGTCCATGGAATTATTCCAGCAACAATACTGGAATGTGTTGCCATTTCCTACTCCAGGGGATCTTCCAGATACAGGTATCAAACCCCCATCTCTTGCATCTCCTACATTGGCAGGTGGATTCATTTTTACCACTGTGCCACCTGGGAAGTGGGGAAGGAAATGACAACCCACTCCAGTATTCTTGCCTGGAGAATCCGATGGACAGAGAAGCCCGTGGCTACAGTTCATGGGTGTCACAAAGAGCTGGACACGACTGAATGACTGAGCACCTGGGAAGCCTACAAATCTTGAATTAGAAAGCAAGGGTGCTACTATCAGGATTGGGTAAAGACAGAGACATTAGATATCTAAGGACATCTAGGTTTTTCTCAGATATATTGAAATCCCATCACAGCATCCATTTCAAATACTTACAATGTTTCTATCTCTACTCCTCCTCTAGTCCAATATAATGAAAGGTCAGGGACACACTATAGTTGCCTTAAAGTATAGAGCATCCTGACTCATCATGAAAAGCATCAGAGAGTTTTAGAGATAGAAGCCTCAGAACTTACCAGTCTTTCTAATGGGTGTCATTATATATAAGTTGAAATTGATCTGGTTCAAAATCACTTAATCATATCATGAGTTCTTAAAATATCCCTGCTGTCACATTATGGAGGAAACTACAGGGGTTAATAGACAGATGTAAAGTTGTGAGGAGAAGGAAATGGCAACCCACTCCAGTATTCTTGCCTGGAGAATCTGAGGGACAGAGGAGCCTGGTGGGCTGCCGTCTGTGGGGTCGCACAGAGTCAGACTCAACTGAAGCAACTTAGCAGCAGCAGCAGCAGCGGTGTTGGCAGTCCTGAAACAGTCTAGAGTTTTAGCCTTCTATTTTGAGTGTTTTTGTTTTTATTTTTAATAATCCAATGAATAATCCTATATGCTATGTGAAAAATAAGAAAATGGGGCTTTCCTTTCTCATTAACTACAAACCAAGTAGTGTATGTCTTAATTAAAAAAAAAAGAAAAAATAATAGTCTCTTCACCACCAGAAAGATCTTTGAATATCATTTCTATGTCTCAGATCAATATTCAGTGACTTTGCTATTAAAGGGCTACCATTTTTCCTCTTTCCTGGTTGATAGTTGTATCCAGTCAGTAGATGAATCACTTTAAATTTCTTTAGGTTTCTACAACAATGAATAGTGGTAGGTATCATTCCCATTTTAAAGAGGATAAAATCAAATTTTAGAAAGATCAATAAACATGTCAAATGTAAGTAACAGAGTCAAAAGTTGATCCAAGGGCTCTACTTTCCACTGTTAACAATGGCAAATATTCAGGCTTTGTACTATTGGAAAATAGTCCTCATATAGGATCTGCTATTTCTTTCTGTAAGACTTTGGACAGCTTAATAAGCCTCTATAAGCCTACATTTCTTTACCTACTAAATGGAAATAAAAATGCTTCCTTTTTAGCATTTGTCCAATAATATGCAGTGATTTTTATTAAAAATCTGTCCCATAAATATATTTAATAAATGTAAATTCCTTCTATCTTTGCTTCATTTATATATTAACTATGAATAGTATCACTATAACTGAGATGCAATTAAATAAGGAAACTATTTTTTTCCATGTAATTCATGGTTGAAGCATTATATATACTTATAATAGAAAGAGAAAAGTGGATAGAAGTTGGATCACCTTAGTCTTAGTCAGTCCACAAGTAATCATGTCAGATAAATCCTTCAATGTCTCTGTACTGCAATCTTTGCAACAATAAAATGAAGGCATTATTTACACTTCACCTATCCTATTAGTTTGCTCAAATAAGTATACATAAATGTTTGGTGTTTAAAAAGGCTTGAATTATCTTTCATACATTAAAAACTTTATCCAGAAATACAATAAAAATAAAGGTAAGTACTTTGATCATATTCTCTACAATAGACTACAAAACCCTTTAATCAACAAAAAACTGGTAAACACCATACTAAGAGCAACTAAAGACAAAAACTGATGCAGAAGCAGTTAATACAAAAGATGTCAGAGTGAGATAAAGCAAGGGCTAAATTCACCTTCACCACTCTCAAGCTATAAAAGCTCAGGTGAGATTTTTTTTTAACAATTTGTGCTTAAATCTATCTATCTATCTATCATTTGTTACTTCACCTAGTTGACATTCATCAGTTCAGTTCAGTTGCTCAGCCATGTCTGACTCTTTGAGATCCCATGGACTATAGCACTCCAGGTTCCTCTGTCCATGGGATTTTCCAGGCAAGAATACTGGAGAGAATTGCCATGGCCTCCTCTGAGGTATATTTCCAATCCAGGGATCAAATCTGTGTCTCTTACACTCCTGCATCTTTACCAGTAGTGCCTCTAGGGAAACTCCGTAGAGAGTATACCAGGCATAATTAGTGTCTAAGATCCCTCATCCTATCCCATACTTACCCTTATTCCCTTACATGGAAACTGTAAAACTGCCTAAGTCCTTTGCTTAGTAGTCTAAGTCCTCTTCCTTAAACCCCTTCTCTGGTATTGTTACCTCCTGCTTGTTTTGTGCAAAAATTCTCCTATAAGATTATTTCTTGAATGGCCTTCACATTTTTCTACCTCTGTATTCTTCCCAGCTCTC
This sequence comes from Antilocapra americana, assembly GCA_007570785.1. Lineage (NCBI taxonomy): Eukaryota > Metazoa > Chordata > Mammalia > Artiodactyla > Antilocapridae > Antilocapra > Antilocapra americana. The sequence goes on along the minus strand of ML661334.1, from coordinate 7,706,223 downwards.
TATTCCTTCCGTCTCTACTTCCTGCTTCCCTAGTAGTCTCAACTCCACGTCTCGGAATATTCAAACTTTTCTCTTCCTTCAAGGACCAGCTTATCTATCACTCTCCAAAAAGCCCTCATTCTCTGATCTACTGAATTGCTAAAAAAAAAAAAAAAAAAAAAAAACCCAAAAAAAACAAAAAAAAACAAAAAACAAAACTACTCTTCTGAATACCATATTCTTTAATTGATAAGTTGCACTTGTGAATGTGATAGTTATGCATATGTATGTATAAATGCCTCGAAACACAGACACTATATAAGTTGTGCCTGGATGTTGTCATGGCAATAGAAAACGTAAAATGGACACTGAGAAGTGTTTATGAAAAGAAAGTAGTTGACATATTCGATGTCTAGACTGCTTCAAACAACCAAGCACCAAAACTAAACAGCCACTTGAGGTGCTCTGAAAACAGCTGTGTTGATATCTCTGTATTTAATCCTGCTAGATCTAACGTTAATGAAATAATAAGCCTCTTCACCAGACCTGGCTTCCGGAGACAGGAATTGGAGCCCATAGTAAAATCAGTGCAATGAATGCCATCCACAGGAGGGCACAGTTACAGTATCAGGAAGGTTCCAATTATTCATCTACTCATTGTTTATAGGGCACCTCACACGTGCTCATGACAAGATGGCGCTTGGTTGAAATCAAGAGGGCGGGACTGAGGCTATTTACAAAAAGATGCGATTGGCCATGGCTAACTTCCTCTTAGCAACGCCAGGACGTGACTAGTATACATTTGTGTGCTGCCACCTGGATATGTGACCTTTACAGTGATTGGCCAAGCTCCCAGAAAGCCCCATTTGAAACCCCCACACCGTTTGCCTTCCCGTGCTGTTTGCCTATATAAGCTCGCCCTCCAGCTCAATAAAACGGAACTGCTTTGACAGAACCCCCGCTGCGTATGAGTGTCTCTCTCTGGGCGAGGGAGGCTGTGGGGCGGGAGGTCCGCTCACCCCCTCCTCAGGGCTGATCTTCCAGAGGCTTCCATCCTCGGAAGACAACTTCGGAGGGTCCTTCTGTCCGAGACCGAGGGCTCGCCTGGCTTTCTGACTCCCGCCCTGGAGCGCTACATGGCGGGTTAGAGAGTCGGAGAGAAGAGGAAAATAGAGAGGCCCCACAATTCTTCATTCTTTATTTTGCTTTCTTTCTTCCTTTGAAATCTGTCTTTTCAATAATCTAGTATGTACCAGATGCTGGGCTTGCTCTGATAAACACAGCAGACGTTTTGGTACACTCATAAACCTTACTGTCCATATAAAGTTGAGATGAAGGAAACAAATTGATTTCCAAGAAAGTGAGGAATCTTCATAGATGCCCCAAGAAGACATTTATGAACCGAGTAGTTGCAGATCATGTTAATTTGCATGTGATATGTTTTAGACAGTCTTCTTATATTTTGACTTAAATCAAGGCTTTTCAAATCAAATAGCTTAGTGAGATCATAAACCAAATGAACTAAAATATGAAGTCCAGAGATAAAGTAGGGATGGGTCTGGACAAAGGCCTTTTAGACTCTCCGGACAACAGTCAGAAAGTCCTTCAGAAAATAAGAGCTATTCAGGTAATGTTTAGAAGTGATTAGCATTATACCAAAAGATATGCAGAGTGAGTTTTTCAGTTGACAGTGAGTTGGCACACAGTGAGCAGGGTCCATCACTGGAGAGTTGAGATCACAGGCCTGGCTCTGCTATTCACCAGCTGGGAGTCCTTGCTTGCACAATTCATGCCACCAGTCTATGCTTAACTGTTCTTACCTGCAGGACAGGGGCAAGAGTGGGCATTCTCATAGAGTTGATGGGACCAGGTAAATCAGATAATACATGTGAATCATCTAGAACATAGTTAACTATATCTTGTAAGGACTCAAGGTATGGTAACTTTATCATTATTTTATATACATATATTTGTGATCCTCATTAGAGGATCTTTGTTAAATGACCAAGACAGGAATTATGAGCATTACTAATCTCTACACCTAAAAGATGATGCTGTGAAAGTGCTGCACTCAATATGCCAGCAAATTTGGAAAACTCAGCAATGGCCACAGGACTGGAAAAAGTCAGTTTACATTCCTATCCCAAAGAAAGACAATGCCAAAGAATGCTCAAACTATCATACAATTGCACTCAATTCACATGCTAGTAAAATAATGCTCAAAATTCTCCAAGCCAGGCTTCATCAATACATGAACTGTGAACTTCCAGATGTTCAAGCTAGTTTTAGAAAAGGAAGAGGAACCAGAGATCAAATTGCCAATATCTGCTGGATTATCAAAAAAGCAAAAGAGTTCCAGAAAATCATCTATTTCCGCTTGATTGACTATGGCAAAGCCTTTGACTGTTTATTGATCACAATAAACAATGGAAAATTTTTCAAGAGATGGGAATACCAGACCATCTCACCTGTCTGTTGAGAAACCTGTTTTCAGTTCAGGAAGCAACAGCTAGAACTCGACATGGAATAACAGACTGGTTCCAAATAGGAAAAGGAGTCCTTCAAGGCTGTATATAATCACCCTGCTTATTTAACTTATATGCAGAGTACATCTTGAGAAACGTTGGGCTGGAAGAAGCACAAGCTGGAATCAAGATTTCAGGGAGAAATATCAATAACCTCAGATAAGCAGACAACACCACCCTTAAGATAAAAAGTGAAGAGGAAATCAAAAGCCTCTTGATGAAAGTGAAAGAGGAGAGTGAAAAAGTTGAGTTAAGGCTCAACATTCAGAAAGCTAAGATCATGGCATCTTGTCCCATCACTTCATGGGAAATAGATGGGGAAACAGTGTCAGACTTTATTTTTTGGGCTCCAAAATCACTGCAGATGGTGATTGCAGCCATGAAATCAAAAGAGGCCTACTCCTTGGAAGGAAAGTTATGGCCAACCTGGATACCATATTGAAAAGCAGAGACATTACTTTGCCAACAAAGGTTCATCTAGTCAAGGTTATGGTTTTTCCAGTGGTCATGTATGGATGTGAGAGTTGGACAGTGTAAAAGGCTGAGTGCCAAAGAATTGATGCTTTTGAATTGCAGTGTTGGAGAAGACTCTTGAGAGGCCCTTGGACTGCAAGGGGATCCAACCAGTCCCTCCTAAAGGAGATCAGTCCTGGGTATTCATTGGAAGGACTGATGTTGAAGTTGAAACTTCAGTACTTTGGCCACCTCATGTGAAGAGCTGACTCACTGGAAAAGATCCTGATCCTCCCTCCTGAAGGACTGGGGTCAGGAGAAGAAGGGGGCCACAAAGGATGAGATGGCTGGATGGCATTACTGCCTTGATGGACATGGGTTTGGGTGGACTCTGGGAGTTGGTGCAGGACAGGGAGGCCTAGTGTGCTGCTTTTCATGGGTTCACAAAGAGTCAGACATTACTGAGCGACTGAACTGAACTGAAATGAACTGAATCTCTACACCACATGATTGATAAACTAAGTCTTTTAAGAATAGAATGAAGGGAATGGCTACCCACTCCAGCATTCTTGACTGGAGAATTCCATGGACACAGCAGCCTGGTGGGCTAAAATCAGTGGGTCACCAAGAGTCAGACATGACTGAGCAACTGAGCACACACATGCACGCACATGCACACACACACACACACAAACACACTGAGGCAATTAAATCACTTTTCCACCTGAATCCAATCTCTAGAGAAAAAGTCTTTCTATACGAAAAAGAAAAAAGTCATTTGCAAAAATGACATTAAATGCTACCTATTATAATTCTCTTTTACATGACAAACATGTTTAAGTACTTTGTTGATAGTATATCATATCTTCACAACAACTCCAATATAACTTATGACCATTTTAAATATGAGAAAATTGATGGTCAGAGGGTATACAACTGTCTTAAAGTTAGAATATTTACCAAAGCCATACATTTATACTTGAGTTTACGTAAGTCCAAAATGCCCTTTTGTTATATAATTTATTGCTTTATTTTACTGTTATTATTTTAATATTTCAATAAATAATTGCAATCAGAAACTTCACAGATAAAATACCTCAAGACATTAGGTGTCGTGTAGAAATAGTCTTCATATCTGTCCTCACCACATATTCATGCAAAAAAAAAAAAGACATGATATCCATGTGTAAAAACTACAATTCCATTACAATAAAATAAAGTTTCTTCTATGACAACCACAAATGAGATGCTGCTATAATCCAGCCCAAACTTTTTATAGATTAAAAATAAAGGTAATAAGTGTATATGGAATTTATAAACATGGTACCAATAACCCTGTATGCGAGACAGCAAAAGAGATACAGATGTATAGAACAGTCTTTTGGACTCTATGGGAGAGGGCAAAGGTGGGATGATATGGGAGAATGGCATTGAAACATATAAATTATCATATGTGAAATCAATCGCCAGCCCAGGTTTGATGCTTGATACAGGGTGCTCAGGGCTGGTGCACCGGGATGACCCCGAGAGATGGAATCGGGAAGGAGGTGGGAGGGGGGTTCTGGAAGGGGAACACATGTATACCCATGGCAGATTCACGTCAATGTATGGAAAAACCAACATGATAATGTAAAGAAAAAAATAAATAAATAAAAATTTTAAAAAGTAATAAAGGTATACACAGTGGAACCCCTAAGTTATTTGAGTTTTCTCATCTCAGTACCTTAGGCTGAATTTTAAATTCTTGAGGGATGATGTCCCAAGAGCAGTGATTAAAATTTAATTAATTATTTATTATTAGGGAGTCCTGATTGCTGTATGAATCAGTTCTCCCTTCCTTTCCATCTCCTACATTTGAACCATTACAAGATTAAACAATGCCTTCCAAGTGACCAGAGTATTCTCAACCTTCCATGTTGCCTAATTCTGGCAATCATAAAAATGTATGCCTTCAACACAAAAACAAGAAACTAAAGTGCAGGCATCAAAGGCCGTGCACAGAGTCATGTCCTAAAATCAACTGGAATTGAGAGATGATTATGACCCTAGTACACTCTTAATTGTTAACATAGGATATTTGAGCCCTAGATTCTCTTCTCCCATATCATGCTAAATACAATCCCATAGCCTATAAACACAAACTGTTTATAAGGAAACAGTTAGGGCAGCATGGAAACTTACTAGTTTAGTAAGCTCAAGCGTATCATCTCACTTTCCTAAGTTTATTCATTTTCAAAATGGACATTAAAATATTCAGACCACTACATCGCTCCTTTGTTATGAATCTAAAGGGAAGAAAAGAAGGAAAAAAAGAGAAAAGGAAAGAAAAGAAGTAAAGAAGGAAGGAAGGGAAAAGGAGGGAAGGAGAGAGGAAAAAAGAGTAAACTAGATAGTTAATATTAATTAGGTCCTTTCAATGTGCAACAAGCCAGCTGATTCAAATAATGTCTCCACATAATAATAAAGCATAATCTCATAATTCTCAACTCCTGAATGCACTATAGTTGGTGGTTGTTGCTTGTCTGATGTTAATATCAATTCCCAGGCCATATCCTGAATCAAAATCTCTGCAAATAGGACTCAGATATAGATATTTTTAAAAACCCCACAAGTGAGCCCTTAAAATCTTATTCTTTCAACATTTTACTGGGAAAAAGATACAATTGTGGATTAGACAACTCTAAGCCTGAAATATACTGGGAGTTCCATTTGTTACCTCCTATTTTTCCCTACTGGGTTCCAGCTTTTAAGAATCGTTGTGTGAAAACCATTTAAAATTTACCACATTCATCTAAGACTTTTCAAAATATTCAGTTACATTTTGCTTTAATGACACTGTGATCTCCCAGCTTAGATTCCCATTAGTTATCATCCCCTTCAGAGTGCATTGACCCTGGCATTATGGTGGAAGTTACCCAGTATGCAATGGAGGAATAGTACATGGTGACATGGCCTCCTTTAACATAGATTTTCTCATTTGAGTCTCAGAACTGTGGGAAACAGAGGGGGCTCAGTTAGACTGATATCAGAGCAGATGACGTGATTTAGTTTTCATAGTCCATAAGTGATAAGAAAAGTGATTAAACATTTCTCATATTAATAGATATGCTGTCTAGGGCCATGGTCATCCCAAGAACATATTACGAACCCTGGAGGCTTCTTCAGCAATAAGAGATTATAAGCTGATGTGATCCATTGTTTATCGTGGCATTATGTGTGTGTTTATATGTGCACATATATATCTTTAAATATATGTAAACACATGTAAGAAGTTCTCAGGTGGCACAGTGTTAAAGAATCCACCTGTCAGTGTAGAAGATGCAAGAGACAGGGTTTCGATTCCTGATTGGGAAGATCACCTGGAGTAGGAAATGGTAACTTGCTCCTGTATTCTTGGCTGGAAAACCCCATGGATAGAGGAGTTTGGAGGGCTACAGTCCATGGTGTCACAAAGACTCGTATCTGAGCACATATAAAAACACATGTGAAAGTTAATACATTTAAAAATGATTATATATATCATTTTAAAAAGAAAAGTATGGTGTTAGAAAGTGATCTAGTTTCATTCTTTTACAAGTGGCTGTCCAGTTTTCCCAGCACCACTTGTTAAAGAGGTTGTCTTTTCTCCATTGTATATTCTTGCCTCCTTTGTCACAGATAAGGTGTCCATAGATGCGTGGATTTATCTCTGGGCTTTCTATTCTGTTCCATTGATCTATATTTCTGTCTTTGTGCCAGTACCATACTGTCTTAATGACTGTGGATTTGTAGTATAGCCTAAAGTCAGGTAGGTTGATTCCGCCAGTTCCATTCTTCTTTCTCAAGATTGCTTTGGCTATACGAGGTTTTTTGTATTTCCATACAAATTGAGAAATTATTTGTTCTAATTCTTTGAAGAAGACCTCTGGTAGCTTGATAGGAATTGCATTGAATCTATAGATTGCTTTAGGTAGTATACTCATTTTCACTATATTGATTCTTCCAATCCATGAGCACGGTACATTTCTCCATCTGTTTGTGTCCTCCTTGATTTCTTTCATCAGTGTTCTATAGTTTTCTATATACAAGTCTTTTGATTCTTTAGGTAGAAATACTCCTAAGTATTTTATTCTTTTTGTTTCGATGGTGAATGGGATTGTTTCCTTAATTTCTCTTTCTGATTTCTCACTGTTAGTGTATAGGAATGCCAGGGATTTCTGTGTGTTGATTTTATATCCTGAAACTTTGCTATATTCACTGATTAGCTCTAGTAATTTTCTCGTAGAGTCTTTAGGGTTTTCAATATAGAGGATCATGTCATCTGCAAACAGAGAGAGTTTTACTTCTTCTTTTCCAATCTGTATTCCTTTGATTTCTTTATCTGCTCTGATTGCTGTGGCCAAAACCTCCAAAACTATGTTGAATAGTAGTGGTGAGAGTGGGCACCCTTGTCTTGTCCCTGATTTCAGGGGGAATGCTTCCAGTTTTTCACCATTGAGGATAATGTTTGCTGTGGGTTTGTCATATATAGCTTTTATTATGTTGAGGTATGTTCCTTCACTTTCTAACACCATACACAAAGATAAACTCAAAATGGATTAAAGATCTAAGCATAAGACCAGAAACTATAAAACTCCTAGAGGATAACATAGGCAAAACACTCTCTGCTATAATCCAAAGCGGGATACTCCATGACCCACCTCCCAGAATATTGGAAATAAAAACACGAATAAACAAATAGTACCTAATTAAAATTAAAAGCTTTTGCACAACAAAGGAAACTATAAGCAAGGTGAAAAGACAGCCTTCAGAATGGGAGAAAATAATAGCCAATGAAGCAACAGACAAACAATTAATCTCAAAAATATACAAACAACTCCTGCAGCTCCATTCTAGAAAAATAAACAACCCAATTAAAAAGTGGCCCAAAGAATTTAACAGACATTTCTCCAAAGAAGATTTAAAAATGGCTAACAAACACATGAAAAGATGCTCAGCATCACTCATTATCAGAGAAATGCAAATCAAAACCACAATGAGGTACCACTTTACACCAGTCAGAATGGCTGCCATCCAAAAGTCCACAAGCAATAAATGCTGGAGAGGATGTGGAGAAAAGGGAACCCTCTTACACTGTTGGTGGGAGTGCAAACTAGTACAGCCACTATGGAAAACGGTGTGGAGGTTCCTTAAAAAGCTGCAAATAGACCTGCCATATGACCCGGCAATCCCACTGCTGGGCATATACACCGAGGAAACCAGAATTGAAAGAGCCACGTGTACCCCAATGTTCATCGCTGCATTGTTTACAATAGCTAAGACATGGAAACAACCTAGATGCCCATCAACTGATGAATGGATAAGAAAGCTGTGGTACATATACACAATGGAATATTACTCAGCATTAAAAAAAAATTCATTTGAAGCAATTCTACTCAGATGGACGAAACTGGAGCCCATTATCCAGAGTGAAGTAAGCCAGAAGCAAAAACAACAATACAGTATATTAACACATATATATGGAATTTAGAAAGACAGTAACGAGAACCCAACATGGGAGACAGCAAAAGGAACGCAGATGTATAGAATAGACTCGTGGACTTTGTGGATGAGGGTAAGGGTGGGATGATATGGGAGAAGGGCATTGAAGCATGTTAATTGTCATGTGTCTAATCAATCGCCAGCCCAGGATTGATGCTCGGGACTGGTGCAGCGAGATTTCCAGGGGGGGAGGGAGGAGGGAGGGGGGATCCGGAGGGGAAACATATGTAAACCCATGGTGATATCATGACAATGTATGGCAAAAACAATAATAAAAAAAAAAGAAAAGTATGTAGGGAACAAATTATGCTGGATCTTCTGAATGGGTTCTAATCAAAATTTAATATACATAGGAATAATATCGTTTTCTAGTTAAAATGCAGATTTTAATTCAGTAGTTCTGAGGCAGGGCACAAGAGTCTTCTTTTCAAACAAGGTGCTCATGATACTGGTTTTGAACCATGCTTTTGAGTAATACAGCTTTAGCTAAATTGTAAGAAGTTTCAGTTTTATTCTGATTACAATATTTGCAAATTGTAAGAAGTAATACACTATGATCTGATTTATATTTAAGATTGCTTTTACTATTATGGAGAAAGAATTTAGATAACAAAACACAGGACAGTGGTACGAATTAGGTGAGAAAATTTGTGGCTCTTCAGATTAGAATTGTCTTGATGAATATGGCTAAATATGGAAGAAAAAAGAAGAAACACCAGTTTCATTGAGTTCATACATGACCTCCATCCTTGCTGCTATGGTTAATTTATAATGTTCTCACTATTCAAGTACAGGGCTTTCCAGGGAATAAGGCTCATCAACATTCTGGTTATGGATCCTTTTTGAAAACAAGACCTCCAGTGGACACTTAACAATGGAACATGAATACTACCTTCACAGTCCTTTCCAAGAGAGTCATCCATATAACTCTCCCATATTTCCATGTCACTTACTTTCCAGTGTTTATTCTGAGACCCTATTCTGTCAGTCGACCAACTAGTTGTTACTGTTCAGTTGCTAAGTTGTGTCCGACTCATGGACTGCAGCATGCTAGGTTTCCCCGTCTTTCACTGTCTCCCAGAGTTTGCTCAAACTCATGTACACAGGGTCAGTGATGCCATTCAACCTCTCATCCTCTATTGTCCTCTTTTCCTCCTGCCCTCAGTCTTTCCCAGCATTAGGGTATTTCCCAATTAGTCAGCTCTTCACATCAGGTGGCCAAAGTACTATTTGCAAAAGTGTAGGAACACATCTCAGACTACCCTTCTTCCCATGCTAGAAGAAAAGCAAGACAATACATTGCACCCAATGTTAACGTTGCACCTCATGTTATGCTGCACGTACATACTCTTGTCCTTAATTTGTATCCCTATGCCGCCTACCTAAAGGAATGAATATTTCTTAGAGAATAGAGCAGTCTATGCTTTACAGTGAGAAAATAAATAACTTGTGCTTGAAATATTCTGTTATGTTTAGAAAATGTAGATGCTTCTACAAATCATTGTGGCAGAGAGTAAAGAAACCAACTTAAAGAGCTGCAATATCCTAAATATCAAAATAATTTTAATAATAACCAAAAAAAGATTTCAATTGCAGCTTAGTGAATCAATGAAAGGCAAGGACTTCAAGGCTTCTCAAGAAATGAAAAATATACAGATAGAATAAGAAGAGTAAACATGACAAATTATTTCATTTTTAATGGAATTTGAAGGTTATGATTTAATTAAGTATGTGATATTTATAGAAACTCAAATAAATATAGATGTGTGCATGTTTTATTGGTATAGCAGCAAATGATAAGTACAAATAACTATTTTTAAGAAGTTCCAATAAAATTAGAAGCTCTACAAAGAACAATAAGGAAAATCAGCATTGATGTATATTACTATTAATAATAATCAATATTTGTCACATCAGATAGGTAAGTTGAGACAAAGTAAATAGATAACAGTTCTTAAATGAAAGCTAATTATGCAGACTTAATCACTGACATTGTAGTGGAAAACTGAGTGCATTTGTTAATTAGAATAAATCTATCAGAAAAATAAATTATTTTTGAATAATGTTATTTATTAAATTACTATATAATATTATTTAATGTTGGCTGACATTTAAAAAAATAATTTTAGAATGAGATATCATTTTGCACAAGAAACTATTGTTTAAAATGGTGAACATAAAAACTCATACATACTGACATTAAAATTTAACTATTAGGAAAAAAGGAATCATTTGACACATTGCTCCTATTTTATTTACTTTAAGAAAACTGTTCTATTTTTCCATAAGAAACCTTTGCTGGCCCTAGAATATTTTTACCTATTTTTATACTAGTTCAACTCTAAGGAAGGTCTAAATAATATTACTAAAACATAAAATGATTACAAATAGGTATATGAAAAAATCTTAGAGAGCTAAACCCTGAATATAGACATAACAAAGAAATTAAGCCTATGGTGTTGACATTAACCACATTTTGGGAACACTGTTTTGTCTTTGTTAAGTATTTTGTATTTAAACAATTCAAAAGAATCAGTCATGACAAATGCTTAATTATAATACAAATTCTTAAGGTTCTTGAGGAAACAGTGAATTATTGAATCCTATAAGGGTGCACACATGCTAATAATTTGGGCTTTATTAATCCTTATAGATCATTCTCCTTGGTTTACCACTTTTATAAGCCAATCCCTTACATGCTTTCCAGACTTTTGCCAATATAGATCAGTGAGAACCCATAACTTTTTTAGTGTGCATTTCCCCTAAGAGCAAGTTTTTTATTTTGTCATCTGGGCAAGTAATATTTAACTTTTGCTATAGAGGCGAGGTGGTGTGGTCAGGTTGAATGTTGAGGAGAATTAAATGAGCTCATTAGTCCCTAAGTGCTGTCACTGAAAGATTTTTGTCCAGAGGAAAGCTGATTCTTTCTCTTAGGGGAAGTTAGGGATTGCCTCTTGAAGCAAGGGATTTTATTTTTACCTCTGTTCTTGTCTGCCCAATGTCATTTCATATAGCTTAAAACCCCTACCATAAAACCCCTAGCATTTACTTAATACGTCTTTTCTGCAGTTCTTACAATCAGGCCCTGGCTTAAACCTCAACCTGAACTTTCCTAAAGGACTAAAGGGGTTGGGAAACTCCTTCAAACCTACCTCTTGGGCATTCCAAATGTCTTTCATGTTCCCAGTAGGATAATTGTAGTTTTCAATTTAAAAGATCCCCCCAGTAGGATAATTGTAGTTTTCAATTTAAAAGACCCCATGAATTTTACAATCAATATTATCACGGTCATGATGAATGCTACAACCAATTGATTTTTCAGTGCTTTGTTCTCCGACTGCACTTCACGCTATGCCATCACTGGCGATAGTTTAAACTATCATGACAGTACTACATGCCAGAGTTCGCCAGTGTCCCCTTTCTCTGGCAAGTGGCATATCTGCACATTTTTTTAACTGTGTCAGCAAACTAATTCCAGAGAGCCAGTTAAAAGGTCTGACTTTAGGGCTACACCTAATTTTAAAAGATGAGATCACTAGGCAACATATAACATAACTCCTGATTTTTGCCTTACTGAATGCACATGCTGGCTTGCCTAACCTGTTGATTTCTTTCCTGGATTAGAAAGAGTAAGAATGAAGGATTAGGTAGTTAAAGAATGATGGACTTTATACCCACTCCCCACCCATCTTCTCCTTAGTAAATCTGCCACATGGGCAGGCTGGCATTCAATTGCATGTGGGCCACATAGGCAAAATAGCATCCAGAGGAAGGTCAGGAGAAGTCAGAATTCTGTACACAATGGAAAAATGACAAAGCATCTAACCTCTTACTTTAATGATTAACTTAGGTTATTTCTCAATTTTCCTTTTACAAATTGTCATGGCTGAGCAGGATCTTGGGAACTGATCTCCAGACAAAAGTTCACCTTCTCCCCAGGTAGCCGGCTTTTCTGAATAAAGCATCTTTCATTTTTACCAGCATTTTCTCCTTGATCATTGGCTTTGAGTGGTGAGCATCTGAACCTGAGTTGGTAACAGAAATAGGTATTCTGAACCCAGTCTTTTCTTCATGTTTCCTTTCCTCATTGAAAAGTAAATTGACTTAGTTCATGTAGGTTCACCTTCTGGAGCAGAAAGCAGGATGGCAAATGATGGTAGGCCATCCAGAAAGAGAAGTGGAAGATATCAGAGCACCCCACAGACATATAGATAGCTATTTGTATGTTAATATCCAAAGATACATAGTAGATATATTTGCTATATATATATTTGGATACAGCAAAACTCAATACAGGGGTAACAGAAAATTATGGTTGAATAAATCTATCCTTGGGGAATCACAGTCTCTAAACAAAACCTTTCTGAGTCTTATTTAATAAGACTGACCTGACTTAGTCAATGCATAATTATGATTAATTACCTAGTTTGACTTTTCCCCAAGCTACAAAACCAGGAAGAATTCCCTCAGAAACCACTGTTATCAATGATTCTGGATTCTGGATAAGGTTACACTACAAATGTTTGTATGTTATGTGATGCAGACTTACTCCTGGCATAGAAATACTGTTTAATTTCTACAACCCAGTAGCCATTTATATTCTGTTACAATGGGAACTATAAACCAGTATTTCTTACATCTCATCATTGTCCTATGGCAGTCTCTGAAACTGCTGAGAGGAAAAGTGGGAGACATGACTTTCCCTACTATTTGTGGGGACAAAGAACAATTTATATTAAAGGAAGGAAAGGTAAATAAAATGATATAATTGACACAAAAATGCAACAACAATAAAAAAGTAGTTGAGAATAATTTACACTGGAATACGTTTGTAGATATTCCAAGAGTTCTAGGGGACAGAAGACTGAAAAAAAAATATCTATGCTCAGGCTCGAAATAAATCACAAAAAATCAATTTTTAAATTTGTTTTTGTCCCAGGGTATAGAAGGATAAAATGTACATTTAAAAATTAGACAATAGCTGATCATTCCTCTCAGGTTGTCATAACATTTGGGTGAGATTTCCAGAAAATAATTATTTTTTTAAAGTAAAACATTTAAGTCATAAGAAGGTAGCCATGTTTAAGCTTAAAGGGAAGCACAATGAAGATGTGTGCACTATGTTGTTTGTGTGTGTTTTTATGCTGTGGATTTTAGCATATTCAATTGAGAACATCCACAGAGGTGTCAGTGACCCCCAAGAAATTTATAGTTAGAGCATAATATAGAGAAATGCAATCAACAGAAGATGGGTTGAGGCACCATGATAGGCAATTTAAAATCATCAAAAGGTCTCTGGGGTAAAGGAGAATAAGTTTGACTAGCAGAGGAAAAGAGCAAAGGTTGGAAAAGCGCAAAGGAAAAGGGCTGTTTCACCACCAGTTTTAGCACCTTTGCTCTTTTGCATAATAGTAATTCTACCACTTAACCATTATATGACATTAATAACCAACATAACCCCAAATAATCAATACATCATATTATTATTGGATGCCAAACATTCTTATCACTTCAAATACTTTGTCTCTATTAACTTTCTCCACAATTGTAAGAAATGAACTATTACATATGAGAAGTCATTATATTACAGGTCATTATACCACCTCAGATTCTCTTAAATAAAGTCAACACACATTTTTTAAAAAATTTAATTTATTTATTTTAGTTTTCTTTACGTTTTTGTGTTGATTTTGTCATACATTGACATGAATTTGCCATGGGTATACATGTGTTCCCCTTCCAGAACCCCCCTCCCACCTCCCTCCCGATTCCCTCTCTCTGGGTCATCCCAGTGCACCAGCCCTGAGCATAAGACTTGGGCTGGTGATTGATTTCACATATGATAATTAACATGTTTCAATGCCATTCTCCCATATCATCCCACCCTTGCCCTCTCCCATAGAGTCCAAAAGACTGTTCTATACATCTGCATTTCTTTTGCTGTCTCGCACACAGTGTTCTAGTTACCATCTTTCTAAATTCCATATATATGTGTTAGTATACTGTATTTTTGTTTTTCCTTCTGGCTTACTTCACCCTGTATAATAGGCTCCAGTTCCGTCCACCTGAGTAGAACTGATTCAAATGAATTCTTTTTAATGGCCAAGTAATATTCCATTGTGTATATGTACCACTTTTTGATTAATTGCTTTTTATAGACTTTCAAAGCTATGAACCCATGAAGTACTTAACAAGTCAAATATACTGGGAATCTTGAGCAAGTATAATTTTTCTGGACCAACATTATTGTCCTGTTGGCTGTGACTGTGAGAACTACAGGTAAGTGGCATTGTCCTGAGTGAGGTGAGTGGACTATGTCTATACTCATAATCAGTACTGCTGATTATGTACTCTTGATGGCTGCCAGTGAAGAGACACAGGACTCTGCCAGAAGATGATTTGGAAGCTATATGGAATCATTAATCTGATGCCAACTGTATGAAGTACTCAACTGGATAGCCTCTGAATCTCTTGGCATTATTCTATTGTGTTTGAGATAAGGTCTTATAACTAAATGGAGAGGGACCCATGGAATGCATAAGCAGCTGTTAATCTAGTATCAGATATTAAAGGAAGTGGCTTAGAGGATAAGTACCAGCTCTTTGGAGGAAGATAGCATGATTATTTACTAATTTTTTAAATTACTAGATACTTATGAAACCTTGATTTGGTCATCTATAAAATGACTGCTATTAATCTTCAAACATACCTATGATAGATGTTGTAGGAATAAATAGAACAATTTATGTGAAACACCTAGCAAAGCTCTTGAGTCAGAGTAAAGTATTCAAAATACGTATCTAATATTTTTGTATATTACAAACTTCTGGAATAATATGAGAATCATAAAACATAAAGAAATGGAAGATAGGAAGTTTAAAGTGTAGTCCAGAACTGTTCAACATTTTCTCATAGGAAACAACATCTAGTTTTCATGAATCCATGTTTTCAAAAATTTTTCCCAGCCACCAAATTTTCTCAGTATATATACATACTGTTAGAAAGAACAGCCCACAAAACTTCATAGTAAACCTACAAATTAAAATAAAATATAAATTGAACTGATATACATTTTTCATCAAAAACATATTTGAAAGATTATACTTTATTAATACTAAAAGGAAAAAAGAATAAACTAAACTAATGGGATATATGTGATATTAGAAAATAAGCAGTTCCAGTGATAATCATACAAAAGAAAAGGGATATAAGAATATCAGGAAACATACTGAGTACAATGATAAGGGAACCCTTGAAAAGGGGTGATAATAGTGGCAATTGAAACCTGATAAAAGACAGAGAAATATCTTCTTTGTTAAGATATTTGAGGAAGGGGATTCTAACCACAGGAATTAATAACCACCAAAGCTGAGTAAATCCAGTTTATTTGGGAACTGAAAGGAGAGGAGCAGAGCCAGAGTGGAGTGAACAGTGAAAGGGTGAACAGTAGAGCCAGAGCAGAAAGGTCATAAGCTTTGCACATCTTTGTAAGGATTGCCCTCTTACTCTGGATAAGTTCTTTTTTTCTTACTATTTTTTAAAATTACTTAGTTTATTTTTTCCTTTACATTATCATGTTGGTTTTGCCATACATTGACATGAATCAGCCATGGGTATACATGTGTTCCCCTTCCAGAACCCCCCTCCCATCTCCCTCCCAATTCCATCCCTCTGGGTCATCCCAGTGCACCAGCTCTGAGCACTCTCTATCATGTATCAAACCTGGGCTGGCAATTCATTGCGAGACAGCAAAAGAGACGCCGATGTATAGAACAGTCTTTTGGACTCTATGGGAGAGGGCAAGGGTGGGATGATATGGGAGAATGGCAGTAAGATTTTAACTCATTTTTGGAAACATGCCATTGGCACCCTATGGTTGTGAAACATTCAAAAGGATCTTCAACATTAATTTGAAATTATAGCATACATTTCTAAGGAAATTTTATTACACAAATCACAAATGAAGTTTGAAATCTTAATAGAAAATAGTTTCTAAAATGTGTCTTTTAGTTTCATGAGTTTTAATAAACTTTTGTGAATACAATTGTTTGTGAATATTCTCCTCCATGCAAAAATACTTGGATTTACATGGCTTTTTAAATTTTTATTTATTTTTTATTTTATGGAATTGGGAGGGAGGTGGGAAGGGGGTTCTGGAAGGGGAACACATGTACACCTATGGCAGATTCATGTCAATGTATGGCAAAACCAACACGATAATGTAAAGAAAAATAAATAAATAAATAATTTTAAAATTAAAATAAAAATTATTTTTTACTTACATATTAACAACAAAAAAAAACCTCTTTATATTCTTTGTATACGTAGGATGAAGTGTAACCACTTCTAGACTTCTAGATAGCAGTACTTGTGATAACCCCCAAATCATACTCTATGAGTTTTGAATTCATATTGTCTCATATCTAGTTAAAATTAAAAAAAAAGAAAAGAAAGAAAGAAGAAGGAAGTAACAGGATCTACAATATACAAAACTATCTGCTACAATACTATAATTTCCCACTACTGTAATTACAAAGCCAACCTTTGTCTCCATTATTCCATAAGACAGGCCCATTCAATCTTTCTCAGCATCTCAGCTGAATAAGAATTACATTGCAAGTTGTCCAGATATTCTTATTGCAAGATTTGAGTCTTCAGTCACCTTGGTTTTTGTTTCATTTTCTTTGTTTGTTGGTAGTATTTCTTCTTTGAAAGAGACAGCTACATTGATGCTAAGAAACACATTGTTAAATTCCCTTGGTTCAAAACATAATTCTTCTTGACTCATTTTGTATCTGCTAATTTTTCTCTGGTGACTAGATCAACTGCCTTTCCCCAAAGAGACAACCCAGTCAGATCAAGCAGGAGGAGTCCACCATGGACAAGGTGCAGACCCAAATTCCAATTCATCAGAACAATGAGGTGTTTCCCTGGGGAAGCATTTTATCCTTGTCCATGTAGACTTCCAAATGAACTGAGTGCAGGACTATGAGTAGGGAAATTAAATTCAAGTTGGTTACTTTATGTTATAGGAGTGACTCAAATAGGCTATAAATGTGCAAAGATTTTATTAGGGGAAATATTCTGCTTGTATCAGAGAAAATGGAAAAGAAGCTGGGGGGGAGGGGGGGCAAAAACAAAGATTGACACCATCTGAAGTATTACCATCTGCAAGTATTACCACAAGTGAAAAAGAAGTGGATGGAAAGATGGACAAAATCATCTGAGAGCATTGTTTAGTCTATGATTAGATCCTTGATCACTCCTTAGTGATCAAAGGAGTCTAGTGCCTAAGAATGCATCAGTATCCCTGTCTGGCTCAGTCATTAGCTAACAAGAAAAAGCCAGTTAAAAAAATATAAAGCAAATAATTCATCCAATATGTGATAATTCATGAGACGAAAGTCATTATGTTTGCAACTCTGACTTAGTAAGAAGTTGTCTAATCGAATTATCATTATCCTGTTACCCAGTGGTTAAAAGTTTTTTTGTTTGTTTGTTTGGGTTTTTTTTTTTTTTTTTTTTTTTTTTTAATCCTTATTCATGCATGCTAACTCACTTCAGTTATGTTCGACTCTTTGTGACTCTGTGGACCATAGCCATCTGCCAGGCCCCTCTGTGCATTTTGACACCTCACAAAAATATTAACCAAAATAGCCTTAGTGAGAAAATGGTCATGTTGAGCTCATTTTAACCGATATGGCCACTTTGTACAAAGGCCCTGTGAACATGAAGTCTCATGTGGGGGGAAGAAGGCTGGCTAACACTCAGGAGGAAGCTCACCTCATCTACCGCATTTTTCGTGGAGCCTCTAGTTTAGGTATGTGTGGCTAGAGTTCTGTGCATATATGTGAGCATAAAGGGTTTAGGACATTTTCTGATTCAGTTCAGTTGCTCAGTCATGTCAGACTCTTTGCCACCCCATGGACTGCAGTAGGCCAGGCCACCCTGTCTGTCACCAACTCCCAGAGGTTACTCAAACTCATGTCCATCGAATCAGTGACGCCATACAACCATCTCATCCTCTGTTGTCCCCTTCTCCTCCCACCTTCAATCTTTCCCAGCATCAGGGTTCTTTTCGACTGAGTCAGTTTTTCGCATCAGGTGGCCAAATTACTAGAGCTTCAGCTTCTGATTAGTATATGATTTTGAAGATTCAAAAGTGACAGTCTCTCAGCTTCCTTGGCAAATTTAATGACCTCACAATGCATTGGGTATTCCTCAAAGGCTACAACCACTGAATGCTAGTGTGATGCTGTTCAATTGTACTGATTCAAGAGGTATATAAATCAATTTTTGTTAAAAACTGACTTCCTCAATTTTACTTCTCAAAACAAATATTATTAGTCCTGCATCCTTTCTTCAACTTCTCTATCCGTAAACGTTGTTCATTCTTTTCCCTTCAGACAGAGGAGCTAACAGTGATAAATTGGGATCTTCACTATTGCATCTTTCAAGTTTTTATAAAAACACTAAACTTTGCAATTCTCCCTCATGATGCAATATGGCAGAGAATGTATTGGGGGAGTAACTTCACAGACATCCAGTTGAAAATTCCAATAATTATAACACTGTGTCCAGAGATCAGGGACAGGAAACTAAAATGAGGATTCTGTTTTATTTTGTATATCTATACTCAGTAGGATTTCTGAGTATGGGTAAACAATGATCACCTGTATATCTAGTCTCAGACCCAATGAAAGAAGAAAGCAGATCAAAGCTATATTTAGATTATTTCCATTAGACCCACTGGCAAGAGTGTACCTTGGGTGTTTTTCCATCTCTTAAGGTTAGTGTTAGGTCAGAGTCAGAATCTAATAACTCATAGAAGAGTTGGGTATTTACCTTTGCAAAAGGTAGGGTTATCCTCATAAGTGGTTTCTGGCCATCCACAAGAAAGTCAGGAGGAATATATGTAGAGCATATGTTGGCTAAATTTCAAGATCCTTTATCAAAGGCTCCATGGTTTTCCATAAGTCTAAGGTTTCAGTGGCTGTAAAATAGCTTAGGTCATAGAATTATATAAGATACTATCTGTCTACTATAATATTTTGTGCTGATTGTTATCCAAGTAAAAATGAAATATTGCCATGGTTATGTTCTCATCTACGTCATCCCATAAGAATCCCCTGATCCATGAGACACTACCATGAATGTGTGAACAACAGACTACCTGGTTAAGATCTAGAGTTTGTGACATATTGGAAAATTGCTTCCATCTTGTCTCTCAGAGTTACACACTAAGACATGGCTTTCTGGCTTCTTGGGGTTTTTTTTTGTTTGTTTGTTTGAACAGTCCAGATTTAACTTTCAACAAATGTTAACTCACCACACTACACTTATAATTTCTACTGTATCCTAAAAAACTGTAATAACTTTAAAACTCCTAACTTCTGAGAGCGGTTATCTCCTCTATTCCTGGAGGTGCAAGACACAGACCTGTTTATGAGTTCAAGGGAGTGCTGAGAAATGGGTCACCTGGCAAGTTTCATGGTCTAGATCCAGGGATGCAGCCAGCTGTGGCATCTTTGCAAGAAACAGGAAAGAGAAAACCATTCTGACCTCACTTCCTGTCTTGCTATTTACAGCCACTGGCTAAACCCATTAAGTAAACAGAGAGCAAAGGAACCCATGGATACACTTTATGGAGTTGAGCATCCTGGAAAGAAGATGAGTTTAAATGTATAGAGAATGGATTGGGAAGGACAAAGGAAAGGTATTCAACAGATAATAAATATATTAGTATCATTGAACATATGTGTTTTAATATCCAAATATACACATATGAATATATAGTACACTTAGTAAATATCACACATATTTATTTTGGTTTCTACACAATTTGAGGGAATGAGAATGAAAATTCTAATTAACTACATTTCAGCTGAGAATTGTAGTCTTAAACAAAAACCTTCATCAGTGAATAATGCCCAATTTGTCAACACACGATTTTATTTAACTGTCTTGTTAGTCATTTCCCATGACCATGAAAATCTAAGGGATTGCAGGATCTACCATTCTGGGGATTCAGAAATTAATATAGAGGATTCTGAACAGTCAGATTTAAACTCTGTTGAGGTGATGGTGTGGTTGAGAATTTTAGCTAAGTTATCTGATTGAGATATTAGAATTAGATGGAAATTTTTACTTGTTCCTCCAACCAATCCTAAGGTCATTTATATCCTAAGACATATAGGTGCTAGTAAGAGGGCCTCTTTTCAAATAACTCACCATCCTCCTATTGCAGTTTCTGAAACTGCTCAGAGTTCACAAGAAAAGTAGCATTTGTCATTATTAGAGACAAAAAAGAGCAATCAATATTACCAAAAACTGATAAGGAATGGGGAAAAAACAATGTAAAATACATAATGATATATGCTACAACATGGAAGATAAAGGAAAAAAAATCAGTAAGGTTTCTTTCTATAGAATTCTTTTGATCTCAAATTCATGTTTATAATAATGATCATAGGAATGTTTCTTTTTTGTTGTGGTGATTCACTTCCCAAGTGGTGCTAGTGGTGAAGAATCTGCCTGCCAGTGCAGGAGATGCAAGAGACAAAAGTTCTATCCCTGGGTCAGGAAGATCCTCTGGAGAAGGAAATGCAACCTGCTACAGTATTCTTGCCTGGAGAATCCCATAGACTGGTGGGCTACAGTCCATGGGGTCAAAAAGAGTCAGACACAACTGAGCACACAACACAGGTATTGAGAATGTAGTTCTCACATGAGTTTTATCTCCTGCTTTCAGTAAGACAAGGGGATATCAGAGTGTCCCTTAGGTTTCTGCTGTTTTTTTTAAATGCTAATGAAATAATTCTTCTGTCAAAGTGGCATACTTGAGGGTGGCAATACCTACCACCTTTCCTATGTCACTACCTCCTAAGCCATGGGGACTTTACCATGTCTCATGAGCTTTGAACAACTTGTTCATTTGTAGCTGGGATATAGAAAACAATTTTTTTTCTCTCAGTGCAAAAATTAAATTAGCTCTTTTCCCAGTTCCTCTTCACAAAATCATTCAGTTTTTTCTTAATATCATCTATCATTAAATTAAAAAATTAGTGCTCACATGCTTAGTCACTAAGTCATGTCTGACTCTTTGTGACCCCATGGACTGTAGCACCAGGCCCCACTGTTCATGGGATTTTCCAAGCAAGAGTGCTGGAATGGGTTACCATTTAGTCCTCCATTTAGTCAGTCTTACTGACTCGGATCAAACCTGCATCTCCGGCAGCTCTGTCATTGGCAGGCAGATTCATTATCACTGCATTACATATGTATTTCTCCTTTCTAAATAAAGGCCCCACAGAATAACGGTCAGTGCTGTTAGCTTCACTACTGTATCCAAATGCCCAGGCAGCCACAAGGACTCAAGGAATATTTTCCTAATAAATGAGTAAGTCTCAAACAGCATTAAGGCTTTCTATTATTCAAATCACTTTGTTGAAATAAATATGTTGAGGCTCAGAAAACTTCCCTCATCTGCCCAAATAAGCCAAGATTCCTGTTCAGCTCTTCCTTACTTTAATAACCATAATTTTGACCATATTTCATAGATTTGTATAAGAAAATGTCCTCCTTTGGTATGGGTTGAGGTAATTAAACATTCGATTCCTTCATTTGTAGGTGAGGTCTCTTTGAACCATGAAGAAGAACAATCATACCATGACTGAGTTCATCTTTATGGGATTCACAACAGACCCCAAGATTCAGCTGGTCCTGTTTGTTGTATTTCTTGGTGTCTACTCCATGACCCTGGTAGGAAATACCACCCTCATAGTGCTGATCTGTAATGACTCTCAACTGCATGCACCCATGTATTTTTTTCACTGGGAATCTATCTTTTCTGGATCTCTGGTACTCCTGTGTGTAAATTCCAAAGATCCTAGTGACATGTATCTCTGAAGACAAAAGCATCTGCTTCACTGGTTGTGTGCTCCAGTTGTTCTTCTCTGCAGCGCTGGCCTACAGCGAATGCTACCTGCTGGCTGCCATGGCTTATGACTGCTATGCGGCCATTTCCAGTCCCCTGCTCTATGCCCAGGTCATGTCGAGGAGACTTTGTATCTGTTTGTTTATATATTCCTATACTGGGGGTTTGGTCAATGCAATAATACTCACCAGCAACACATTCACATTGAATTTTTGTGGTGGTAATATTGATGACTTTTTCTGTGATGTTCCACCTCTGGTGAAATTGGCTTCTGATGTGAAAGAGAGGTACCAGGGTGTGTTGTATTTCCTCCTTGTCTCCAGCATCATCACCCTCACTGTGCTCATCCTAGCTTCATATACCTTCATCATTGCTGCCATCTTGTGAATTCGTTCCACCCAGGGCTGCCTCAAAGCCTTCTCTACCTGCTCCTCCTACCTCATCTCTGTCATCTTGTACTATGACTCCATTCCCTGCATTTACTCCTGTCCAAGTTCCAGCTATTCCCTTGAGAGAGACAAGATGGTGTCTATATTTTACACCATGGTGTTCCCCATGCTGAACCCCATGATCTAAAGCCTGAGGAATAAAGATGTTATGGCAAAGCCGATACAATATTGTAAAGTAAAAAAAAAAAAAAGAAAGAAAGAAAAAAAAAAAAAGATGCTCTGAGAAAACTCTTCAGGTTCGCATAATCCAAAGTCTAAATTGCCATAAATTTCTTGAAACACTGCTCAGTGAAAACAGACTGCTTCAGGGGATGTTTGGGAAAAAAACATAAAAAACAAAGAACAGAAAACAAAAACATCTGTTTCTCTACTCAAAGAAATTCATTAAAAAAGTCTTTTTCCTTGCATTAGTTTTTGTTTAATAACTCTGTTATAATCTATTCTATAACTTAATTAATTCAACTTGATATAACTTTTCAAAAATGATATCAAAATTTAAAGCGACACAACAGCATATATAACATCTGGAATTACAAATAATTAAATTTTACTATCTCCTTGGGATAGACCCATTTTCCACCTACTTGATGAGCGTTAAGTGATTGTGAAGAAACCATTAAATGGATTCTTGACATTTGTGGAATATATCCCAGATTCTTGTATCTTGTCTGATACAATGCTTCTGTGGTAATGAAAGAGTAAAGACTGTGAAGAATTTTGTGATGGAAAGAGAAGGCAATGAGGTATTAGATAATAAACATAGATGAAAAGAAAAATCAGAAATATCAGAGCTAGTACAAATAATGAACTGGCCTCAATTATTGATTCTGAAATGTTTATTTAACTGTATTTTATAAGTGTGCTCATTATGACAATAGCTATACTCTTTCAACAAAAAATTGTAACTTCTGAGGTGAAAACTACTCATTTGTTAAATGTAACCAATATTCTGTAATTTGCAGTGTTGTTATAAAGCATATTTTTTAATTAGTCATTTCAGGTGGTCAAAAGGTAAAAAGAAAATAATTATTAAAATTATTAAAAATTAAGTAAAGTTGACCTTAAATTTTCAAATGTTGTTCTAAAATACCTTCCTTTCAATGTTTATCAATGAATGACTTTAACTTTTTTCGTAAGAAATGAGTTCCTCTGCTTCCTTCTGGTTTTCTTGCCTCTTTCCCCATCTAATCTCTAGATGATGCAGAAATTTCCCACTAGCCAATGATTTCATATATAGTCCATAAATATATAATCTATACATACTATGTTCAGAGTATTTCAAAAGCTACTTGCTGAATAAACTTGGCAAGAGATAGAACCAACACTAGGATGTGCTCAACTTTAGGGTAATAACCAGAGGTGGATACTACCAAACACTTAGCTTTCCCTTGCCATGCAAACTAATATTTGGGGATGGAAGCCTGATTTTAATATACCATCTTTTTAAAGGTAAAATGTAAACTGCTTAATCCAAATTACAAAACTTGGGGGGCAGAACAGGATAAGATTTTAATTTAATCACCTGTGTCAGAAGCTTATAATTCCAAATTAGAACCATAGATTCATTGTTTTGCTCTTGTCTAGCTATCATTTATGCACATATGTGGAAATTAAAATATATATTGAAGGATCATCTACAACAAATGAATTAGTATGTTTGGAAACAATATCTTCAGTTTTACAGTTTACAGTTTCTATAAACTGTTTTTATAGGCATGAAAGCATTTTTGAGAGTCAAATATATAACATCAGATTATGAACAACAAGTTTATCTGGAGAGTTATTATTCATTAATATTTTTATGAATATTGATGACAGCAAAAGGATCAGTACTCTTCCAAAAGCAATGAAGGTTATTATTGCTTACAATGAACTTTTAAAAATAAGTTTATTGCTTGTAGACTTTTGGATGGCAGCCATTCTGACTGGTGTAAAGTGGTACCTCATTGTAGTTTTGATTTGCATTTCTCTGATAATGAGTGATGTTGAGCATCTTTTCCTGTGTTTGTTAGCCATTTTTATATCTTCCTTGGAGAAATGTCTGTTAAGTTCTTTGGCCCACTTTTTAATTGGGTTGTTTATTTTTCTAGAATGGAGCTGCAGGAGTTGTTTGTAAATTTTTGAGATTAATTGTTTGTCTGTTGCTTCATTGGCTATTATTTTCTCCCATTCTGAAGGCTGTCTTTTCACCTTGCTTATAGTTTCCTTTGTTGTGCAAAAGCTTTTAATTTTAATTAGGTCCCATTTGTTTATTCGTGTTTTTATTTCCAATATTCTGGGAGGTGGGTCATGGAGTATCCCACTTTGGTGTCATGTGTCTAATCAATCGCCAGCCCAGGATTGATGCTCGGGACTGGTGCAGCGAGATTTCCCGGGGGGGGAGGGAGGAGGGAGGGGGGACCCGGAGGGGAAGCATATGTAAACCCATGGTGATATCATGACAATGTATGGCAAAAACAATAATTAAAAAAAAAATAAGTTTAATATTTTAAAATATTTAATAAGTATAAAATGCATAATCAGTTTTCAAAATGAGCTATATATTACAAGAAAATCATGGAAAGAAAAACAACTCAACCTGCCTTGTACTAAAAATTGACATGTGAAGTTCTAGATAATTAAAAAATACCATCAGTGTCTGTGAGGATAGGAACAAACACTGAATCTAGAATATTGCAGGGCTTTAATTTGTTGGGTCTTTGTTTTTCTGTCATTTTGTTTTTATTTGTCCCATTTGATATTGTTTTTTTCCTTCATGGGGAGTGTGCAGTTTATGACCAGGTGAATGGCATGGCAGATTACTCATTCTATCTGGAAGAGATTGCATTTAAGGTGTTATGTAATCCTAATAACATATATTTCTCTATATTTACAAAACTGTCTTCTTCATAATCTAAACAATTCAAACACTTTGCTTAATATTTCATTGAAGTTGAAGGCACAAGGATGACAAAGAAATAATCAATATACTCAGAGTTTTATGAGGGAGTTTAGAATAATGTCTTGATAAATGAATGTTTGTCAAATTTTGTGTCCAGCTTTTTCACAATTTTAAATCTACTTCTCAATCAATGAAGTTTGCTCACCAAGACTCGAATTCAAACTCTGTATTTGAAAACCATCCAAATCCACTTTCTTTTTCAAAGAGCTCCCCCAAAATCAAAGAGGATAAGTTTTATGAAAATCAGTTACTGCAAAGTAGCAAAATGCAATATTGTAGAACATCAAACAACTCAATATTAGGTTTAAAAGTTTAATCACAATAAAAGAATAGTCAACAGAAAGTGGTTCAATCAATGATTCAACTTTTAAGCAAAATGTGTTTTATTTACTTGAAACATGGCAATGTGTACAAGCATGTTTATAAGGCAATAATTTGGAAAATGAAATGACGGCATCCTGCAAAAAGATCACGTTCATCTCTGAGGTCTTATAGTCTGTGTTGCTTTCCAAAAGGCCGCTTTAACATCTTTGTTTCTCAGGCTATAAATAAGAGGATTGAGCAGTGGATTGACTACAGTATAAAACAGAGATGCCACTTTGTCCTTCCCCGGGGAGTAGGTGGAACTGGGCCTTGAATATGTGAAGAGCAAGGATCCGTAGAAGAGCATGACTGAGACCAGGTGTGAAGCACAGGTGGAGAAGGCTTTGCGTCTTCCTGAAGCTGTGCGGATCCTCAGAATAGCCAGGAGGATGTTGAAATAGGAAATTATGATGGCAAGAATGTTGGAGAGGACTGTGAAACCCACAAGACCCAGGAGGACCTGTTCATAGACTTTGGTGTCTGTACAAGACATTTTTACCAATGGTGGTGCATCACAGAAATAGTGGTCAATAATATTTTTGCCACAGAAACTCAGGCGAAAAGTGTTGGCAGTATGTGCTATAGCATTTAAGAACCCTCCTATGTAGGAGCCAGCAACAAGTCCAGTACAGAGAGAAGGGGACATAGAACTTGAATAAAGTAGCGGGTTACAGATTGCCATGTGGCGGTCATATGCCATGGCTGCTAGGAGATAGCACTCAGTGTAGGCTACAGCACTGGAGAAGAAAAACTGGGCTCCACATCCAGCCAATGACATCTGCTTATCCTCTGAGACACAAAGCGCCAGGATTTGGGGGGTATACACAGAGGTGTACCAGAAATCCAAGAAAGAGAGATTGCCAATGAAAAAATACATGGGTGTGTGCAAGCAAGAATTAATAAGGATTAAGATAACTAAGGACATGTTACCTGACAAGGTGACCAAATAAAATATCAAAAATATTCCAAATAGAGTCTGTTTCCACTGGGGGTCTGTTGAGAGGCCTAATAAGATGAATTCATTCAGGAAGGTGCGATTTCCAACTTCCATGTCCACAGAGGATAAAGCCTGATAAGACAAGAAAAAGTTGCCAAATGATTTAATGATTTTCTATTGAAAGAAATAAACTGTATATTAAACCAGCAATTGCTAGGTAGCTTATGACCTTTTATCCTTTATTGCTCAGAATGGTAGAACATCAGTCTGTGACTTAGGGGCCACTGGAATTCAAGTTAGAATCTCATTTTGAAATTGTGCCTTTCACTTCCTAGTTGTTTAATGTAGAACACCTCCTCCCACAGGCATCCTGAAATTACAACTGTTTACAGAGCAACTATCAATGAGAACAACCTGATTCCAATAGACCATATTTGGGGCCGAAAAAGCACTCAATAATTTTAAAATAATTCAAGCTATAGGAAGTATATTTTCTGACCCCCATGTGTTGATTATTACACTAGAAACCAGTAGTAGAAAATAGATCTATAAAAAATTCCCAAATATTTGAAAGAATATTTAAAACACTTCTAAATACCTTATAAAAAATTAAAAAGTACATATAGAAATTATTTTTAAGAAAGTGAAAGAAAAGACAACATATTAATTAGTGGGAAATAGTAAAGCAGCACTTACAGGGAAATTTTCATCACTGAACATCAACAACAACAACAACAAAATGCTCTTTAATCAGATATTTGCTTGTAAGTGTGGGCAGGAAATGGCCAAGATGACAGAGTAGAACACTGAACTCACCTCCTCCCTTGGCCACGCCTAAATTATAACTATTTACAAAGCAACTATTGATTAGCGTCATCTGAAGAGTTTCCACAGCTGAAGAAACTGAATATATAAAGAAGAAACCATGAGATAAATAGGAGATATGAAGATATAGATAAGTTGACACGTTGCGTATATAGATAGAGAGAGAGAGAACTGCATTAAAGTGTCATGGTAGCCACAAATCGAACTGATAAATGCCACACAAAAAGAGAAGAGAGAAGGATACAAAATAATACTAAAGATAGTCAACACATCACAAAAGATGATAACAACAACAAAAAAGGAAGTTTTAAAAGAAATTTTAAAAAAACCTTAATAATTAACAAAATGATATTAAGAAGATACATATGAATAATTATTTTAAATATAGATGGAATATAGTAGCAAATCAAAAATATAGAATGACTAAATAAACAAGAAAATAAGACCCATATGTATACTCACTGGGCTTTCCAGGTGGCACTAGTGGTAAAGAACCACTGCCAATGCAGAAGACATTAGAGAGGCAGGTTCAGTCCTTGGGTCAGGAAGATCCCCTATAAGATAGCATGACAGTTCACTCCAGTGTTCTTGCCTGGAAAATCCCATGGACAGCGGAGCCTGGAGGGCTACAGTTGATAGGGTTGCAAAGAGTCAGATACAACTGAAGTGACTTAGTACACACACACACTTGTACTGCCTAGGAGATATTTCAGATCTAAAGACACACACATACTGAAAGTGAAGGGAAGGAATAAAAGGTATTAAATGTAACTGGAAAGAAAGTAGGGTAACAATACTTTTATCAGACGAAATCATTAAAACAAAGACAGTGATAAGAGACAAAGACATTACAAAATAATAAAGGCATCAGTCTAAAAGAGTAAATGTATATATACACAGATATATAACCTGTGCCTGCTCAGTCCTGTCCAATTCTTCACAACCCCATGTACTGTATAATTCAAGATGCTCCTATGTCCATGAGATTATCCCAGCAAGAATTCTGGACTGGGTTGCCATTTCCTCCTCTGGGGGATCTTCCCAAACCAGGGATCTAACCAATGTCTCCCGAGGCTTTTGCATTGGCAGGCAGATTCTTTACTGCCAAGCCATGTGAGAAGCCCTGGACTCACAACTGGAATCAAGATTAGAGAGAGAAATATCAACAACTTCAAATATACAGATGATACCACTTTAATGGCAGAAAGTGAAGAATAACTAAAAAAGCTTCTGATTAGGGTGAAAAAGAGGAGTTAAAAAGCTAGCTTAAACATGTACCTATGGCTGATTCATGCTGACATATGACAGAAACCATCACGATACTTTGTAAACTAATTATCCCCCAATTAAAATCTAATGAAAAAAAACCAACATTCAAAAAATCAAGTTCATGGCATCTGGTTCCACCACTTCATAGCAAATAGATGGGTAAAAAGTGGAAAAAGTGACAGATTTTTATTTCTTAGGCTCCAGAATCACTGTGGATAGTGATTGTAGCCAGGAAATTAAAATACACTTGCTCCTTGAAAGAAAATCTGTGACAGTCCTAGAAAGCATATGAAAAAGCAGACACATCACTTTGAAAGCAGAATCCAAGCTATGATTTTTCCAGTAGTCATGTATGGATCTGAGGAGTTAGACCATAAAAAAGGCTGAGTGCCAAATAATTGATACCTTTGAATTGTAGTACAGGAGAAGACTCTTGACAGTCCCTTAGAGAGCAAGGTCATCAAACCAGTCAATCCTAAAGGAAATCAACCCTGACTATTCATTTATTGGAAGGACAAATGCTGAAGCTGAAGCTCCAATAACATGGCCACCTGATGCAAAGAGCTGACACCCTGGAAAAGACCGTGATCCTGGGAAAGATTGGGCAATAGGAGAAGGGTGCGACAGAGGATATGATGATTGGATTGTATCATTGACTCAGTGGACATGAGTTTGAGCAAGCTGTAGGTTATAGTGACGAACAATGAAGCCTGATGTAGCCTACTCACAAAGAGTAGGAAATGACCTAGCAACTGAACAAAAACCAAGAGAAGTTTTAAAAATTGAAAAAATCATTCAAAAAGAAACAAAACTCTAAATTCTATGGAACATTGCAAAAGCAGACATTTGTAAGAGTTAAGTCTATAATGTTAAACTCAAGAAATGAGAAAAATCTCAAATAAACAACTTCCTGGTACACTTAAAAAAACAGAAAAAGAAGAACAAATCACAGTTAGTAGAAGGAAAGAAATAATAAATATCAGAGTAGAAATAAGTGATAGGGATGTCAGAAAAACAATAGAACATATCAGTGTAACTAAGAGTTAGTTCTTTGAAAAGTAAAAGAAAAAAAAATCTTCAGCCATGTACATTAAGAAACAAAGGAAAGAATGATCAAATAAATAAAATTAGAAATAAAAGAGAAGTTACAACCTATGCAGCAGAAATATAGGCAATCATAAAAGAATACTATAAACAGACATGTGCCAGCAAATTAGAAAACTGGGAAGAAACAGATAAATTCTTACAGACATGCAATCTTTAAAGACCAAATAAGAAATAGAAAATATGTACTGACCCATTATTGGTAATGAGATTGAATCAGACCCTCAGTCAAAAATCTTCCTATGAACAAGCCCAGGACCAGATGAAATTGTATGATTTGCAACCACATGGAAGGATCTAGAGGGTGTTATACTAAGGTAGAAAATCAGCTGGTGCTGCCTAGTTGCTTCAGTTGTGTCTGACTCCTTGTGACCTTATGGACTGCAGCCTGCCAGGCTTCTCTGTCCATGGATTTCTCCAAGCAAGAGTACTGGAGTGATTTGCCATGGACCCCTCCAGGGGATCTTCCCAACCCAGGGATCAAACCTGGGTCTCCTCCATTGCGGGCAAATTCCTTACCACTGAGCCGCCAGGGAAAGACAAACACTGTATGATTTCATTTATATGTGGAGTTTAATAGCCAAATCAAGTGAAAAAACATTAAAAAAAAAACCCAGAATAATGCTCAGGGATATGAAGAACAAAGAGGTGGTTGCCAAAGGAAAGGAGGATGGGATTGATGAATAAAATAGGTGAGAAACTTCTGGTTTCAAAATAAATAAGTCATGGGAATGAAATGTACAGCATGGTAAATACAGTCAACAATATTGTTAAGAAGAAGAGGTATGACAATAGTTTGGAAGAAAAGATATGACCAACCTAGACAACATATTGAAAAGCAGAGACTACTTTGCCAACAAACATCTGTCTAGTCAAAGCTATGGTTTTTCAAATAGTCATGTGTAGATGTGAGAGTCGGAACATGAAGGAAGCTGAGTGTTGAAGAAATGATGCTTTTGAACTGTGGTGCTGGAGAAGACTCTTGAGAGTCCCTTGGACTGCAGTAAGGTCAAACCAGTCAATACTCAAGGAAATCAATTCTGAATATACGTTGAAATTACTGATGCTGAATCTGAAGCTCCAATACTGTGGCTACCTGATGTGAAGAACTGACTCATTGGAAAAGACACTGATGCTGGGAAAGATTGAGAGCAGGAAGAGAAGGAGACTACAGAGGATGAGATCATTGGATGGCATCACCAAATTGATGGACATGTTTTTGAGCTAGCTCTAGGAGTTGGTGATGGAATGGGAGGACTGGTATGCCTCAGTCCATGGGGTTGAAAAGAATTAGACACAACTGAGTGACAACTGAATATTGTCAAAATATAATAACTTTGTATGGTGGCAGATGATACCTAAACTCATCATGGTGATCATTTTGTAATGTATAGAAATATTGAGTGGCAACATTGGAAATAAATGTTATTGGTTCAATTAAAAGCTCTAACAGTTAAAAGAGAAAGAAGGTAAAAATAAACCACAAACAAATGTTATACATTGCAAAAATCTATACTGCTTTTCTGATTTCAAAAAATATATTCTCTTGGTGTCAAGATTTTATCCTTGGTGTCTGGGATGGCCTTGTCATTTGTTTACATCAACTATTTATAGCATATACCATATGTCAAGCTTGGGTCTCAAGAAGCTTTGCATGTCTCTTTTCTTACTTTTAAAATGCTACTACCACATAAATAAAGCTGGGTTAGCTTGCTGAAGGATGAGGCATCTGACTGCATCCTCTTTTGACTCTAACTGACAGCAAGCTGGACCCCAGACATGTGAGTGGGTCCCTTCCTCATCTAGCTCTCACTGAGTTAGCAGCTGAGCTCAGGCATATCAGCAAGCCTAGCTCAGAGAAGACAGGGCTGGTGTAGGCAGCCTTGAAAAACCATCCAGTTGAACTGGCACCTGAGTTCAAATCCTGATTTCATCCCTTGATAGCTCTGCAACCTTGGGAAAGTACTTAATAGCCACCCTCCCACATCTCTATACATTTTAAAAGGTAAGAAAATGTTAGTGTTATAGATTAAATGAGTAGCCCAGGTTGTGGACAAAAATTAAACCTAGTAGAAGCTATTTTTATTCTAAGAAAGAATAATAATATCTGACTTACAAAACCTGAAAGCAAGGAAAAGTAAATAATTAAAGCCATATTTTTTAAGAAGACAGTAAGATTTAGACTGATGATGTTTTTTAGAAAATTTTTAAAATTTTGAGTAAATATCTTTATTATCTATTTGCATGTAATTTGACAAAGGAACATCATGTTTAGAATGCAAAGTTCACTGGCCTTGGATGAAGGAGTCTTGTGATAAGGACAGGGCCTGACACTAATCATTTGTGAGATTTTTTTAAATTGAGATTTAATAGACATAATGATATAATGCTTGTGTAATTTTAAGAGAGTAACCTGCCCTTTCTGAAGCACAAGTTTACCACATGAGAAAATGTGTTTGATCATTTTCTAGCACCAACTTGCTGTGATTTCAGTTTTTAAAACCTCTTATAACCTCCATTAACTCTATCATAAATATAAGAACATATAAACTTGCCTGCAACAATACAGTGTACAGAACAGATTAACAACCTTTATGCTATGCATGTAACTTTGTGGATGATAAGCATATCACCATCTTGGCTTAAGTGAGAGATTAAATATATCCTTATTTTAACATGAAGACTTGCATTGTCACACTTATTTCTATAATAATCAATCATGTGAACTCGTGCACATTCCTTAATTTCTTTATCAATAAAATAATTAATTGCTCTTAGATTTTTGGAAAGTTAGACCTCTTTGAAAATCTAACAAAAACAATGTATATTTTCCCCAACCTCCGAAACTGCATGTATGTTTAAACAAACAAAATTTTAGAGGGTTCAAGAATCCCTATAAATCTAACCATAGATTTTGTGGTCATGATTCTAAATTAAAGATTCTACCAGTAAAAGGGGCTTTCCTGGTGGCTCAGGCAGTAAAGAATCTGCCTACAACAAAAGAGACCTGGATTCAATCCCTGGGTCAGGAAGATCCACTGGATCAGGATCCACTGGGTCAGGAAGATTACAAGAGAAGTCAACCCATGTCAACATTCTTGCCTGGGGAATCCCATGGACAGAGGTCTGGCGGGCCACAGTCCATGAGGTCACAAAGAGTCAGACAGGACGGAGTGATTCACTCACACATCCACAAACACACACACACACAGCAAAAGATACCTAATGCTAACATTCTATGCTCATAAGAGATTAGTAATAAATAATTCAAACTTCAGAAGTTTTCAATTGAATTCCTATCCTTCAGCCCTAGAATGTGATCTTTCTGTTCATTTGTTATATCAGGTAACAAATTCTATTCTAGCTTCTCACACTACAAATTTGGAATCATCTACTCTATTTTTCCTTTCATTTCCTCTTCAAACTTCCCTCTGGCACCTGAAAAATGAGCACCAAGAAGTTAAAGTATTACACCTATAGTTGAGTCAACACAGAATGTCAGAGTCACTAGAGTCAAAAGGCAGGTCAATTTGTATGTCCTCTTGTTTTCTCCACTGTGTAAAAGAATATGTGATGAGTTAACATAACTATCAGACTGAATTTGAATTATAGATGAAAGTTACTTATATTATTAATGAACCTCTGTTTAGAAGTGTGTGTGTGTGTGTGTGTTTGTGTGTGTGTGCATGCATTAATGGTCCTCTTTTTAGAAGTGTGTGTGTGTGTGTGTGTGTGTGTGTGTGTGTGTGTGTGTGTGTGTGTGTATGTTAGACATAAGACAAACTTCGTGCCTCTCTTCTGATTTCAACTGAGGTCAAGTGAAAGTGTAAGTCTCTCAGTTGTGTCTGACTGTTCGTGACCCCATGGACTGTAGCTCTTCTGTCCATGGGATTATCCAGGCAAGACCATTGGAATGGGTACACATTCTCTTTTCCAGGGTATCTTCCAAACCCAGGGATAAAACTCAGGTCTCCTGAATTTCAGGCAGATACCTTACTGTCTGAAAAACCAGGGAAGCCCAACTTAGCTCAAAGAGAAGCCAAATCACTTTACTACCTCTGATCTGAGATGCTTACCTTTGGTGAGAAGGACACTCCTTGGAATGATACTCTTTTCTGTCTCCTCTAATGTTTCAGCCTACTTTCTTAGACCTGATACATTTATTTCTTCAGGAGCCCTTTGGGATTTCTTCCACACAGAAGCCTAGAAATATGTACCATAGTCTCCAAAGACACAATTAAAATTCAGTGGAAGATGGGAATAATGTGCTAATTAGGATTTAACAATATGATGAATATTTTATTAAAAATTGGTTCTTTAAATGAATCTAACTCACAATCTACTATTAAGTCTGTCTGATAATTGAAATTCTCTGAATTGTACTAATTAGACTTTTCTAAAATGAATCATAGAATCTATAATTTTCTTCTTTGTCATATGCTCTTCTCTCTGTCAAGGGAACACTTCCTTTTCTCGTGCATTAGGAAATTCCTACCCATCTTTGTTGTTATGGATTGAGTTGCATCCCTTCAAAACTTTTTTGTTGGACTCCAAACACCCCCTGTCTTACTAACTCAGAATATGAATGTATTTGTAGGTAGTGGTGTTGTTAGTCACATCTGACTCTTTGCAGCCCCATGGACTATAGCCTGCCAGGCTCCTCTGTCCATGGGATTTCCAGGACAAGAATACTGGAGTATTTCAGTATTTCCTTCCCCAGGGGATCTTCTCAACCTTAGGATTGAACCCACATCTTTTCCTTCCCCAGGGGATCTTCTCATCCTCAGGATTGAACCCACACCTTCTGCATTTCAGGTGGGTTCTTTACTACTGAGCCACCGGGGAAGTAGGTAGGGCCTTAAGAGACATGATTAAATTAAAAAGAGATGACTAGGATAAGCCTTAATCTGATATTACTTGTCAGCCAGTCAGTCAGTTCAGTTGGTCAGTCATGTCCGAAACTTTGCTACCCCAAGGACTGTAGCACCCAGGGCTTCCTGTGTATTACCAACTCCTGAAGTTTCCTCAGACAAATCTCCATTGAGTCAGTGATGCCATCCAACCATCTCATCCTCTATATTTCCCTTCTCCACCCACCTTCAATCTTTCTCAACATCAGGGTCTTTTCAAATGAGTAGACTCTTCGCATCAGGTGGCCAAAGTATTAAAGTTTCAGCTTCACCATAAATCCTTCCAGTGAATATTCAGGAGTGATTTCCTTTAGGATTGACTGGTTGGGTTTTCTAGCTGTCCAAGAGACTCTCCACAGTATTCTCCAACACCACAGTTCAAAAGCATCAATTCTTTGGTGCTTAGCTTTCTTTATATAGTCCAGCTCTCACATCCATACATGGCTACTGGAAAAACCATAGCTTCACTCTATGGACCTTTGTTTGCAAAGTAATGTCTCTGATTTTTAATATGCTATATAGGTTGTTCATAACTTTCCTTCCAAGGAGTAAGTGTCTTTCAATTTCATGGCTGCAGTCATCATCAGCAGTCATTTTGGAGTCTCCCAAAACAAAGTCTGTCACTATTCCCACTGTTTCCCCATCTATTTGCCATGAAGTGATGCAACCAGATGCCATGATTTTAGTTTTCTGAATGGTGAGTTTTAAGCCAACTTTTTCACTCTCATTTTTCACTTTCATCAAGAGACTCTTTAGTTCTTCTTTGTTTTCTGTCATAAAGGTGGTGTCATCTGCATATCTGAGGTTATTGATATTTCTCCCATCAATCTTGATTTTAGCTTGTGCTCCATCCATTGAGGCATTTATCATGATGTACTCTGCATAGAAGTTAAATAAGCAGGATGACAATATATAGCCTTGGAGTACATCTTTCCTGATTTGGAACCAGTCTGTTGTTTCATATCCAGTTCTAACTGTTGCTTCTTGACCTGCATACAGCTCTCTCATGAGGCAGGTGAGGTGGCCTGATGTTCCAGTCTCTTTAAGATTATTCCACAGTTGGCTGTGATCCACATAGTCAAAGGCTTCGGCATAGTCAATAAAGCAGAAGTAGATGTTT
Organism: Antilocapra americana; assembly: GCA_007570785.1. Taxonomy (NCBI): domain Eukaryota; kingdom Metazoa; phylum Chordata; class Mammalia; order Artiodactyla; family Antilocapridae; genus Antilocapra; species Antilocapra americana. Next base: position 7,669,892 of record ML661334.1, on the reverse strand, counting down.
TTCTGGAACTCTCTTTATTTTTCTAAGCATTTTTATTGAAAGAGAAACCTGAAATGTGGACACATAAAGAGATATCAGGAGCTTGTACAGAGAGTAAAAAATAGATGTGTGGAAAAAGAAGAGAGTTGTTGTTCAGTTGGTCAATAGTGTCTGACTTTGTGACCCCATGGACTGCAGAACACCAGGTTTCCCTGTCCTTCACCATCTCCCAGATTTTGCTCAAACTCATGTCCACTGAGTCAGTGATGCCATCCAACCATCTGGTCCTCTGTTATGAGGGTGGTCATCTACAAGCAGAAGACAGCAATCCTGATGGCACTTTAATCTTGGCCTTTTATCATACAGAAAAGTGATAAAATAAAGGTGGTATTTTGTTATCACCTAGCAAAGTAATATACTCTCTTATCAACAGCAGTGTTTCTTTATGCTGGTAAACATCATGTTTTACCTGTATAAAGACAACTTAAATTAGGAAATGTTATGACCATAATAAAACATTCTCTAAGTTTTAATTAATTTACACATAAAGCTGAACAAAGAAACACAAAAAATGGTGACATCTTAACTGATACCAGTCATTCATTCACTGTATAGAGATTTTTCAGGCCTTCCCCAATAACTCAAGTCGTAAAACATCTGTCTGCAATGCAGGAGACCACTGTTTGATTCCTGGGTTGGGAAGATCCACTGGAGAAGGAATAGACTACCCACTCCAGTATTCTTGGGCTTGCCTTGCAGCTCAACTAGTAAAGAATCCACCTGCAATTCTGGAGGCCTGGGTTCAATCCCTGGGTTGGGAAGATCCCCTGGATAAGGGAAAGGCTACCCACTCCAGTATTCTGGCCTGGAGAAGTCCATGGACTTTATAGTCCCTGAGGTTGCAAAGATTTGTACATGACTGAGCAATTTTCACTTTCACATTCATTCATTGAGATTTTTATTCTGAATCTCTCTTAGATATAGAGCTGTTTGAACTCTTTCTCTTTATCCCTCTACTTATCTATTTCTATCTACATCTCCATTTATGTTTACATCTTCTGTTCAGTTCAGTTCAGTCACTCAGTTATGTCCAAATCTTAGTGACTCCATGGACTGCAGCATGCCAGGCCTCCCTGTTCATTGTCAATTCCTGGAGTTTACTCAAGCTCATGCCCATTGACTTGGTGATGCCATCCAACCATTTCAGCATTTGTCGTCCCCTCTGGGTCTTTTCAAATGAGTCAGCTCTTCACATCAGGTGGACAAAATATTGGTGTTTCAGCTTCAGCATCAGTCCTTCCAGTAAATATTCAGGATGGATTTCCTTTAGAATGGATTGGTTGATCTTCTTACAGTTCAAGGGACTCTCAAGAGTCTTCTGCAACACCCCAGTTCAAAAACATAAATTCTTTGGCACTAAGCTTTCTCATAGTCCAACTCTCACATCCATACATGACTACTGGGGGAAAAAAAAACATAGCTTTGACTAGACATTAAAGTAATGTCTCTGCTTTTTAATATGCTGGCTAGGTTGATCATAACTTTTCTTCCAAGGAGCAAGCATCTTTTAGTTTCTTGGCTTTAAGTCTTACACTTGCTATACTCTTGTTTTTTATTCTCTAGTTTTTGGAGGAAATACTCCTGTATTGAAAACTCACAGTGAATCTAAGTAAAAATATTTGCTATCTTCTTTATCTATTGCCAAATAAATATATCATGGCAAACAAAGAAATGATTATCAGAATAAAAAATACATTTATTTTAAGGGCATTTTGTAACAGATTTTTTACTTGTGACCTCTTAACCCTTTTCCTTAACAAATGGATAAATATCTTCAGAACCAAAAGTTCAAGGTTTGTACTTCTATGTTCTCACCTGTGAACTACAAGATTTGAAGCAAGTCATTTAATCCATATAATCGTGACAATGATTCATAATAATCAATTTTATTATTCCCTGGAAGCTCAGCTAGTAAAGAATCCATTTGTAATGTGGGAGAGCCTGGTTCGATTCTTGGGTCAGGAATATCTGCTGGAGAAGGGATAGACTACCCACTCCAGTATTCTTGGGCTTCCCTTTTTGCTCAGGTAGTAAAGAATCTGCTTGCAATGTGGGAGACCTGGGTTCCATCCCTGGCTTGAGAAGGTCCCCTGGATAAGGGAACCTACCTTCCACCCACTCCAGTATTTTGGCCTGGAGAGTTCTCTGAACTATATAGTCCATGGAGTCACAACGAGTTGGGCAGGACTGAGCGAATTTCATTTCGCCTCACTTTACTTCATAGATTAAGATATTATATATGCTGGCAACCATGAATACTGTTTTAGAAATCCAATCTCTCACAAAATTCTCATAATCCAGCCCCTTTATTTCAAAATACATATTCACAAACATTATTGTCAACTGAAAAAAAAATACAGGCTGATATTTCCATATTACTTAATAATTTCTTTTTTATCTTGTTTATTCATTTCTGAGACTACAGGTTGTCATTAATGATGTAGAGATTAATTTATAAAAAAATAAAAAAAATTAAAAAACGCCACACTTGTCTTTGTTTAAGAAACTGCTCTATCATTTTCCTCAAGGCATCTTTAACATCTTTATTTCTTAAGTTTAATTCATTTTTTAATCTATTTATTAATCTTATTTTATTTCTTAACTTATTAATCTGAATTTATTCTTAATCCCTTATAGATCAAGGGATTCAAGAAGGGAATTACCACTGTGTAGAACACGGACATAACTTTATCCCTCTCCAGGGCATAGCTCATACTTGGCCAGGAGTAAATGAAGAGAATTGACCCATAGTACAAAGTGGCAGCTGTCAGGTGAGAGCCACAGGTGGAGAAGGTCCTCAAGCAGCCTTGGGTGAAGTGGATCTTAAAGAGAACAGAAATGATGAAGAGATAGGAGGCAAGGGTAAACCCAGTGGGAGTGATGACATTAGAGACAAGCAAGAAATAGAGCACAGCCTGGTAGCTTTCCTTCACATCACAGGCCAATTTGACAAGAGTGGGAGGGACAGATCACAAAAGAAATCATCAATGACATTGTTCCTGCAGAAGTTCAAGATAAATGTTTCACTAGTTATAATGGCTGAGTTCATAAAGCCACCAAAATATGATGCTGCAGCAAGACTAGCACATAACCTTGGGGACATGGCCTGGAAAGGGGTTGAAGATAGCCACATGGCAGTCATAAGCCATGGCAACCAACAGGTAATATTCAGTGTAGTCCATTCTAGCAGCAAAGAAGAATTGAGCTAGGCAGTCAGCAAAAGAGCTGTGTTTGTCATCAGAGATGCAGGTCATCAGAATTTGGGGGACATAGACAGAAGCATACCAGAGATCCAGGAATGACAGGCTTCCAATGAAGAAATACATTGGCAAATGGAGCCGAGAATCAGAACAGATCAGAGAAATCAGGGTGATGTTCCCTAAAAGACTGATATAAATGATGAGGAAGATGTAAAAGAGAACTGTCTGTAACCACAGGTCAGTCATAAATCCTGAAAGTATGAACTCCTTCACTGTGGTAAAAATTTTCTCATCCTTCGATTTTGGGTTTCTGTGGTTCCTTTCTGTAAATGGATGAATAAATATGTCATAATTTAAGATATCAGTATATTACCCACTCACCCTGGTCACCTAATCTAAGACTGAGAAGGCAAGAATACACAATGGGAAAAAGTTTTTTCTATAAGCGGTGCTGGAGAAACTGAACAGCTACATGGGGCCGGGGGGGATAAAATTAGAGAAATTTCTAACAGCAAACACAAAAATAAACTCAAAATGGATTAAAGATCTAAATGTAAGACCAGATACTATAAAATTCTTAGAGGAAAATATAGGCAAGACACTATCTGACATAGATCACAATAAAATTACTTTTGACCCACCTATTAGAATAATGAAAATAAAAGCAAAATAAACAAATGAAACTTAAGCAAACTTAAAAGCTTTGGCATAGGAAAAGAACCCATAACCAAAACAAAAAAAAATAACCCACAGAAAAGAAAAAAGAAAACTGGCAAATGACAAAGGATTTATCTCTAAATACACAGCTTATGTAGTTCGATGTCAAAAGAAACAAAAACTTCAATCAAAAATGAGAGGGAGATCTACACAGGCATTTCTCCAAAGAAGACTTATAAATGACCAAGAGGCAAGGAAATGATTCCAAGCATAGCTAATTATCAGATAAATTCAAGTAAAAACTATAAGAATGTATGTCCTCTCATCAGTCAATAAATGCTGGAGAGAGAGAAAGAGTGGAATAAAGGAAACCCTCCTACACCATTGATGGAAATATAAATTGATATGACCACCATGGAGAACAGTAAAGAGTTTCCTTAAAGAAAACTTAAAAATAGAACTACCATATACCCAGAAATCTAACTCATCAGCAAATCCCTGAAGAAAACCGTAATCCCCAATTCATTGCTGCACTATTTACAATAGCTAGGACATGGAAGCAGCCTAAATGTCCATGAATAGAGGAACGGATAAAGAAAATGTAGTATATAAATACAGTAGAATATTGCTATTGTTATTTTAGTTGCTAAGTTGTTTTTTACTCTTTTGAGAACTCATGGGACTATAACCCACCAGGCTCCTCTCTCCATGGGATTTCCCAGCCAAGAATACTGGAGTGTGTTGCCATTTCCTTCTCCAAGGGATCTTCCCAACCTAGAAATCAAGCCTGCATCCCCTGCTTGGCAGTCAGATTCTTTAACACAGCCACCTGGGAAGTCCACAATGAAATATTACTCAGCCATTAAAAAGAACAAAATAATTCTATTTGCAGTGACATGGATGGACCCAGAGATTGTCATAAAGAGTGAAGTATGTCAGACAAAGACAAATATCATCTGATATTGCTTATATGAAATATATTTAAAATAGTACAAATAAACCTGTTTACAAAACAGAAATAGAGTCATAGATGTAGAAAACAAATGTGGATATTAAAAGAGAAAGGGTGGGGAGAGGAATAAATTGGGAGACTGGGATTGCCATAAACATACTACTAGGTATAAAATAGATAACTAGTAAGAAGCCAGTGTATAACAAAGGGAACTCGACTCAATACCGTATAGAGACCTATATGGGAAAATATTTATTTTAAAAAATGGATATATGTATATGTATGACTGATTCATTTTGCTATGCATGGGAATCTAATACAGCATTGTAAATCAACTGTACTCCAATAAATTTATGAAAAAATATCAGTATATCATCATATGCCATTTTAAATCATGGACATTTCAATTGATACACATATACTATTACTTATAAGACATGTTTATGCTGAACTGTTTATCATTTTTGATAACTAGGAAGTCATTGTATGCTGCCTTGAAAGAGCAGATGAGCCTAACATAGTGTGTGTCACCTCATATTTTAATCTAATTTTCCTCCTTTTGAGAGAGAGTGTTTTTTTTTTTTTTTTTTTCTCTTCTGTTTGCACCTAGGATGATTTGGGGCCAGGCATGTAATTTTTTTTAAAGCAATTTGAAGAAATGCTTTGTTTTTCTCCTCAGGTACTTGAATCCTTTTATCATTTTCCATATAGTCACACGGAGGAACATTATTCTAACTATATTTTACATTATCTATTGAGGTGCATTTTCCTTTTACTTCCATGAAGGCAAGACTTACATTTTATTCAAGTTTTTAATCCACAAAGCACAGAAAAATGAAATAGAAAATGCCTAATTTAAGTTTAAAAAATCAATTGACTTAGATATTAGGAGAAAGAGAGGTCCAGAAAAATATCTATTTCTGCTTTATTGACTATGCCACAGCCTTTGACTGTGTGGATCACAATAAACTGTGGAAAATTCTTAAAGAGATGAGAATACCAGATCATCTGACCTGTCTCTTGAGAAACCTGTATGCAGGTCAGGAAGCAACAGTTAGAACGGGACATGGAACAACACACTGGTTCCAAATAAGGAAAGGAGTCATTCAAGGCTGTATAGTTTCACCCTGCTTGTTTAACTTCGATGTAGACTATATCATGAGAAACAGTGGGCTGGAAGAAGCACAAGCTGGAATCAAGATCACCAGGAGAAATATCAATAACCTCAGATATGCAGATGACACCAACCTTATGGCAGAAAGTGAAGAGGAATTAAAAAGCTTCTTGATGAAAGTGAAAGAAGAGAGTGAAAAAGTTGGCTTAAAGCTCAACAATCAGAAAACTAACATCATGCATCTGGTTCCAACACTTCGTGGGAAATAGATAGCAAAAGATTGGAAACAGTGTCAGACTTAATTTCTTTTGGACTCCAAAATCACTGCAGATGGTGATTGGAGCCATGAATTTAAAAGACATTTGCTCTTTGGAAGGAAAGTTATGACTAACTTAGGTAGCATATTTAAAAGCAGAGACATTACTTTGCCAACAATGTTCCATCTAGTCAAGGCTCGGAGAAGACAATGGCACCCCACTCCGGTACTCTTGCCTGGAAAACCCCATGGACAGAGGAGCCTGGTGGATTGCAGTCCATGGGGTTGCTAAGAGTCAGGCACGACTGAGTGACTTCATTTTCACTTTTCACGTGTTGGAGAAGGAAACGGCAACTCACTCCAGTGTTCTTGCCTGGAGAGTCCCAGGGACTGGGGACTCTGGTGGGCTGCTGTTGCTGGGGTTGCACAGAGTCGAACAAGACTGAAGTGATTTAGCAGCAGCAGCAGCAGCAGTCAAGGCTATGGTTTTTTCAGTAGTCATGTATGGATGTGAGAATTAGACGGTGAAGAAAGCTGAGCACTGAAGAGTTGATAATTTTGAACTGGGGTGTTGGAGAAAACTCTTGAGAGTCCCTTGGACAGCAAGAAGATCCAACCAGTCCATCCTAAAGGAGATCAGTCCTGGGTGTTCATTGGAAGGACTGATGTTGAAACTGAAACTCCAATACTTTGGCCACCTCATGCTAAGTGTTGACTCATTGGTAAAGACCCTGATGCTGGGAAGGATTGGGGACAGGAGGAGCAGGGGATGACAGAGAATAAGATGGCTGGGTGGCATCACTGACTTGATGGACATGGGTTTGGGTAGACTCCGGGAGTTGGTGATGGACAGGGAGGCCTGGCGTGCTGCTATTCATGGGGTTGCAAAGAGTTGGGCAAGACTGAGTGACTAAACTAGAAATTTGAGACCATAGCTGACTGCATGACCCTCCTATGCATCCGAAAGGGAAAACAAAAGATTCATCAAAGAAAAATTATGTTCATAATCAGGCTTGGATTTACCATAGAATTGACATTAAAAATAAAAATAAAAAACTGGATGAACAAATTATTTTGCTACTATTATACACTGAACAGTGGTCCATAAATATAACCAGATTTTAATTTATTGAGTTTCCCAGGTAGTTCAGCTGGTAAAGAGTCCGCCTGCAATGCAGCAGACCCTGGTTCAATTCTGAATCTGAGAACGTTATTCTAGATGAGAAAAAGTTATTAAAATTAAGAAATTTGAGATAAGGATATTATCTGTGCATGCGTGCTAAGTCGTTTCAGTTGTGTCCAATTTTCTGTGACCTGATAGGCTTTTCTGTCCATGGCATTTCCCAGAAATGGGTTGCCCTTTCCTCCTCCAGGAGATCTTCCCCACCCAGGGATAAAACGCAAGTTTCCTGCAGCTTCTGCATTGCAGGAAAATTCTTTAATGTTGAGTTATCTGGGAAGCCCAAAACAATCACAAACATGCTTATATGAAGGAGGAAGATGGAGATTTGAGTACAGACTCAAGAGTAGGGGGCAATGTGACTGCAGAAACAGAGCCAGGAGTGATGCAACCCCAAGGAAAGCCAGCAGCCTCCGAAAGTCAGAGAGGCAAGGACAGGACTTTCTACCGGACTCTCTAGATGGAGTGTTGGCCCTGCCAACACCTTGTCTTTGGCCTGATTATACTGTTTGTATATCTGATTTCCAGAAATTAGGAGAAAATAAATTATTGTGGTTTTAAGCCACAAAGTTTGTGATAATTTGATATAGCAGCAATTGGAAACTAATAAAGATATTCATCGAACAAAACATCTAACACTTTTTTCCTTTAAGGTAGAAGCAGGAGACTGGACTCTTGTCAGCAATAGAGGAAGCATCATCTTTGCTTGCCTATGTTACAACTCATATAGCCCTTACTTCAATGTACCACAATAAAAAAACAGCTAATATATATTTGTCAGTGTTCTAAATTGACAAGAGACATAAAGTTTCTGTTAATGAGTCCAAGACTTTAACAATATATTAGGAAGAAATTTGATCTTGGCTGCTTTGCTAAGCCACAAGCTTAAAATTGAGATAGCAAATAAAAAATTGCTCTTTTGGAACCTTACATAAAATGATTGTTTTTTAGTTGCTAAGTTGTGTCTGACTCTTATACAACCCCATGGACTATAGCCTGCCAGGCTCCTCTGTACATGGGATTTCCCAGGCAAGAAGACTGGAGTGGGTTTCTAGTTCTTTCTCTGGAGTATCTTCCCAACCCCAGGTTTGAACCTGTATCTCCTGCATTGTCAAACAGTTTCATATCTAAGATATGGTATGAGAAGCTCCACACCTAAGATATGGTAAGAATCTATAATTATATTATTCAAAACAAATAAGAAATCTAAAGATTTTGTCAAAGTGGAAATTCTTCACAAAAAGAAAAGAGGGCTGTAATAAGAGACATTTCATTTCTTTTTGAATCTCAGTACTGTCAGGTGGAAAGATTATTTTTAACAGAATACATCCCTAAAAACAGTTTGAGACCAATAACCAAGAGACCTGGTTCTGATCTCAACTAGCTGCTGCCAATTTTAAATAACAGAGGCTTCCCAACTGGCTCAGCAGTAAAAGAATCCATTTGCAATGCAGGAGCCCGGGCAGGAGCCACAGGTTCAATTCCTGGGTCAGGAAGATCCACTAGAGAAGGAAATGGCAACCCACTCCAGTATTCTTATCTAGAAAGTCCCATGTACAGAGGAGCCTGGAGAACTACAGCCCATGAGGTCACAAAAGAGTAGACACGACTTAGCAAATAAACAACTATTTTAAATAATATTAAAATTATATATATTTTTTCATTTACCTTAGTTCAGTAAATTTTATGAGATCACAGATATAAGAAAGCACTTTGAGAACCAGAAGGTAAAACTGCAGATTGCATCCTCTATGATTTCATGATATTTTTCATATCTGCAACCTGTCCTTCAGTTGTATTTGCTTTACCTCCAGAGGATTTTCAATGGCAACCTTGCTATGAATTTCATGTATTTCCATGCATAAATGTTCCACTCTTTAACATGTTACTTTTTCACAAACTGAGAAATTGCTAAGATTGTTTTCAGAATTACATTAGAAATAAAATTTGCAGGAGATATTTCTTCCCTAAACTTTGCTATTTTCTTCTGCCATTATTAAGACATAAGATAGACATAAGTGTGAATGCCTACATACATGAATATATATACACATGCTTTCATATAGAAAAACAGAAGGTTTGGCAGTGGCTTTGGGTAAGACATAAAACCCAGGTAAGTAATATAAATTTAAAAATTGTGAAATGGAAAAACAAGCACGGGGCATAATGGGCAAGGATAAAGCCTGCTACACACTTAACAAGACCCACTCACTGTTCTGTGCAGACCATACATTTGGCTCAAAACTTTCTGGAAGCCCATGTATACAATTAGTACTGTCCAACACTTCTAATGCTGCTTCACAGGTGGTTCAGCAGTAAAGAATCCACCTGCCAATGCAGGAGACACAGGAGATATGAGTTGAATCCTTGGGTGTGGAAGATCCACTGGAGGGGAAAATGACAACCCACTCCAGTATTCTTTCCTGGGAAATCCCACGGACAGAAAAACCTGGAAGGCTACAGTCCATGGGGTAATAAAGAGTGGACTCAACTTAGTGACTAAATAACAGGAGTGTCCAACAGACAAACCAACTAACCCAAAAAATGTGGGCAGCTATATCACCAATGGTAATATTGCCATTCTTGATAATAAATTTGAAATCACTTTTATCAAGGATCCTTGCCAAAAAAAAATGAGTAAACAAGAATGCATAATACAGTGTATTGAATGAAAATGAAAGTCGCTCAGTTGTGTCCGATTCTTTGTGACCCCTGGACCCCATGGACCCCAAAGACTCCATTGAATAGTAGACTGATAAATGTAGACACAAAAAGAGCTTTTGTCGAGCTGCATTTATTTGTCATTTATCCATAGGCTGCATGCTTTGATTCAAGGGATACAGAGCAGCTTTCTCCCACCAAAATATTCTTTTCCTCCTCATGTCTCAAACATCTCCTTGCACAGAGACCTTTCTAAAAGGTTCATGGTTATAGGAGTGGTCATCCAAAAGGAGTTGATCTCTTTGTAATCTCCCTGTCCAGTCCAGGACTAATGTATTTTGCCATCTGTGTGGTTCAGTTTGATACTTTAATCAGACAGTTCTTGAGTTAGATACCAATTGTGATAGTACAGCATAATATCAAAGATAGATGTAGATATAGATATTTATCTTGATGGACAGATAGATATAGATTACAACAATAGATAAACAGATAAATGATAGGTTATTATACTCCTCTTGCAGGGTGCCTGCTAATTTGTCTCAGTCATGACTGACTTTTTGTTACCCTGTGGACTATAGAGCACCAGGCTCCTCTGTCCATGGGATTCTCCAGGCAAGAATACCTGAGCATGTTGCCATTTCCTACTCCAGGGGATCTTCCTGACCCAGAGATCAAACTCAGGTCTCCTTTGTCTCTTGTATTGGCATGCAGGTTCTTTATTGCTAGCACAACCTGGGAAGCCTCATATAGGAAAAGAAGCATGATAAGGTCATGATTATACTGACCAATTTTTTTTTCCTGTGTATTGACTTACTCTAAGGACTAAGATATTCTCTTTTCAGTGAGATATGGGCCACACCGGCTACTGAGTGTTGATGAGAATGAAAGCATCCATCAAGAACACATCCACCTGCTTGTTTCACAGAAAGATAAAATAAGGCCTGAAGAAACGATATTTGGAAACATGTTCATTGAGTCTGTGATGCCATCCATCCATCTCATCCTCTGTTGTCCCCTTCTCATCCTGCCCCCAATTTTTCCCAGCATTAGGGTCTTTTCCAATAAGTCAGCTCTTTGCATGAGATGGCCAAAGTATTGGAGTTTCAGCTTCAATCTCAGTCCTTCCAATGAACACCCAATACTGATCTCCTTTAGGATGGACAGGTTGGATCTTCTTGCAGTCTAAGGAACTCTCAAGAATTTTCTCCAACACCACAGTTCAAAAGCATAAATTCTTCAACGTTCAGCTTTCTTCACCATCCAACTCTCACATCCACACATGACTACTGGAAAAACCATAGCATTGACTAGATGGACCTTTGTTGGCAAAGTAATGTCTCTGATTTTCAATATGCTCTCTAGGTTGGTCATAACTTTCCTTCCAAGGAGTAAACATCTTTTAATTTCATGGCTGAAATCACCATCTGCAGTGATTTTGGAGTCCCCCCAAATAAAGTCTGACACTGTTTCAAATGTTTCCCCATCTATTTGCCATGAAGTGATGGGACCGGATGCCATGATCTTAGTTTTCTGAATGTTGAGCTTTAAGCCAACTTTTTCACTCTCCTCTTTCACTTTCATCAAGAGGCTTTTTAGTTTCTCTTCACTTTCTGCCATAAGGGTGGTGTCATCTGCGTTTGGGAGGTTATTGATATTTCTCCCAGCAATTTCGATTCCAGCTTGTGCTTCTCCAGCCCAGCGTTTCTCATGATGTACTCTGCATATAAGTTAAATAAACAGAGTGACAGTATACAGCCTTGACTTTCTTCTTTTCCTATTTGGAACCAGTCTGTTATTCCATGCTCAGTTCCAACAGTTGCTTCCTGATAGGAGAATGGGGAGAACTTATAAGCCTGAGCACCCCTTTGGTATATGTTGCTAGAAGCAGAGAACTTTGTGTTACTCTGGTGCAAAGTGTCCAATTATGATACTCACTATCTTTCTGGAATGAAATGGGAGACATCATTCATCATCAATATAATTGATTCAATTACCTTGAAAAACTTCTTTGATTGCTAAGTTAATTAATGAATTAGAAGTAAAAGAAAAATTTGCAGAAAGGAATAACCAACACCATAGGCTGACAAGATAGATGCTCAGGAATTATTTACAGTCCATAACAATGATAATAATAATGATAATTAAAATAATAATGTTAGAGTTTTAGCTCGTAAACATGTTGATGATTACCTTATTTGTACATTTTATAAGCATTTAAATTGAGACAGAATTTGAGAAATTAAAATTGAGAAACAGAACCACAGTCACATGGTTAAAGCAAACTTCATCTCCTTATCATCCCTTATTTATATTTATTCAATCAAAACAGAATTGGAAGAAAACCCTAGTTATCCAGAACTGAGTTGGATGCGAACTGTAAGGATGATAAGATCCTAGGTGAGCTTAGTAACAGTTATGAGGCAAGCTCAAGACAGAGATAATCTAAGTGTGAACCCCAGGCCTACTACTCACCAGTCATGTGACCAAGAGTGATACACTTAAACCTACAAAGCCTCAGTTTCCCTACCCATAAAATGAAAGTAACTTTCCTTCCTCATACAATTGTGAATACTAAATGAAATGACATATACAGAAAGTTTTAATACATCTCAATAAAAATTAATATAACAATGAAAAGAAAGAGAGATAACACTACCTGTCCTTGTGGAATTTACACCCTCATATCAGTGGTAATTGAAACTTGCATAAATCTATAGTTATAAAATATGACTATGTTGGGAAGGAAAATAATATGTCATGAGACTGCATCAGAAGATCCAACATAATGTGGAATCAGAGGAGGCTTATCTGAGGAGATGATATGTGACTTAAGAGCAGAATGTTAGTAACAGGAATTCTCTAGTCAAAGTGGGTGATAGTAGAGGGGGTGGTAGCTTCAAGAAGGATAGGGAGAATAGTCCTGCAGAGGTTACAGGAAGTGCAAAAGGCACTAGTTGAGAAAAAGCACTGTAGATTCCAGGAGGTAAAGGAAATTCACATGGAAGAACCCAAAAGAGTTAAGAGAACAGAATTGAATTAGGCATCAGAGGTGGGCAAGGCCTCACAGCATAGGGACTGGTATCCATTCCTGAGTCAGGAAGATCTTGTGGAGAAGGAAATAGTAACCCACTCCAGTATTCTTGCTTGGGAAATCCCATAGACAGAGGAGCCTGGCAGGCTTCAGTCCATGATGTGGCAAAAGAACCAGATATGACTAGAGATTAACAACAACAATAGTCAATGTTAATGATTCTGGAATACATTCAAGAGTAGTGAGGAGGAGCCGTTTATGAGTTTTAATCAGATGCATGGTGTGGTCAAATAAAATCCTAAATAAAACTCTCTGTATACATGGGACTTGATGATGAAAATTTTGAGCACCCAAATATCTCTGAAATTCCTTTGTTTTTGAAAATCCAGTTTCTTTTTTCTCAGGAGGGGAAAAAAAAATATTTTAAAGACTGTCTAAGGTAGTCAGCGTGGCAGGAGGCATTTATATCTGTTCAGTTCTTGCCTTCAACACTCATCTTTGCTTCTAGGCCCTTAAGAGAGTTTCAAACACAACCCAGATGTGGAGTAGAAGGACTTCTCTGTGAACACACAGGTATATACCTAAGGGGTTGGTTGGATTCTATTAATTGTAATAAGCAAGATCTGAGGAGTATTTAGGGAATAGATACTATGGGAAGTGGATAAATGTGAATAAACCATAAAATGACATCAACAGATCCCTATCATCGGTACAGTTGAGCTAAAATCTTATGAAAATATTATCAAGAGGACTATGAAGATATAAAAATGGATATAATGAGATTTCATTGCAGACATTGTGAAAACAAAGGGAAGCACTAATTGAAGGATTACTGTTTTTCATAAAAAATAATTTCAGTTGAGTGATTGAATCATAATTATGAAAATAATCATCACTGGAAGCAATCATTTGAAAAGCAATCATTTGTGCTTTCCTTTTTTTTTTTTTTTTTAATGACACTTACCTTCTACTAAATACAAGCGAGCTAGATACTCACCCCATCCATCTGCTTTTCTGGGAATAAGAAAATTGCATTACATAGCCCACTTTGCAGTTAAGTAAAGATCCCATGAGGAGATTTTGGCCAGTGAAGTAAAAGGAAAAGTGAGATACACCAACTTTATTTCTAGCTATAAAACCCTATAAACAATTATCCATAGTTTATCTTTCATTTCAATTCAGTCGCTCAGCACTCCAGACCTCCCTGTCTATCATCAGCTCCCTGAGTTTACTCAAACTCATATCCATTGTGTTAGTGATGTTATCCAACCATCTCATCCTCTGTCGTCCACTTCTCCTGCCACCTTCCATTTTTTGCAGCATCAAGGTCTTTTCAAGTGAGTCAGTTCTTCACATCAGGTGGCCAAATTACTGGAGTTTCAGCTTCAGCATCAGTCCTTCCAAAGGATATTCAGGACTGATTTCCTTTGGGATGGACTGGTTTGATCTCTTTGCAGACCAAGGGACTCTGAAGAGTCTTCAGCAGCACCACTATTCAAAAGCATCAATTCTTCAGCACTCAGCTTTCTTTATAGTCTAAATCTAACATCCATATACGACTACTGGAAAAACCATAGCTTTGACTAGACAGACTTTTTTGGTAATGTAATGTCTCTGCTTTTTAATATGCTGTCTAGTTTGATCATAACTTTTCTTCCAAGGAGCAAGTGTCTTTTAATTTCATGGTTGCAGTCACCAGATGCAGTGATTTTGGAGCCCAAAAACATGAAAATGAACTCTCCCACTGTTTCCATTGTTTCCTCTTCTATTTGCTATGAACTGATAACAGCAGATGACATAATCTTAGTTTCTGAATGTTGACCTTTAAGCCAACGTTTTTACTCTCCTCTTTCACTTTCATCAAGACACTCCTTAGTTCTTCTTCTTTCTGCCATAATGGTTGTGTCATTTGCATATCTGAGGTTATTTATATTTCTCCCAGCAACCTTGATTCCAGCTTGTGCTTCATTTGTTTGGGCACTTCACATGATGTACTCTGCATATAAGTTAAATAAGCAGGGTGGCAATATACAGCCTTGATATACTCTTTTCTCTATTTGGAACCACTCTGTTCTTCCATGTCCGGTCTAACTGTTACTTCCTGACATGCATACAGATTTCTTAGGAGGCAGGTCAGGTGCTCTGGTATTCCCATCTCTTTAAGAATTTTCCACAATTTCTTGTGATCTACACAGTCAACGACTTTGGCATAGTCAATAAAGCAGAAGTAGATGTTGTTCTGGAATTCTCTTGCTTTTTCAATGATCCATCAGATGTTGGCAATTTGAACTCTGGTTCCTCCGCCTTTTCTAAAACCAGCTTGGAGAACTGGAAGTTCACAGTTCATGTATTGCTGGAAACTGGCTTGTAGAATTTTGAGCATTAGTTTGCTATCATGAGAGATAAGTGCAACTGTGTTTGAACCTTCTTTGGCATTGCCTTTCTTTGGGATTGGAATGAAAACTGATATTTTCCAGCCCTGTGGCCACTGCTGAGTTTTCCAAATTTGTTAGCAGATTGAGTGCAGCACTTTCACAGCATCCTATTTTAGGATTTGAAATATCTCAACTGGCTTTCCATCACTTCCACTGTTTCAAGTGATGTTCCTAATTCCTAACTGAGTTCACATTCCAGGGGCTGGCTCTATGTGAGTGATCCCACCATCTTGGTTTTCTGCATCATGAAGATCTTTCTTGTGTAGTTCTTCTGTGTTTTCTTGCCACTTTTTCTTAATATCTTCTGCTTCTGTTATGTTCATACAATTTTTCCCTTTTATTGTGCCCGTCTTTGCATGAAACATTCCCTTGATATCTCTAACTTTCTTGAAGTGATCTCTAATTTTCCCATTCTATTGTTTCCCTCTATTTTTTTGCATTGATCACTGAGGAAGGCTTACTTATCTCTCCTTGTTATTCTTTGGAATTCTGCACTCAAATGGGAATATCTTTCATTTTTTCCTTTGCCTTTTACTTCTCTTCTTTTCTCAGCTATTGAAAGGCCTCCTCAGACAACCATTTTACCTTTCAGCTTTTCTTTTTCTTGGAGATGATCTTGATCCCTGCGTCTTGTACAATGTCACAAACCTCTGTGCAGTTTTTCAGGCGTTCTGTCTATCAGCTCTCATTCCTTGAATCTATTTCTCAGTTCCACTCTATAATAGCAAATTAGTTGATTTAGGTTCTACTTGAATGGTATAAATCTTTTCCTTACTTTCTTCAATTTAAGTCTGAATTTGGCAATAAGGTGTTCATGATCTGAGCCACAGTTAGCTCCAGATCTTGCTTTTTCTGACTGTATAGAGCCTCTCCATCTTTGTCTGAAAAGAACATAACCAATCTGATTTCGGTGTTGACCACCTGGTGATGTCCATGTGTAGCATCTTCTATTGTGTTGTTGGAAGCAGGTGTTTGCTATGATCAGTGCATTATCTTGGCAAAACTCTATTAGCCCTTGCCCTGCTTCTTTTTGTGCTCCAAAACCAAATTTGCCTGTTACTTCAGGTATCTCTTGACTTCCTACTTTTGCATTTCAGTAACCTATAATGAAAATAACATCTTTTTTTGGGTGCTAGTTCTAGAAGGTCTTGTATATCTTCATAGAACCATTCAACTTCAACTTTTTCAGCATTACTTGTGGGGACACAGACTTGGATTAGTGTAATATTGAATGGTTTGCCTTGGAAACGAACAGAGATCCTTTTGTAGTTTTCGAGATTGCACCCAAGTACTGCATTTTAGACTCTATTGTTGACTATGATGGCTACTCCATTTCTTCTAAGGAGTTCTTGGTCACAGAAGTATATATAATGGTTATTGGAATTAAATTCACCCATTTCAGTCAATTTTAGTTCACTGATCCCTTAAATGTTGACATTCACTCTTGCCAACTCCTTCCTGACCACTTCTAATTTACCTTGATTCATGGACCTAAAATTCCAGGTTCCTATACAATATTATTCTTTATATCATTGGGCTTTACTTCCATCACTAGTCACATCCACAACTGGGCTTTGTTTTCTTTTTGACTCTTTCTCTTCATTCTTTCTGAAGTTATTTCTCCACTCTTCGCTAGCAGCTTATTGCCCCCACTGACCTCGGGAGTTCGTCTTTCAGTTCAGTTCAGTTCAGTCTCTCAATCATATCTGACTCTTTGTGACCCCATGAACCACAGCACGCCAGGCCTCCCTGTCTATCACCAACTCCCAGAGTTCACCTAAACCCATGTCCGTCGAGTTGGTGATGCCATCCAATCATTTCATGCTCTGTTGTCTCCTTCTCCTCCTGCCCTCAATATTTCCCAGCATCAGGATCTTTTCCAATGATCCAGCTCTTCGCATCAGGTGGCCAAAATATTGGAGTTTCAGCTTCAACATCAGTCCCTCAAATTAACACCCAGAGTTGATATCCTTTCCTATGGACTGATTGGATCTCCTTGTAGTTCAAGGGGCTCTTAAGAATCTTCTCCAACACCACAGTTCAAAAACATCAATTTTTCTGTGCTCAGCTTTACTTATAGTCCAAATCTCACATCCATACATGACTTCTGGAAAAACCATAGCTTTGACTGGCTAGATGGACCTTTGTTGACAAATTAATGCCACTCCTTTTTAATATGCTGTCTAGGTTGGCCATAATTTTCATTCCAAGAAGTAAGCATCTTATGATTACATGGCTGCAATCACCATCTGAAGTGACTTTAGAGCCCAGAAAAATAAAGCCAGCCACTGTTTCTCCATCTATTTGCCAAGAAGTAATGGGACTGAATGTCATGATCTTAGTTTCCTGAATGTTGAGCTTTAAGCCAACTTTTTCACTCTCCTCTCACTTTCATCAAGAGGCTCTTTAGTTCTTCATTTTCTGACATTAGGATGGTATCATCTGCATATCTAAAGTCATTGTTTTTTTTCCTGGCAATCTTGATTCCAGTTTGTGCTACTTCCAGCCCAACGTTTCTCATAATGTACTCTGTATAGAAGTTAAATAAGCAAGGTGACAATATACAGCCTTGATGTACTCCTATCCTATTTGGAACAAGTCTGTTGTTACATGTCCAGTTCTAACTGTTGCTTTTTAACCTGCATACAGATTTGTCAAGACGCAGGTCAGGTGCTCTCATATTCCCATCCCTTTCAGAATTTTCCAAGTTTATTGTGATCCACACAGTCAAAGGCTTTGGCACAGTCAATAAAGCAGAAATATAAGTTTTTCTGGAACTCTTGATTTTTCGATGATTGAGTGGATGTTGGGAATTTGATCTCTGCTTCCTCTGCCTTTTCTAAAACCAGATTGAACATCTGAAAGTTCATAGTTCACGTATTGCTGAAGCCTGTCTTGGAGAATTTTGAACATTTCTTTACTAGCGTGTGAGATGAGTGCAATTGTGTGGTAGTTTGAGCATTCTGCAGCATTTCCTTTTGAGAGTGTCATCTCCTAGGCAGGTCGGTAAGAAGTCTAGCGGTCCCCAAGGAGAGGGGCGTCTGGAATTCTCAAGGATGAGAAAAAGACAAACTTTTTAATTTTATTTTTCCCCTCTGGATTCCTTAATCTTAGTCAATTACACAACTCAGTTTAAACTCTATACCAGGGATTATGGAACAACAATGTATCCAACTGGAGGACAGTTTCTTCTTCCTGAAAACTTTCTGATTAATCCTGATATCTTAAGATTTATATTGTGGGAGTGGGTCTGCAGGATCTTTCTATTGTCAAATGCTAAGCCTATTATCTTAAAGTGTATATGATGGGGGGTAGGTCTGGTGAGGTCTTTACAGCCTTCAGACCTTCTTTTGATTCAATGTAATAACTAATTAGAGAGTATATAACTCCACTGCTAACTCTAGCAAGGGGCTACTCTTTCTGCCACCTTCTGATGCCTATGTCAGAAGCTTTCTCTATCTCCTTTATACTTTAATAAAACTTCATTACACAAAAGCTCTGAGAGATCAAGCCTCGTCTCTGGCCCCAGATTGAATTCTTCTTCTCTGGAGGCCAAGAATCCCAGCATTCTTTTCATGGATTCAAGCAACTACCTTTCATATTGAGGGCTCATCAGGGATTCTTCAGGACAAGGTAAGGATGCTTGGAGCTCTAGTTCTTTGTTCTCCTAGAGAACACATTTTCTGCTGTATGTTACTAACTCTACAGTGTGTTTGTATGAATGAATGAAATGCCCTGCATGAATCAAGTGAGGAGCTCTGCTCTGCAGTTCCGTGGTGACTTCATTCAGCTTATGGCAGAAATCTGTTGGGGGTTTATATTGACCTTCCAATGCCAAGAGGCACCCAATGTCTCCTTCTGGAACCTACTAGAAATGGTCAAAGCATGTGGACTGAATTCTTCTTTCTTGGTTAAACTTTTTGGTCTCTTTGACCAGTTCATAACTCTTTTGAAATCAGATGTACTAACCTATCTGCTGGATCATAGACTTTCAAGGGACTTGTGATCTATGCTGTTACTGTGTACTATGGCTTAAGTCCCAAACTTGGATTGACACTCAGCAAGCGCCTAGCCTTGCTGGGAATCGAAAGTTCAGAATTTAGACAGAGCTCTAGCTACAAGAGCATCTCTGAGGTCAAAGGTTACTCAGATTGGAACTGCAGTGTTCCCCCCCGCCCCCTTGGTAACACTGGCTCTTAGTGGACCAGAGGAGACTCTTATACTGGTATGGTGATGCTTGGAAGGAACATCTTAGTTTTACTTTCATATCGGTCTTATTGTGGTAAGGAATATACTCAGGGTTGTGCACAGGCACTCAGGTGACAAATGTTTTCCCCCAGCGTTCTTAGCCTGGGAGGCATTCCGCAAAGCTACTCTGATTGCACCCCGGGTGGCATCAGAGGCAAGCAAGGTTTTGATGGTGAAAAGCTGGACGTCAGTTAGGGATGCCATCAAATCTACCCCTGGTGCATCCCCACCCCATCTCAGTGGTAGAACTGGGAGGGACGAGTATGTCACCTGTGTTGGTAAGGGACAGACTAAATCCAACCAGGAAAGGAAAGTTTTGGTGTAAAGTCTGTCTACACCCCCATCTAGAGCAGGGAAGAGCACCTCTGGTAGAAAGATGGCGCTGGTCGCTTTTTTCTCTCTTACAGATGGGCGCTAACAATTCCAGCCTCACCCCTTTGAACTGTATCCTGAAAAACTGGGATAGATTTGATCCCTAGGGCTTAAAGACACACCTGGTCTTCCTATGTGATAATGCATGGCTGTGGTATGCACTGGAGGCCAATGGCCTTTGGAGGGTCTCTAAAGTATAATACAGTTTTACAACTAGACTGGTTCTGTAGAAAACAAGGGAAATGTGTAGAAGTAGCATATGTGTTACCCTCTTTCTCTGTGCAAAACATGCCAAACTTGTGTCCTATGGGTATAGATTTGGGTGTTACATCTTCAGCTCCCTCCTGTCCTCCTACTTTGCTAGATGAGATGGAGGACAGGAGACAAAGAGATAAAGAAAATCAGGTTTCTCCAATCTATCCCTGGGACCATATGTGCAGAGCAGCCAGAGAGACTGAGGAACAGCCACACAAGCTGTTGCCTCTTCATGAAGCACCCACTGGGAGAAATAATCAGTCTATGAGAGTTAATAAGCCTTTTTTAAATTAAGAAATAAAAAGAATCAAGGATGATCTGAGAGACTATTTAGAGAACCCAGAAAAGTATATTAGAGCTGTTAAAGATGTTAGTCTGCTTTATGACCTTACTTGGAAGGATGTGGTGTATATCTTGGGACAAATGCTGACTCCCAACTCAAAGAGTCAAGTTTTGGGAAAAGCAGTTGCTTATGGAGATGAATGGCTTGGTAATGAATCAGTTGGGAAGATGGAGGATGAGATAACTGCCCTCCCCACTGGGAATCAGATGGTCCCAACTATAGAACTAGATTGGGACTACAACACAGCTAAAGGAAGATGGGATCAAAGTCTTTTTGTCAGATGTATTGCTAAAGGACACAGGCAGGTGTGTGATAAGACTTTAAACTATGGCAAATTGGCAAGCATAAAACAGGAGAAGAAGGAAGCTCCTGGTAAATTCCTAGATAGCCTGAGAGAAGCCCTTCACAGATTCACTGAGATTGATCCTGAAAGTGAAGAGGGAAAAGTGATACTGAAAGACAGATTTCTCAATCACTTGGCTCCAGATATCTGCCGTAAGCTATTAAAATGGGCATATGGACCTAACCAATATTTATCTGTTACAGCTGGCTCAGACAGTCTATTATGGTAGGGAATATGAGGAAAAGAAAGAAAGGCAGAAAAAGACAAAGGAACAGGTGGAAGCCTCCACAATGGCTGTAAGAACTATTTTAAACAGCCTGATAAAAATGCCCAGAGTGACCCAGGTGGAAAGGAATGAGCTTGCTGTAACTGTGGAAAGGAGGGGCATCTCAAGCGGGATTGCCCTCAGACATCCAAGCTGCCCCAAGCTCCATGTATGGTCTGCAAAGGACCACACTGTAAAAGAGACTGTCCCCAGAGGAATAGGTCTCAGGGGTCGGACTCTGAATACAATCAGGACTGAAGGTGCCTTGGGGTCGCCATACAGGCTCCCATCCAAATTACACCTGAGGAACCCCCGGTATTAGTAACTGTGGGAGACCAATCCATTGATTTCCTTCTAGACACAGGGGCAACTTACTCTGTGCTTACTGAAGCCCCTGTCCCACTTCCTTCCCAACCCACTTCCAAAACGGGACTGTCTGGATGAGCCAAAATATATTACTTCAGTGTTTCTGTAAGTTGTGACTTAGTCTATGCTATTTTCACACGAGTTTCTGACCATGCCAGAGTCTCCCTCACCCATTTTGGGGCGGGATATACTGAGCAAAGTCTGTGCCTCTGTTTTCATGAATATGGAGCCCTCCATTTCTCTCCCTTTAATTGAACAAAATGTAAATCCTAGAGTATGGGCTGATGGAAAATCTGTGGGTCGAGCACAAAATGCTATTCCTGTATTTGTGAAGCTCGGAAACCCATGCTTATTTCCACATAAGAAGTAGTATCCACTGAAACCTGAGGTTCAGGAAGGGTTGATACCCATCACTGAGAATTTAAAGGAACAGAGGCTATTAATTACCTGTAACAGTCCATGCAGCACTCCTATTTTGGGTATAAAGAAATCAAATGGTAAATGGAGATTAGTTCAAGATTTCCAAATAATAAATGAGGCTGTAGTTCTTTTACACCCTGTGATGCCTAATCCTTACACTCTATTGTCTGAAATTCCTGAACAAGCCACATGTTTCTCAGTAATTAATTTGAAAGATGCCTTCTATTCAGTGCTTTGGTGAAGAAAATCAATTTCTATTTGCCTTTGAAGACCCTACACAGCCAGCTTCTCAGTTAACCTGGACAGTTTTGCCCTAGATTTCGTGACAGTCCTTACTTATTTGGACAAAGTTTGTCACGGGATCTACAAAACTTAAATAGTTCTGAAGCGGTGATATTACAATATGTAGATGATATTTTGCTCTATACTGAGACAGAGGAAGCCTGTTCATGAGCCTCAGAAGTTTTCTAAAATTTTATGGCAGGCTGTGGTTACAAGGCATCAAGAGAAAACCTCAGCTTTGTCAAAAATCTGTTGGATATCTGGGCCTAATCATATCAGAAGGGACTAGGGCCATAGGCCCCGAGAGAATTAAACCTATACTAAATCATCCCCTACCCATGACTTTAAGACAATTGAGAAGATTTTTTGGGAATCACAGGCTACTGTCACATTTGGATTCCGGGTTATGGGGAACTTGCCCAGCCTGTATATAAACTTATAGCTGAAACTCAGCAGCCCCAAACCGACAAACTGGTTTGGTCTCCAGATACTCAAAAGGCTTTTAAGTTTCTTCAGACTGCTCTCCTGCAAGCTCTTCCTTTGAGATTGCCCACAGGGTCAGAATTTAATTTGTTTGTCACTGAAAGAAAAGGTGTGGTCTTGGGAGTTTTGACACAACACTGAAAGTATCACCAGCAATCTATTTCTTATCTAAGCAGAAAATTAGATGCAGTCTCACGTGGGTGGCCCCACTGCCTAAGACTAATTGGGACAGTAGCTTTATTAGCACCTGAAGCTTTAAAATAATTAATGGACGAAACCTTATTGTATTGCCTTCTCATGATGTTAGTGGAATCTTTAAATTCCAAGGTCAATATTTGGATGATGGTCAGTGGGCTTCTTAAATATCAGTCATTGTTGTTAGAAGGACTAGTAACTAAGCTTAAAGTTTGTGGAAATTTAAATCCTGCCACTTTCCTTCCTGAGAAGGAAAATGAAACACCTGATCACGATTGTTCCCAATTCCTAATTTTTAACTATGCAACTTGGGAAGATCTAATGCATACTCCATTAGACAATCCTGACATGGAAATATTTGTAGATGGCAGATCTTTTGTTCGGGATGGAAAGCATAAAGCAGGTTATGCCATGGTAACTGCTGAACAGGTTTTAGAAGCAAAATCTCTCCCCCAGGGAACCTCTGCTTCATTAGCAGAGCTTGTGGCTCTGACCCAAGCTCTTGAGTTAAGTAAAGGGCAGTGAGTTTGGGTGGATACTTTTACTTGGTGGATTGAGGCTCTTCCCTGTCATAGTGAACCGGCTAAGGAGGTTATGAAAATTCTAATCCATGAAATTATCCCCAGGTTTGGGCTGCCACGGAGCGTTCAGAGCGACAATGGCTCTGCCTTTAAAGTTGCTGTAACTCAGGGGGTGTCTAAAGCTCTAGGAATAGAGTATCACTTACACTGTTCTTGGAGATCCCAATTCTCAGGAAAGGTTGAAAAAGCTAATGACACTATTAAAAGACATCTGTGCAAATTAGCTCACCAGGCACAGGACAGCTGGATTAAAGTCCTACCCATAGCTTTAATGAGGGCTCAAACTGCCCCCGAAAAGGAGGGACTGTCCCCTTTGATTGTGTATATGGAAGACCTTTCTTAGACATAAATATTGTTATAGACCCTGAAGCCTTGGAATTAACTAGTTATGTAACTCAGCTCTCAGATTTTCAACAGGCATTAACAGAGCTCTGGGGGACAACTCCTGACCCAGCCTCTGAGTCAAGCAAGCCTCTATTTGCACCGAGAACCAAGGTCCTCATAAAAACTTAGGGTCTGGGGGCCCATCCCTTAAGCCCCTCTGGGAAGGCCCTTACCAGATTATTCTTTCTTCTCCCACAACTGTCAAAGTGCCAGGAATTGATTAGTGGGTGCATCACACTCAAATTAAGAGGTGGCAGCCTGACCAGAACTAAGTAACTTCATGTTATGTCTTTACTTTCTATGCTCTTACTCTGTACTTTTCAAATGGGCCTGAAAATCTATGCGTGCCTACTTATGCTGACTCCAAAACTCCTGAGTCTGCCATTTGATCCTCAAGACAATGCCTTTCTGTCCTGGGTTCACTCCTATGCAGCACTTCACAATCAGCCTAACTGCTGGGACTTGACCTTCAACACCTGCTGAAAGGAGTTCAGGTCAGAGATCAGGAATGAGGCACCCTGTGCTCTGAGAAAACTCATAGAATTTTCTGACGAACTCATGAAGTCATAGGACTTCAGATAGTTAGATATTTTCAAGAGAAAAAAAATTGCGAATCTAATTTCTTCAAGCTTCCCATGCTTAGAAAAGTGCTAAAATCATTAACTAAGTTATCTGTGCCTCGTGACTAACAGTAACCTTCTACTGAGATATGTGCTTGATCAGATGTACCTCTTCTCCAAAGACACGTATGTACTGACTCCCCTCTCTTCACCTCTTTGAAACGGTTCCTCAGAGATATCTGAACAGCTGTCTTCCTGACAGTAAGCCCTCCAATAGAACTGAAACTCTAGATCTAATGATATGTGTTTTCTTTTTCAGTCAACAGTGTGATGGAAATCTCTTTTTGAGGAAATTCTTATTATATTGAATTATTAGTATTACCACTATGATTTTAAATGAATTATACACGAATCCATGAATGTTAGAATTAGAACATACACTGGAAGTCGTCTAGCCCAACTTGGTAATGTTATATAGAAGTGGAAATGTGAGAAGATCAAAGTGGAGAGGTGAAATGATATGGCTTAAGTTAGATAGTTAACCAGCTATTAAACGAGAGCTAGTGCCCAGGTGTCCTGGCTTCCTGTCCAGTTCTCTTTCTCTCTCTTTTTCCCCCTCCTTTTCTTTCTCATTAGTCTAGTCTGAAAAAAGTTCCTTTTTTTCTTACCTTCAAGTTTCTTCTTCACTATCTCATTATTATGGAAAAATACTTTGGCCACCTAATGTGAAGAACTGGCTTATTGGAAAAGACCCTGATGCTGGAAAGATTGAAGACAGGAGGAGAGGGGATGACAGAGTATAAGATGTTTGTATGGCATCACCAACTCGATGGACATGAATTTGAGCAAGCTCTGGGAGATAGTGAAGGATAGGGAAGCCTGGCATGCTGCAGTCCATAGAGTAGCAAAGAGTCAAACATGACTGAGTGACTGAACTGAGTTGAACCTCATTATTAGGCACAAAAACTTTATAGAAATCTCTCTCTCAACTAATTGAAACTAATTTGGAAACTTTCCCCATCTCATAGTTTATTTGGCAAAGTTCACCCTAGAGAAAGGAAAATCCATGGGGAAATTGTTCCCTTGATTATATGTGTGGTTTAATTTATTTTAAATAGTTCAAGGATCAAATCGATTAATCACAACTATTGGACTTTTAATGGGTGGGTAAGTGATAGGTTTTCTACAACGAAAACCAGGTTTTTAAAAATCTCTGGGGCTGCTTCTTCTTGGGGGTGTTATTTCTCAGATTTTACAAATCCAAATATCCAAACACATCCAGATCTCCTGAATTTTCTTTATTTTATGTTTTATAGTGATTTATCTTAGCTGCCTATTTTTTCATCTAAAAACATCTGACATCTTGGTCCCCTAACTGGGGACAAGGTCTGATCGCTGAACTGAGTAGAAACCACCACCAGAATCTTTGATCAGAGGGTAGCCTAATGTCTTTAAAAGAAGAATGATTTCTGAGTTAGTACTAGCAAATTACTGTGTGACTTTGGTAACGTAATTAACCTCTTTTACTTTCTTTCATAAAACATATAATTGAGGAGCTCAAAGTAAAGCCTCTAAATTATTTTTTTAACAAAATAATTGTTTTCAACACCATTCTCAGAGTGGCTTAGCTTATTTTGTCCTGGATTTTGCTCACTGGAGGCCTTCACTGAAAAATCATGTGGGTGTGTAATACTAGTCAAAGCATCTTGCTTGTCAAGGACCAGGATTCCCGGAGACAAGTTCAATGTTCCATCTCATCTCATTTTCTGCAAACCAGATCACCTCCTTGAGTAATGATAAATCGAATCCAGCAGAATGGCCAGATTCATGCTGAATGGGAGGCACTGAATGCATTTGAGCTCTGTCTGGTCCGATTTCCTGTTCCAGGGAAGAACGAACCACAGCAGATTTCCTATCCTAAAGATAGAGGCATGAATAGAAATAAGACGCAGAGTTCCTAAGCAGCCATAGGATACTGGGCAAGCCAGTTTCTCTCTTTGAGACACAAGTATTCATTTATAAATTAAGGTGGTTGGGTCTGATGGTTTTTTTGAGGAGGGATGAATCAATTCTACTTATTTATTTACATTATGTTAAAAATATATAACATACAATTTGATAAATTAAAGGCCTTTACAATTTTGGGATTCTGTAGGATACCATTTGGAAATGACCAGGTAATTTCTTCTTCCATTGTTTTCTTGTGAGAGTTTAATGATATATATATAAGTACTATATGTAATATATTTATTATATTATTGTATTGTATAACTGAAAGAAGGAAACAGAGTAGAACTTGTGTTCTCACAAAAAAAGATTAAAAAAATTAATATAAGAGAAGCTGAATATGTTAATAATTAGAAGCTGGAAATCCTTTCACAATGTATGTGTATAAGAAATCATCAGCATGTACACTTTGAATACAATACAATTTTATCAATTATACCAAATAAGATGAAAATAAAGGAAAATAGGAAAGAGGGGGAAAAAAGAGATATTATGACAAAGATTCAATGATAATGAAAATGTAGACTATTAACTTGAATGGAACCCAAATCAGAATATCATATTGTGAATTAGAAAGAATCCTGAACTGAAGTCAGAGAGCTTGGTTCTGAGCTTGAGACTCCACCACTTTGTCTGTGATCCTGAGTAAATAACTACTTCTCTGAGACTTAAATTTCTAATATGTAAATTGTAGATTTCTAATATTTAATGCTGAATGGGTACCTATTGGCTTAATAAAGAGCTTGTGGTAAATTTGCATTGTATAATGTTTTACACTGTCTAACATGCTGTGTTTATGAAGTGAATTTATTATAACCAGCTTTTTTTTTTTTTTTAAACTGCAGGTCTCTCAGTAGGTTAATGAATGGATTCCATGGCGAGTACAAATAATATGACTGAGTTAATTATCACTGGCCTTTTCCAGGGTCCGGAGGTGCAGAGAGCATGCTTTGTGGTGTTTCTTCCTGTGTATCTAGCTACAGTGGTGGGCAATGGCCTCATATTTCTCATGGTTAATTTCAGTAAGAGTCTGCATTCCCCCATGTACTTCTTCTTGAGTCACCTGTCCCTGGTAGAGATCAGTTACTCCTCAACCGTTGTCCCTAAATTCCTCACAGACTTACTTTCCAATATTAAAACCATCTCCCTGGAGGGCTGTGTGGCTCAGATATTCTTCTTTCACATGTTTGGAGTTGCTGAGACCTTCCTGCTCACGGTAATGGCCTATGACCGCTATGTGGCCATCTGCAAGCCTCTTCACTACACAACCATCATGAGTCGGACTGTGTGCCACCTACTGGTGGCTGGTTCCTGGCTGGGGGGCATAATTCACTCCATGGTGCAGATCCTCGTCACTGTCCAGTTGCCCTTCTGTGGTCCCAATGTGATTGACAACTACTTCTGTGACCTCCATCCTTTGTTCAAGCTTGCCTGCACTGACACCTCTGTGGAAGGGGTTGTTGTGCTGGCCAATAGTGGTTTATTGTCTATATTTTCCCTCCTAATCTTGGTTTTCCCCTATATTCTCATCCTGGTCAACTTGAGAAACCATTGTGTGGAGGCAAGACACAAAGCCCTCTCCACTTGTGCCTCTCACATCACAGTGGTCATCTTGTTCTTTGGACCTGCCATCTTCCTCTACATGCGGCCCTCCTCCACCTTCACTGAAGACAAGCTGGTGGCAGTGTTCTATACTGTGGTAACCCTGATGCTGAACCCCATCATCTACACACTTAGAAACGCAGAGGTGAAAATCGCCTTGAAGAGGCTGTGGGGCAAGAAAGTTAACTCAGGGGTGGAATAACAATAAAAATCTTAAAAAAATGAGCATACATATGGTGACTAAATAAAAGCTTGATTTTAGTGAACTATGAGGAACAGAGCAAAAGTTCACCTATCCATATTTTTTGTTTCATTTTAGGTGAGGGCTTTATATTCCACAAAATAAGTCAGATGCCTTTCATAGCCCTCTGTACTTTGGATAAAGTCGAAAATTGAACTGCATTGCTGTTTTTCTTCATGTTCAATGGTATACAGGGCATAGACTTTAGGAAGGGATCACCTGGACTGGAATTCTCACTCTCTCACCTTCTACATGTGAACCTTGGGTTCATTTGCTTTACTTCTCAGTGTTAGCATGCTGTGGTGTGGGGAAAGATTATGAACTGAGAGAAAGAAGTTTATGTTTTGTTCTTTGCCTCTATCAATTTGCTGTTGTGGGAATCCCTAGAAGGCTTTTCTATCAATACTTCATTTTAGGTAAGGTTAGGGAGTTTGAGGGAGAAGGAAATAGCAACCCACTCCAGTGTTCTTGCCTGGAGATGGATAGAGGAGCCTGGTGGGCTGTGGTCTATAGTGTCCCAAAGAGTTGGGCTCGATTGAAATGACTCAGCATGCACAGGAGTTTGGGACGGGCATGTATCCATTGTAATTTTTAAAATTGATAATCAACAAGATCTTAATGTATGGCACATGGAACTCTGTTCAATGTTATATGGAAGCTTGCATGGAAGGGGCATTTAGGGAAGAAAGGATACATGCATACATATGGTTGAGTCCCTTCACTGTACACTTGAAACTATTAGAACATTGTTAATCACTTATACCCCAATACAAAATAATTTTTTTAATAATGTTAAAAACTGAAAAAAATACTAAGAATATATTTCATCTTTTCTAATGAGAATATTATTTTAATATCTCTCATCTCTGTGATGTCTGTGCTCAGCACATCTCTCTCATCCTTTCATATACTGTTACAGATGGCTTTTCAAACCAGTAGGTATAGTTTTGATCAATTAAGTTTGTCAAAGTTCACGTGGCAGGAATCATCTTATCAGCTCTTGACACTTGTATATGCACTTCTATCATAGCAGAAAGCTTTTCTCTCCAATTTTTTCAAGTGGAAAAAATATGAAGGCAACTTTTAGGAATGTATCTTCTCAAATATCAACCTTATAATATTGTATATTTACTTAAAAATACTTAATTTAAGTTTTTTCCCCTTCATTAACCTGAATCCAATTCAACAATTGGATTCAAATTCCACAGTAGAAGCTTTACTTCATGGAAGTAGGGCATTGTTAGAATGGACAGGTCTGTGGGAGGTGAAATATAATAAAGCTATGATTAATTATTTACATGGGAGTCCAGGTGGTTCAGTGGTAAAGAATCCACCTGACAATGCAGGTGATACAGAAAACTAGGGCTTGATCCCTAGGTCAGGAAGATCCTGGAGAAGGAAATGGCAACGTGCTCCAGTTTTCTTGCCTGTGTATTCCCATGGACAGAGTAACCTAACAGGCTACAGTTCACAGGGTTGCAGAGTTGGACATGGAAGTGACTCAGCAGGCATGCAACCATTCATATTTTTTTTCGAACTTTTAATTTTGTGTAGGAGTATAGCAGATTTACGATGTTGTGATAGATTCAGGTGAACAGCAAAGGTACTCATCAATACATATACAACCATCCATAACTTCATCCATGTAATTTTACAAGACACTTTCGTTTCTAGACAGTCACTCTCTGTGCACTGAGTTATGTGCGTGTGTGTTAGTCACTCAGTCGTGCATGGCTTAAGCCAAATTGTTGTCTGTTTTTGTATAACCTGTGAGCCAAGAAAGGCTTTTACATTTTTAAATGGCTGAAAAAGTTAAGGAAGAATAATATTTTGTGACACATATAAGTTAAACGAAATTTAATGTTTTTGCCCATAAGTAAGTTTTATTGGATTACAGTCATGCCCCATTATTTTACTATTTTTATCTATGGCAGCTTTTGTGTTGGAGTGGCGTGGTTGAGTAGTTATGACAGAGACCGTGTGGTCTATTTTTTTTTTAATTTATTTATTTGGCTATGCTGGGTCTTAGCTGTGGCATGTGGGATCCAGTTTTGTGGTCTTCAAAACCTATATATGTTCTTTTTTATGTATGAAATTCATCTTAAATTTATTTTTTTATAAATTAATTTTATTGGAGTAAATTGCTTTGTAATGTTGTCAATCTCTGCTATGCAGTAAAGCGAAGAAGCCCTATGTATACATATGTGCCCTCTTTTTTTAGATTTCCTTCTCATTTAGGTCACCACAGATCACCGAGTAGGGTTCCCCATGCTAAACAGTAGGCTCTAACAAGCTATCTATTTTGTATAGAGCAGTGCGCACACAGCAATCTCAGTCTCCCAATATGCCCACCCCTCATTGTCTCTTGGTAACTATAAGCTTGTTCTCTACATTCATGATTCTGCTTGAAAAGCTTGTATATTTTCTATGTAGCACTTTACTAAACATTTTTACCAGTCCCAGGCTTAAACCATAGTAACATTTATTGATTACTCAACAAGAAATTGAAAGCTCAATGGTCCCAGGGTTGTTTTGTTATTCCTATGATGCCCAAGCCCCTTCAATTCTCTTGGCTGTCCCCTTATGGCTGCAAGATGTTTAAAGCAGCTCTGGGTATTATATCTTCATAGGTAAGAAGGGAGGGGTTTTCATTTCATTTCAGAAAACAGTTCCAAGGACTTTTCCAGAACAATTCTTATTTTGTTCTCATTGTGTAGAACTAGGTTACATGTCTATACCTAGATACAAAGGAGCCTGTAATAGTAAGTAGTGGCATAAATTTTAAGTGTTAGATGACCAGTTCACATCTTTGTATTAACTTGCAAAATGACTTATAAGGCGAAAGTTGTGTAGTACTATCCCTAAGTCTTAAAGAATTTGTACTTTTCATATAATAGTGGTGTTTAATTAGAACTAGGCAAGTGTGGCCATAGTCAGTGGGTTAATCCTCACCAGGTTAGAAAATAACATCAGGCTTTTCTGATAATGTGTAACTTTAGGGGAGAAAATGGTCTCATACCACAAATATTTTAACAAATGTATCTTCCTGTAATGCACATTCATCGACTCATGTTAAAAATTCAATCTTCCTTAGATGTGTTAAACTGAATCCTTCAACATAGAAAATATTTTGACTGCTCAACATCACTCATTATCAGAAAAATGCAAATCAAAACCACAAGGAGGTACCACTTTACACCAGTCAGAATAGCTGCCATCCAAAAGTCTACAAGCAATAAATGCTGGAAAGGATGTGGAGAAAAGGGAACTCTCTTACACTGTTGGTGGGAATGCAAACTAGTACAGCCACTATGGAGAAAAGTGTGGAGATTCCTTAAAAAACTGGAAATCGAACTGCCATATGACCCAGCAATCCCACTGCTGGGCATACACACCGAGGAAACCAGAATTGAAAGAGACACGTGTACCCCAGTGTTCATCACCGCATTGTTTACAATAGCCAGGATATGGAAGCAACCTAGATGTCCATCAACAGACTAATGGATAAGGAATCATGGTACATATACACAATGGAATATTACTCAGCCATTAAAAAGAATTCATTTGAATCATTTCTACTCAGGTGGACGGAACTGGAGCCTATTATCCAGAGTGAAGTAAGCCAGAAGCAAAAACAAAAATACAGTATACTAATGCATATATATGGAATTTAGAAAGATGGTAATGAGAACCCTGTATGCGAGACAGCAAAATAGATGCAGATGTATAGAACAGTCTTTTGGACTCTGTGGAAGAGGGCAAGGGTGGGATGATATGGGAGAATGGAATTGAAACATGTTAATTATCATATGTGAAATCAATCGCCAGCCCAGGTTTGATGCTCAGGGCTGGTGCGCCGGGATGACCCAGAGAGAGGGAATTGGGAGGGAGGAGGGAGGGGCGTTCTGGAAGGGGAACACATGTATACCCATGGCAGATTCATGTCAATGTATGGCAAAACTAATACAATAAAGTAAAGAAAATTAAAAATAAATAAATAAGTAAATAAAGATTTTGGGAGGGGGAACTAAGATGGTGGAGGAATAGGATGGGGAGACCACTCTCTCCCCAATAAATACACCAAAAGAACATTTAAAAACTGAGCAAACGCCACAAAACAACATCTGAATGCTGGCAGAGGACATCAGGCATCGGGAAAGGCAGCTCAATTCCGAGGAAAGAAGGTAGGACAAAAAAAAAAATTAAAAAGAGAGGCAAAGAGTTAGGGATGGAGATCCGTCCTAGGAAGGGAGTCTCAAAAAAGAGAGAGGTTTCCTAACACCAGGAAACATTCTCCCCAGTGGATCTGTGGCGAATCTCGAGGGCAACATAGCCGGGAGTAAAAACAAATAAATAATTAAGCCCCCCAGATTATGTCTCTAACTGCAACTCCCAGCGGAGCGGAGGCCCAGGCGCCCCATCCCCCACTAGCCAGCGCGGACTACTCAGGGAGGGGCGGGTCACACGTTTTGGGAGAGGACTGGGACTGAACTCCAGGGACAGCCTGAGGAAGCTAACCAGAGACAGCAACCTAGACCGCGGGGCAGCTTTCCCGAGAAAGAGCACCCATCAGGCCCGTGCACAGAACAAAGGGCGGCAGAGTCGGTCCGCTGTGCGAGGTGGGGCAGACGGGCGGAGCTGGGCAGCTGGGGGCTGCGGACCAGCCCAGACCCCGCTGGAGAGCGGCAGGCACATTGCAGCCCAGGCGAGGCTTCCAACCGAGGGCAGAATTAGGTGCTAACCAAGATTTCTTGGGTTTCTGGATGGATGCCGCCAGAGATCAGCGTGCCACACACCTGAGAAGGCGCGCCCAGCTGCATGCCTAAAAAGCCGAGCGGCTGGGCCGGGGGAGGGGAGAAGCCACAGCGCCCAACCGCGCCAGGTGGGCGACCAAGAGCTTGAGCAGAGGGGGTGGGGAAAGCGCACTCTCCAGGAGTGGGGACAAACCCCAGAGTGCTGAATAG
>ML661334.1:7601015-7626453 GCA_007570785.1 Antilocapra americana | reverse complement strand
ACATCACTGTGGTCACCTTGTTCTTTGGGCCCTGCATCTTCATCTATCTGAGACCTTCTACCACCCTGTCTGTGGACAAGATGATGGCTGTATTCCACATGGTCATCACCCCACTGCTCAACCCAGTCATCTACTCCCTGAGAAATGCTGAAGTGAAGAGGCCATGAAGAGGCTCTGGACCAGGACAATGAAAGCAGAAGAGAGACAGAAGCTGAACCTTGGTATTATATCTATCACCACACATAGTTACATATATTTCTTTAACCTTGTGGAAATTCACTTTTTTTTTTTTTTTTATTGTGTCACACAGCTTGTGGGAACTTATTTCCTGGACCAGGGACTGAACTCACATCTTCAAAGGAAAAACCAAGAGTCTTAACCACAGGACAGCTAAGAAATTCCTCTTATTTTTTTTTTAAATACAGCCAGTAACTATGTCTTTTGATTGGAGAATTCAATTCATTTACCCTTATAGTAATCGTTGAAATGTAAAGACTTACTATTCCCATTTGAGTGTTTTCTGTTGGTTTTGTATTGATAGTTGATACTTTTTGCATGCCTACATTTGTGACTTGCTGACCTTGCATGGTGTTATGCCCTGATTTCCTTGCTTTTATCCTTTGTGAATTTACTGTTGGTTGGGCTTGTAGTTATCATGAGGCTTACCTACAACATAGTGACTCAAATTACTTTATACTGATACTAAGAGCAACTTAAGTCACTTGTATACACTCTACATCTTACACCCCCTACATGCCTTTAATGTTACAATATGCTTCTTTTTATGTTGTATATTCTTTCAAAAATTATAGTTGTATGGCTATTTTGATATTCATCTTTTTAAATTTTACACTATAGTTATATAGTTAACACATCATCTATTACAGTATTAGGTTTTCAGAATTTGACTATACATTTTCCTTATTCAGTGAGTGATATAGGAAACAGTGGAAGGTTTTATATTGTTGGGCTCTAAAATCACTGCAGACAGTGACTGCCACCATGAAACTACAAGATGTTTGCTTTTTGGAAGAAAACCTATGACAAACCTAGAGAGCATACTAAAAAGTGGAGACATCACTTTTCCCACAGAGGTCCGTATAGTCAAAGCTATGGTTTTTCCATTACTTATGTATAGATGTGAGAGTTGGACCATAAAGAAGGCTGAGCTCCAAAGAATTGATGCTTTTGAATTGTGCTGGAGAAGACTCCTGAGAGTCCCTTGGACAGCAAGAAGGTCAAACCAGTCAATCCTAAAGGAAATCAATCCTGAATATTCATTGGAACGACTGATGCAGAAGTTGAAGCTCCAATACTTCGGCAACCTGATGTGAAGAGCTGCCTCACTGGAAAAGATCTTGATTCTGGGAAAGATTGAGGGAATGAGGGAAACAGAGTGACAGAGGATGAGATGGTTGGATAGTATCACCAACTAAATGAACATGTGTTTGGGGAGTCTGCTGTAATGTTTTTAAATACACTGTCTCACCCCTTCTCTGTCTCTTCTCCTCTGGAATGACAATGATTTTTATATTCGTTAGATGGTATCCCATAGATCACATAGGATTTCTTCATTCTTTTTCATTAATAATTTTCTATTCAGTATTATTATTTCAATGTTTCTCTTCTCTGTCTACTGAGTCTTCTCTTCAATTTGATCTGTTGATGATGCACTCTATTGTATTTTCTATCCATTGAATTCTTCAGAAATTTAGCTCCAGAATTTGTTTGCTTCTTTTGCATGATGAAAATGTTTGTTAGGTTTCTCATTGAACCATTTTGCTGTTTCTTTTTTGTCACTCATTGAATTTCCTTAAAAGGGATTTTGAATTCTTCCTCTATAATTCAATGAGTAGGAACATAATCCCTTTAATAAATCTAGAAATCCAAAATTTCTCTGTACCTATCTGGTTCCCCACTAGTTAGGAAATTCCCAGTTTAACACTCTGGAAGTTGTGAGAGGGAAACGAGTCTCTTGAGTAGTGTCCTGCAGAGCTGGTGAAGCCGCATGTTCACTCATCAGGTGTTCTTTCACTCATTGGAATTTACAACAACTTAGGTTACCCTTATGGTGTGTCACCTTGGAGAGGGTAAGATGCAGGCAAAGTCAAGAAGTTCATTCTTCACACCCTAATGCATTCAAATCATATATATATATAATATATATGCATTATATATTATATATATATACACACATGCATGTATATACATGTAAACACATAGACACACACACATATATTGTTTCAATGGCGTGTGGAACTTCTTGAGAAACCTCACTTCCACAAAGATTCGTTTGTATGTAGGTAACATTCCCAGTCAGTGTTCCACAGGTCCTCCCCAAAACAAGGCCAAGAAGGGCCAGAACTTCTTAGTCTCCTGGGGGTCCCACAGCTGGTTTTGACATCTATCTGCCTCTTGCCACATACACCTATGGATGAGATTCTTGGTGAGTTCCTTGGTATATGAAGCTGGATCACACATCTTCCATAGATATGCTTCTATTCATGGGTGGATGATGAATATTTACTGCAAAATGAGGGAATGAAAGCGAGGGTGTCTTATCACTCCACAATACTGCCGTCACTATCCACTTTCAGATAGTTGAAGCAATTCAGCCATTCTGTTTTGAGGCTTTTTCTTTGGCCTCTGTTGTTTACACTTTTGTGTTTCAGGCACAGTACTTATCACAATGTAGCTTCTCAATAAATACTTTTTTCTGACATAGCACCTCTATTACTTTTTATGCTAAATACACTTACATGGTTGACACCAGAGCGGAATGGATTAAACTGTGCAGGGCCACTTATATGAAGAATATTCTAATAAACAGATTGAAAAAACTTCACAGATTTTTGAGAATTTGAAAAAACTTGCAGATGAACCACGTAGGATATAAATATCAAAAACATTAAGAAGGGAGGGAACTAAGATGGCAGAGGAATAGGACAGGGAGTCCACACTCTCCCCAACAAATACACCAAAAGAACATTTAAAAACCGAGCAAACTCCATAAAACAACATCTGAATGCTGGCAGAGGACATCAGGCATCTGGAAAGGCAGCCCATTGCCGACGAAAGAAGGTAGGACCAAGAAAAAAATAAAAAGTAAAAAGAGAGGCAAAGAGTTAGGGATGGAGATCCATCTCGGAAGGGGAGTCTCGAAAGAGAGAAAGGTTTCGGAATGCCAGGAAACATTATCCCTGGCGGATCTGAGGGATCTGAGGTGAATCTCAGATAATAGCCGGTAGTAGAAGCCAATAGTTAAGCCCCCAGAGTACGTCTCTAACTGCAACTCTCAGCAGAGCATCGGCCCGGGCGCCCCATCCCCCACAAACCAGCGTGGACTGCTCAAGGAGGGATGGGCGGCGCGCTTAAGGTGAAGACTGGGATTGAATGCCTGGGGCAGACTGAGGGTCCTAACCGAGGCTGCTAACCGGAGATAGACCGCTGGGTAGCCTTCCCGAGGAAGACTCCCTGCCAGGCTCGCGCGTAGCTGTCCAGAGTAAGACACCCCGCCAGGCTCGCACACAGAACAAAGGGCAGCGACGACTCGGTCAGCTGCGCGGGACAGCCGGGTGGAACTGGGCGGCTGCGGGC
This sequence comes from Antilocapra americana, assembly GCA_007570785.1. Taxonomy (NCBI): domain Eukaryota; kingdom Metazoa; phylum Chordata; class Mammalia; order Artiodactyla; family Antilocapridae; genus Antilocapra; species Antilocapra americana. The sequence continues at coordinate 7,622,856 of ML661334.1, read as the reverse complement.
TACGGACCGGCCCAGCCCCCGCCAGAGAGCCCCCCGGCGAGGCTTCTGCCCCCAAACCGCAGGCAGAATTGGGTGCTAGCCAAGACCTCTGGGGATTCTGGACAGTCGCCGCCAGAATTCGGTGCTTCTCATACCTGAGAAGACGCACCCAGCTGCACGCCGAGAAAACAGAGCGGCTGGGCCGGGAGAGGGGAGAAGCTGCAGCCCCCAACCGCACCGGGCGAGAGACCGAGAGCCTGAGCAGAGGAGGTGGGGCAAACCCCAGAGCGCTGAATAGACACTGAAGAGACCAGCAAAGAGAAGACGCTAAAACAAGCAGAGGGAACCGCTTAAGAGCCCAACCAGGAAACTTTGACAAAACACACATCCAACCCCTCCCATACTGAGGAACCCCCACAATAAAGGGACAACACAGCAAGATAAACAAAATGAAAAGGCAGATAAATACCCAGCAGGTAAAGAAACAGGAGAAATGTCCTCCAGACCAAACAAAAGATGAAGAGATAGGATGTCTACCTGATAAAGAATTCCGAATAATGATAGTGAAAATAATCCAAAACCTGGAAAATAAGTTGGAGTTGCAGTTCAATAACCTGCAGGCAAGGATTGAGAAGATGCAGGTAAGCTTTAACAAGGACTTAGAAGAAATGAAAAAGAGTCAAAATACAATAAATAATGCAATAAATGAGATCAAAAACACCCTGGAGGGAACCAACAGTAGAATAACAGAGATAGAAGACAGGATAAGTGAGGTAGAAGACAGAATGGCAGAAATAAATGAAACAGAAAGGAAAAATGAAAAAAGAATTAAAAGAAATGAGGACAATCTTAGAGACCTCTGGGACAATATTAAACGCACCAATATTCGAATCATAGGAGTCCCAGAAGAAGAAGACAAAAAGAAAGACCATCAGAAAATTCTTGAAGAGATAATTGTAGAAAACTTCCCTAAATTGGGGAAGCAAATAGCCACTCAGGTCCAAGAAACACTGAGAGTCCCAAATAGAATGAACCCCAAGCGGAACACCCCAAGACACATATTAATCAAATTAACAAATATCAAATACAAAGAGCAAATATTAAAAGCAGCAAAGGAGAAACAAAAAATAACTCACAAGGGGATTCCCATAAGGATAACAGCTGATCTCTCAATAGAAAGGCTTCAGGCCAGAAGGGAATGGCAGAACATACTTAAAGTCATGGAAGAAAACAATCTACAACCCCGAATACTGTACCCAGCAAGGATCTAATTCAAAGTTGAAGGAGAATTCAAAAGCCTTTCAGACAAGCAGAAACTGAGAGAATTCAGCAACACCAAACCAGCCCTCCAACGAATGCTAAAGGATCTTTCCTAGATAGGAAACACGGATGGGGTATATAATCTGGAACCCAAAACAATAAAATAAATGGCAACGGGATCATACTTATCAATAATTACCTTAAATGTAAAAGGGTTGAATGTCCCAATCAAAAGACAAAGATTGGCCAATTGGATACAGAAACAAGACCCCTATATATGTTGTCTACAAGAGACCCACCTCAAACCTAGGGACACATATAGACTGAAAGTTAAAGGCTGGAAAAAGATATTCCATGCAAATAAAGACCAAAAGAAGGCAGGAGTGGCAATACTCATATCAGATAAAGTAGACTTTAAAATAAAGGCAGTGAAAAGAGATAAAGATGGACATTACATAATGATCAAAGGATCAATCCAAGAAGAAGAAATAACAATTATAAATATTTATGCACCCAACATAGGAGCACCACAATATGTAAGGCAAATGCTAACAAGTATGAAAGGGGAAATTAGCAACATCACAATAATAGTGGGAGACTTTAATACACCACTCACACCAATGGATAGATCAACTAGACAGAAAAGTAACAAGGAAATAAATGATACAATAGACCAACTAGACCTAATTGATATCTATAGGTCATTCCACCCCAATACAAGGAATTTCACCTTTTTCTCAAGCACACACGGGACCTTCTTCAGGATAGATCACATCCTGGGCCATAAATCTAGCCTTGATAAATTAAAAAATATTGAAATCATTCCAAGCATCTTTTCTGACCACAATGAAGTGAGATTGGATATAAATTAGAGGAGAAAACCATTCAAAATTTCCAACATATGGAGGCTAAACAACACACTGCTGAACAACCAACAAATCACAGAAGAGATCAAAAAATAAATCAAAATAGGCAAAGAAATGAACGAAAATGAAAACAAAACAGCCCAAAACCTATGGGACACTGTGAAAGCAGTGCTAAGGGGAAAGTTCATAGCAATACAAACTCACCTCAGGAAACAAGAAAAAAGTCAAATAAGTAACCTTATCTTACACCTAAAGCAGCTAGAAATGGAAGAGATGCAGAAGCCCAGGTCTAGTAGAAGGAAAGAAATCTTAAAGATCAGGGCACAAATAAATGCAAAGGAAACAAAAGAGACCATAGCAAAAATCAACAAAGGCAAAAGCTGTTTTTTTGAGAAGATAAATAAGATTGACAAACCATTAGCCAGACTCATCAAGAAACCAAGGGAGAAGAACCAAATCAACAGAATTAGAAATGGGAATGGAGAGATCACAACAGAAAACACAGAAATACAAAGGATCATAAGAGACTATTATCAGCAACTATATGCAAATAAACTGGACAACCTGGATGAAATGGACAAATTCCTAGAAAAGTATAACTTTCCAAGACTAAACCAGGAAGAGATAGATAATATTAATAGACACATCACAAGCACGGGAATTGAAACTGTAATCAGAAGTCTTCCAAAAAACAAAAGCCCAGGACCAGGTGGCTTCACAGCTGAATTATACCAAAAATTTAGAGAAGAGCTAACACCTATTCTACTCAAACTCTTCCAGAAAATTGCAGAGGAAGGTAAACTTCCAAACTCCTTCTATGAGGCCACCATCACCCTAATTCCCAAACCCGACAAAGATGCCAAAAAAAAGAAAACTACAGGCCAATATCACTGATGAACTTAGATGAAAAAATCCTTAACAAAATTCTAGCAAATAGAATTCAACAACACATTAAAAAAATCATACATCATGATCAAGTAGGCTTTATCCCAGGGATGCAAGGATTCTTCAATATTCGCAAATCAATCAATGTAATACACCACATTAACAAACTGAAAAATAAAAATCACATGATTATCTCAATAGATGCAGAGAAAGCCTTTGACAAAATTTGACATCCGTTTATGAAGAAAACCCTCCAGAAAGCAGGAATAGAAGGAACATACCTCAACATAATAAAAGCTATATATGACAAACCCACAGCAAACATTATCCTCAATGGTGAAAAACTGAAAGCATCCCTCCTGAAGTCAGGAACAAGACAAGGGTGCCCACTCTCACCGCTACTTTTCAACATAGTTTTGGAAGTCTTGGCCACAGCAATCAGAGCAGATAAAGAAATAAAAGGAATCCAGATTGGAAAAGAAGAAGTAAAACTCTCTCTGTTTGCAGATGACATGATCCTCTATATTGAAAACCCTAAAGACTCTACTAGAAAATTACTAGAGCTAATCAGTGAATATAGCAAAATTTCAGAATACAAAATCAACACACAGAAATCCCTGGCATTCCTATACACTAACAATGAGAAATCAGAAAGAGAAATTAAGGAAACAATTCCATTCACCATCGAAACAAAAAGAATAAAATACTTAGGAGTATTTCTACCTAAAGAAACAAAAGACTTATATATAGAAAACTATAAAACACTGATGAAAGAAATCAAATAGGACACAAATAGATGGAGAAATGTGCCGTGTTCGTGGCTTGGAAGAATCAATATGGTGAAAATGAGTATACTACCCAAAGCAATCTATAGATTCAATGCAATTCCTATCAAGCTACCAGAGGTCTTTTTCAGAGAATTAGAACAAATAATTTCTCAATTTGTATGGAAATACAAAAAACCTCGTATAGCCAAAGCAATCTTGAGAAAGAAGAATGGAACTGGAGGAATCAACCTACCTGACTTTAGGCTATACTACAAATCCATAGTCATTAAGACAGTATGGTACTGGCACAAAGACAGAAATATAGATCAATGGAACAGAATAGAAAGCCCAGAGATAAATCCACGCATCTATGGACACCTTATCTTTGACAAAGGAGGCAAGAATATACAATGGAGAAAAGACAACCTCTTTAACAAGTGGTGCTGGGAAAACTGGACAGCCACTTGTAAAAGAATGAAACTAGAACACTTTCTAACACCATACACAACGATAAACTCAAAATGGATCAAAGATTTAAGCATAAGACCAGAAACTATAAAACTCCTAGAGGGTAACATCGGCAGAACACTCTCTGACATAAACCAAAGTGGGATCCTCCATGACCCACCTCCAAGAATATTGGAAATAAACAAATGGGACCTAATTAAAATTAAAAGCTTCTGTACAACAAAGGAAACTATAAGCAAGGTGAAAAGAAAGCTTTCAGAATGGGAGAAAATAATAGCCAATGAAGCAATGGACAAACAATTAATCTCAAAAATATACAAGCAACTCCTGCAGCTCCGTTCTAGAAAAATAAATGACCCAGTCAAAAAGTGGGCCAAAGAACTTAACAGACATTTCTCCAAAGAAGACATACAAGTTGCTAACAAACACATGAAAAGATGCTGAACATCACTCATTATCAGAGAAATGCAAATAAAATCCACAATAAGGTATCACTTTACACCAGTCAGAATGGCTGTAATCCAAAAATCTACAAGCAATAAATGCTGGAGAGGATGTGGAGAAAAGGGAACTCTCTTACACTGTTAGTGGGAATGCAAACTAGTACAGCTACTATGGAAAACAGTGTGGAGATTCCTTAAAAAACTGCAAATAGACCTGCCATATGACCCAGCAATCCCACTGCTGGGCATATACACCGAGGAAACCAGAATTGAAAGAGACACGTGTACCCCAATATTCATCACTGCATTGTTTACAATATCCAGGACATGGAAGCAACCTAGATGCCCATCAACTGACGAATGGATAAGAAAGCCATGGTACATATATACAATGGAATATTACTCAGCATTAAGAAAGAAATTCATTTGAATCAGTTCTACTCAGGTGGCGGAACTGGAACCCATTATCCAGAGTGAAGTAAGCCAGAAAGAAAAACAACAATACAGTATACTAACGCATATATATGGAATGTAGAAAGACGGTAACGAGAACCCAGCATGCAAGACAGCAAAAGGAACGCAGATGTATAGAACAGACTCGTGGACTCTGTGGATGAGGGCAAGGGTGGGATGATATGGGAGAATGGCATTGAAACATGTTAATTATCATATGTGTAATCAATCGCCAACCCTGGATTGATGCTCGGGGCTGGCGCATCGAGATCTCCCTGGGGGAGGGAGGAGGGAGCGGAGTTCTGGAGGGGGAGTATATGGAAACCCATGGCGATATCATGTCATTGTATGGAAAAACTATTAAAAAATAAAAGAGAGAGATGCACAAAGTGAGGCCCAGGCATAATAGGTACCTTGTCTACATCACATGACCTGCCAGAGCCTCAGTGTCAACTTGAAGTATCTGTTTTTATGTTTGAGTTCTTAACCACCAGGTCTGCTTCCTCCCACTTACAGACTGGATATATGGGCATATATGGGTGAAATATAAATATGGATGCAGATATAGATGAATATAGCTATATGTCACTGTATCTATACTTATCTTTTTGAATATAAAATAGTAAATATACATCATTGTAGTTTTTCAAAAAAAAATTAAGAAAAATTATGTCATGAATGCATACAATACATGTATGTATTAGTCTAATGCAGTGTATTATTTACTACAATAAAATATGCATAAATCCAATATATCCAGTTAATATTTGTCAAAATGTATACACATTTAATATTACTATTATTTAAATATTTGGAGCTTTTATGTAATCATTTGCTAATCTCCTGACTAGTATCTTTTTCAATATAAAGGGCAGTGGTTAATTTAGGGTTTGTGTGGAGCCTAGGTGACTCCGTCTTGGGAAAAGGACCTGCCCCTCACCCCAGGTCACCACCCTAGACACTACCAATCACCGCGTGTTGGGGAAGTGCCGGGGTTGTTTTTGGTTAAATATATCTATCAGGGACTAACGCGGCGCATAAAGCCCCTGACTTCCCCTCACGTCCTGACCCATCACCTCATTTGCGGTCTTCCCTTTATCTTTTCCCTTTAAAAGCCTTGTACCATTCGGCTCAGGGCTGCCATCCTCACTCCACTGCATTGGCGTGTGTGTGTGCGGGCCAGACCCGGTTCCGCAATAAACTCCCTTTTGCTCTTGCATCAGTGAATGGCCTCCTGGTGGTTTGTGGAGATTGGGATATGGGCACAACATTTGCACTCTCAAATGTGACTACATTAAAATCTTTAAAGCAATGTTATGTATCTCAGCATAATTTTCCCTTTAATCATCAGTTAAAGCATGGCATCTTGTTTTAACTTTCATCAAGGCTAGATTAATGACATTAGTGAGTAGCACTGGTGTAGAGCACATTGATATTACAAAGTGGCATTATGGCATTTGCAGAAGCTTTCACTACATAAAGCTTAGTACATATTCAGATGTGGTAAAAGCAGATTAATATAATCGCATGTAACCAAAATCCAGTTTTAATAAATATTGATTTGGACACTTTTTGCTTCCTCTTGGGCAGGTTATCTCAATAGCAGTAGTATTGTTATTTTCAGCTCAGATAACTTTTGCTGTTGGGGGCTGTCCTGTGCATTGTAGGATATTTCTTAGCATCTCTGGCCTCTGCCCAGTAGATACTAGTAGCGTATCCTTCACACCCAGATTGGGACAAAAAAAAATGTCTTCTGATGTTGCCAGATATCCTCTTAGGGGCAAAACTACCCATAGTTGAGAACCACTGTTCTATACACTCATCCACACCAAAGGCCAGAAGAGCTAGCTCAGTTTTCTTAAACTCTTGTGGTCCATGATTCCTTGGTTCCATCTTTGAAATGGTGTCATTTCATGTAAAGCCACATGACTGAGTACATGATAATCAAGAACTGGATCTAACTGACCTCTCAACAGCATGGAACCCCATAGTCTAAGTGGCTAGTGAACTCTGGGTGAAATTAATATTTCTCATTGATTTCTGAAGCTACTTTACCTACAAAGAAGTTTGAGATGTTAGCACCCAGGTCCTGTTTCCCATGAAGCAGGTACCTGATGAGGAAGGGGAAAAGCACGACTCTCTGGGGACCAATATTCTTTCACTTTATCACCATGCCTTCCCCCCTGGTGTGTCTCAGCAATGTGAACTCGGGCTCAGTTGTCAGAAGGCTTATTTCTCTATGGACCATGTGGGAGGCAAGTCTACTGCACTCTTGTTTTTAATAAGGTCAGATAGACCTACAGACTTAGTCTCAGCATTCTCAAGCCTAACACTGCCAGGGAAGCAGATTCTCCATCTGGTGACTCCTGAGATATGAGAGCCTGGCCTTAATGTTTTCGGATTGAATAACTGGAAAACCTACATGATCTGGTGGATTTTCTAAGGGCATTATTTGCTCTCTGTGGTCAGAACATAAAAAAGAATTGTGGTGAGACAGCAAAGCCACAGAAATCCTGTGGTGAGTTTTGTTTTTGGACAATGTGTCAATTACAATTCCACTTTGAAAGCAAAGGAAATATTGCAAGATTCCCATGGCAATTTACATAATGCTCTCATAAGCATCTCCTGTGAGGTAGGTTTTATCTCCATGATACAGTTTGGATATTGAGTCTCTGAGAGGTTAAATCATTTTCTAGATATCACTAAGATATCGCCTGAGGAAACTAGAGTGCAAACTCAAGCAAGAGTCAAGACTGCCAGCAGTGCTTTTTCCCACAAATGCCTTGGTAAAATTCCCAAGCCAATCTGAGAGTTTAGTGCTGGTCTCTGCCTTCTGTTGGTCTCTGCAGTCATAAACTATCTGTGATTTCTTCATGGTGGTGGCTCATGGCAGTCCTTAATTACCTGAGCCTGTCCCCATTTCTCAAGGAAGGAAGCTTTGTGACAAGAATGGATGTCATATTAATCCTAGTCTAGGGTGCTCTGGAGTTTTTGACTGTAGGAGGGACTGTATTGGTAAATATTGATCTCAGTCACTTTGGACAGATTTAACATGGATGGAGACAATCTGCTAATCAGCCAGTGAACACAGTCTTGGTGACAGTTTGAAGTATTTTAAGGTTGGACCTCTGATAAGGATGTGTCATAGGATGAGGGGGCAGTTTGAGTGGAGAGACGTGGTTTGTACTTTTATTGCCACTGAGGGACATATGATTGGGGGAAGCGAAGGCACTTGTAAAGAGAAAAATTAAGAATGGATTGGACTGGACGTTTTGAAAGGAACTAGGTCACCTAGGGAGCTAGTGTAGGTGGATATAATTAGGAGAAGCAGAAATCAGAGGGGGTGCTGAGTGTCAAGGGAAATTTCTTCAGAATACTTTGAGGGGTATATAGGAAAATGCAAATCCTATTCTGCAAACCATAAAAGAAACAGATCAAAAGGAAGTAGGATGAAAGAAGTCTACAGGCAAAAGTCAAAAGCATCAGAGGCAATAGAGAGACAGTTATCATGGAGACAGCAACAGTATACTTGCTTCCCTACATCATCCAGTGAGGCAATCAGTGTCCTAATAGATTTCTCCTAGTCCAATCTCTACACAGAAAGTGATTTTACTTTCCAGCTGACTAACATTCCTGATGATTCCCCATTTTCTGTTGAGTAAAATCCCAATGCCCATAATAGTAATTTATGGACTGGTACTAGGTTCTATCTCCAGCTCTAAGGCTGCCATTCTCCACTTTACTCAAGGCTCCATTAAATTTTTAGTTTGCACTTCCTCTTCTGCTTTCTTGGGGTTCTCTTCTCTTATACCTAACTAATTCCTACTCATCATTCAATATCTAGCTCACAATTTTCTTAGATATGTGAGGAATTGTTATGTAAATTGCTCACTTAATGTAGGAGTCTTTTATATTGTGTCATTCCAGACCACCCTACACAAAATATTGCTTCCTGTTGGTGACTTCATGGCTAACATACACAATGTGACAGAATTTATTTTCCTGGGACTCTCTCCCAATCAGAAGGTGCAGAGAGTCTGCTTTATGATATTTTTACCCCTGTATATAGCCATTGTTCTGGGGAATTTCCTCATTGTCCTCACTGTCATGACCAGCAGAAGCCTTAGTTCCCCCATATACTTCTTCCTGAGCTACCTGTCCTTGGTGGAGATCTGCTATGCCTCGACTACAACACCCAAACTCATCTCAGATCTACTGGCTGAAAGGAAAATCATATCGCTGTGGGGCTGCATGTCACAAGTTTTCTTTATCCACTTCTTTGCTGGCACTGAGATTTTCCTGCTCACTGTGATGGCCTATGACCGCTACGTGGCTATATTCAAGCCCCTCCGCTACACCAGCGTCATGAACCGTCAGGTGTGTGCCTTCCTGGTGGGAATCGCATGGGTGGGGGCCTTTGTGCATTCCTTATCCCAAATCCTTCTCATCTTCCACTTGCCTTTCTGTGGCCCCAATGTGATCGACCACTATTTCTGTGACGTGTTTCCTCTGCTCAATCTTGCCTGCTCTGATACCTTCCTCATTGGTCTTCTGATCATTGCCAATGGGGGGACCCTGTCTGTGATCAGCTTCATCGTCCTCTTAACCTCATATGTGGCCATTTTGCTCCATGTGAGGACTCAAAGCTCCGAGGGTCAGCGCAAGGCCCTGTCCACCTGTGGGTCCCACATCACTGTGGTCACCTTGTTCTTTGGGCCCTGCATCTTCATCTATTTGAGACCTTCTACTACCTTGCCTGTTGACAAGATGATAGCTGTGTTCTACACAGTCATTACCCCACTACTCAACCCTGTCATCTATTCCCTGAGAAATGCTAAAGTGAAGAAGGCTATGAAGAGGCTGTGGATCAGGACAATGAAAGTAGAAGAGACATAGATTTTGAGTCTTGGTCTTGATCCTTGGGTTTACCTGATGCTCTGTCCAAACTGAAAGGGCAGAATGAGATGAAGGACAGTTTCCAGGACTTGTTAATTTTAGAATTATTCTTCATCAACATCACTGTAATCACTTACCATATATTTTCTCTTACTGCTACTTAAGTGGCCACTTTTCTGTTAGACGTTTAAATTGCTTGTAAAGTTTTATAATGTAATAACAATATTCTAAGTTTCCTGAACAGAAATTTTTAATTATATTGATTTTTAAATGGGTATTTGCTATAGAAACCTTACTTTGTTAAAAAGTGTAACAACTTTTGATGCATGGTGCTAAATAAATTCTCAGAATATTTGTAACTCAACAGTCATTAAATTTTTTAGTGATGATGGTAGGATTTTATATAGTCTCAACTCATCTCCCCACAAGATATTTATTAATTTCAAAAGAATAAATATGATTTTACAATCAAGAATCCTGAAGGCACTCTTTTTAGTAATTAGACACATTTATGATATTTAGGCTGAGAGTCACACAGCATAATTACTGTAATATTCCTATCAAAAATATATAATCTCACTTTAATCATAAAATATCAGCTAAGCCCCCACTGAAGAATAGTTTGCAAAGAAAGAGATCAAGATGGTAGAGTAGGAGAATGCTGGCTCACCTGCCTTCATGAACATATGAAAAGTACAACTATGTATATAGTGATTCTCACTTCAGTCAACCTGGTTACTAGCAGAAGTCTCCTACAACCAAAGCTGTGATGAAAGATTATCCACATGGAGACTGCTAGTAAGGGAGGAGAAGCAGTCTGGTAGGACCCATACTTCCCAGGGGGCACACAGGAGAGGAGAGAGTGTTAAAGGCTCAGGAATCCTCCCTGGGGAGTGAGAATTTAGACCTACACCTTAGATTCCCCAGCCCTTTGATTCTGATACTAGTAAGACAAGCTTCTTAACTGGAAAATCGGTGAGGGTTACTGGAGGACTATGAGAGACCTGCTCTTGAAAACACTGCACACACATATTTGCTTACTTCCAGTCACAGCATGAAGGCAGTGGATTGAAAACTGCCTGTTGCTCCTGCTAGCTTACCAGGATCACCCCAATGTCCCCAGGTTCTCACCAGGCACCTGTTCCAGTCTCTACTGCTCTGGTGCTTCTCCACTAAGGCAGGGGCTGCCATTGCCAGTGAAGGGGTGCACACTTTGAGGGAACAAAGTCAGCTTGGACCCTGGTCCCACCTCTGACATGGGAGGAGACAGCCATTACCAGCACACGCTTTGGTGCATGTACTCGAGAGGGAGTGAGACTCTCTCCCGAGTGGAGATAGTCAGAACATCTGTCACTGTGCACACTCTCTGAAGGGAGAGAGGGAATCTGTGGATAGAGACCTCCAACCCTGTGGCATGCATCCCCTGTGCACACTTGGGGGGTAGTGGGACAAGCCTAGTGGTGTGGCACCCACTGTTCAGGCCCCAGCCTATCCTATAACTAAGGTAAACACGTGTGTGCATGCTACGTCACTCCAGTTGTGCCCAGTTCTTTGTGATCCCATGGACTGTAGCCCGTTGGCTTCTCTATCCAAGGGATTCTCCAAGCAGAAATACTAGAGTGAGTTGCCATGCCCTTCTCCAGGGGATCTTCCTGACCAAGAGATCAAAACCATGTCTCATACCTGTTGCATTGGCCCATGGGTTCTTTACCACTAACATCACCAGGGAAGTGCAGCTGCAAGACCTCTCACCCCAGCCAGGTCCCAAACCAGGGTGGAGACTGCCATCAAATCTGGGAGAAACCTGATGCTCTCCGGGCTCCTGCTTCACCTCCTTGGGCCAGAGTCCAACTCCAACAGGGTGGTGACGGCCACTGCACACAGGGGAAGCCCTCCCCCCAAGCCATGGGGCACACACAGACTGCACAGGGATGCTTCCTCAAACGGACATGCCTTCATGACTGGCATAGGTGACAGCTTCACTTAATTTCATAGAGAAAGGTAAACAAAATGAGAAGACAAAGGGATAGGTTTCAAATGAAAGAATAAGAAAATAATCCATGAAAATATCTGAGTGAAACAGAAATAATTCACCTGATAAAGAGTTTAAATCAATCGTAACTGAACTTTGGAAAAGAACAGTTGAACACAGTGAGAATTTTAATGAAAATTAAAGAAGTATAAAAAAGAACCAGTCAGAGCTGAAGAATACAATAAATGAAACAAAAACTACATTAAAGGGAGTTAACAGCAGATTAAATGATTCAGAAGAATGTATAAACAATCTGGTAGATAGAATAATAGAAAACACTCAATCAGAACAGCAAAAAGAAAGGCGAATTTAGAAAAACATGAATAATTTTAGTAACTCTGTGACAACATCAAGCATACCAACATTCGCATTTTAGGAGTCCCAGAAGGATAAAAGAGAGAGAAAAATGTATTCAATACTTTGAATTCCCATAGCACTTAGCTAGAATCTTTTCAAGCCTTTGCTACCTAAATTTCAGTGTTTATTTCTCTTACACTTCCAGCCCTGACTCTGCCCCTAGACTTTAAGTCTTGGGTACATGGCATGAATCTTACTCATTTTTATACCTTACTCTTAATGACATATAGTAAAACTTAATAAATATATGGTCTATTAAATTTCCAGAAGTCAGTAGTGTTTCAGGTTGTAAGTGAACAGTGGTTGTTACATCTGTATTTTTACCTCAGCTATCCAATTAATAAGCCAATTTTATATTGCTTGATACAAATCAATAATCACTGCTTAGTTTTTTTTTCTGAGAAAAACATACATTGTTGGAGAATCCAAAGGACAGAGGATCCTGGCAGGCTACAGTCCATAGGGTCACAGAGTCAGACATGACTGAAGTCACTTAGCACACACACAGATTATATATGTACATGAAAAGAGCATGTTTTATGTATATATTTTACTATTATCCAAGATATTTCATATATTTTATCTCCATTTCATCCCCAAATGCTCTGGTGATGTATTTGTGAGTCTTTATTATAGATGAAGACTTTGGGAGATCAGTGCCTTGAGCCAGGTGATAGAGTTGGGTCCCCCAAAGGCTGAACTCAAACCTAGGACTGTCTGATCTCTAAGCTATTGCACTCTCTGCATTTTCCTTTGTTTTTCTTCTTTCTAAAGCTCACAGAACACAAACACATCTAAGTCTCTGAATTCCAAAACTGAGATTTCATAATCTCTGTTATTGTCAGGTATTTTTATATGGAATCACTTCAACGTAAATGAAAAGTGTTTCTTAAAAATACAGTCTGAAATGCCTTATGGTGTTCATATGTATTCCTGGGTCCACAGAAAATTGGGGCCTGAGATGCCAGATCTGGAAATGGTGAGTTGAAAAACCAGGGAAACATAGTACTCCTCTCAGCTCAGCTTCTAGTTCTCATGAGAGTAAAGCCTGATCACTGAGTTGCAAGAATTAGCTAGTATATAGGATGAAAATGTCTTATGTTGGCCAAGAAAAATTTTTCAAATGCTGAAAAAGGCAGCATTCTTGAGACTGAAACATATTTCATAAAATGGGAAATAGAAGTCAAAGACAAATATGAGTTGAGTATCCCCAAATCAATTTCCTAAAATTATATCAAAAGGGCACTGCCCCAGGTGGGACAACGCTCACTTTGCAGTTGAGGAAACTACAGGTCAAGGACTCTTCCAAAGCCCCGGTTGTTTTTTCTGAACGATCTATTTGTGAACCATGAGTTAGAACCCAGAGTTTTTCAAGCACCTCAGGGATTGTTGAAGAAGCAGAGCAGGAGAGGGCAAGATGCAGTCAAATAGGTACTTATGGACTTCAATTCCAGTAACTGATTATCTATCTCATTTCTTTTTGAAAAATAAGCTTTACATGTAAGATTTATGTTTATAAAAGATAGTCAAATCCTCTAAGTAACTTTAAAAAACACTCTAAAATATTATGTCTATGTGTCTTTCTTGATTTGTTCATATCCAGGTTCTGCAGCTTGGTTATGGAGTGGCAGGCTTTAGGAAATGACCTCCATTCTGAGCAGGGGGAATGGAGACAAGCTTTCTTTTTTAAAACTAGATCATTTTTTAAGGATGTTTAAAGCACTTTATTTTATATTGGTGTATAGCTGACATAACACTGTTGTGATAGTTTCAGGTGGACACCAAAGGGAAGCAGCCATGCATATACATGTATCTATTCTCCCTCAAACTCCCCTCTTACCCAGGCTGCCCCATAACATTGAGCAGAGTTCTCTGTACTCTATAGTAAGTCCTTGTTCCTTCTAAAGTCCAAGTTCAGAGAATCAGGGCAAGAACTTCCTCAATGAGAGTGAAAGCATGCCTCGGAAAATCAAGCATGCCAAATCAGGGTGAACTCTCCTGAACATGCAGTGTTGACTCAGCCTGCTCTGAAATTGCCTCACCTCTCAGGATCACATCACTATTGCATCTTTCTATTATGACTGCAAACTGTGCCATGGGACTTGCAGCATTCAGTCATCTTCTTAATTCTTCATTATTATTATTATTTTCATCTCGTGAACTTTATAGATCTAAACCAACTTGCCCATTAGGTAAATAATTTAGCTGAATTGGGCTCAGCTAAATGCAACCCCTTTGTGTCAACCTCCATGAGTACATGCCAAAGGCATTTCTATTTTTCCTACCAGTCACCCTTTGTCGGTAGTTTTTTTTTTTTTTTTTGGCTATTGCAAAAAAAATAAAAAATAAAAAAAGATTGTTGATAAAAGAAAGGCTCAAGCAAAGTACTGTGAAATTTTACTTTCTTTGTTTCCACTGTCTACCAGTATGGTATGCCTTTGACAATGGCATACCAGTATGCCCTTGACAATAAACTACTGATAACCAGCAGCATACTCTAGTTGTTGCTGATGGGCTCACAGGAGAACTACTGAAGCTTTCCAGGTTTATTGATGGCTGTATCTGAAGAGAACTTTTGAAGTCTAGCTTCCTAATGTCAATCACTCTCTTTTTAAAAAATCTTATTTTAAACTAATACGGACCTACTCATAAAAAAGGGAATGCTATTCAATACTTTGTAATAACCTATATGGGAAAAGAATCTAAAAAAGAATGGATATATGTATAACTGATTCACTTTTGTTGTACCTGAAACTAAGGCACCATTGTAAATAACCTACACTACATAGGACTAAAAAAATAAAATCTCATTTCAAAGATGAGTGACTGAGGCACAGAGAACTTAGGTTATTGGCCCAAGATCATAGAACCATAAACAGTGGATCCCGGGTCCAGAGCATGGAATCTGCTATATTGACAACAATTTATACTTGACAAATATTCATGGAATAGAACACAGCTAATATAAAAGTTAAACTTTGTGTGTGTGTGTTGCAATGATTTGAACTCTGGTTTTAATTACATTATCAAGGTCTATTGAGAGTCTACCATTTCTTGAATATACTAATAAATAAAATTTGTATTCCTTTGATGGGAAAAAGGGAGGAATCAGTTCAATTCAGATCAGTTGCTTGGTTATGTCCGACTCTTTGTGATCCTATGGACTGCGGCATGCCAGGCTTACCTGTCCATCACCAACTCCTGGAGCTTGCTCAAACTCATGTCCATTAAGTCAGTGATGCCATCCAACCATCTCATCCTCTGTCATCCCCTTCTCCTGTCTTCAACATTTCCCAGTATTGTTTTTTTTTTTTTTCCTAAGGAGTCAGTTCTTCGCATCAGGTGGCCAAAGTACTGGAGTTTCAGCTTCAGCATCAGTCCTTCCAATGAATATTCAGAACTGATTTCCTTTAGGATTGACTGGTTTGATCTCCCTGCAGTCCCTTCAAAAACATCAATTCTTCGGTGATCAGCTTTCTTTATAGTCCAGCTCTCACATCTCTACATGACTATTGCAGAAACTATAGCTTTGACTATACAGACTTTTGTTGTTAAAGTAATGTATCCACTTTTTAATATGCTGTCTAGGTTGGTCATATCGTTTCTTCCGGGGAGCAAGCATCTTTTAATTTCATGGCTGCAGTCACTGTCTACAGTGATTCTGGAGCCCAAGAAAATAGTCTGTCACTGTTTTCATTGCTTCCCTATCTATTTGCCATGAAGTGATGGGACTGGATGCCATGATCTTAGTTTTGTGAAGGGAGGGATAGAGGCCAGCAAATGAGGAATTTTGGTCTGAATAATGGAATAGGTTTACTGAATTACTTCTCTTTCTTCTGGGCACACAAGCTGCCGTTCCAGGCCCCCTTACATTCACATGGGGTCTTGTTACTAACAGGTGGAAATGTACCCGTTTAGGCTTGGTCCATAAAATGTCCCCAGTGATCCTCAATTTATCTTTGATGACTGGATAGCTGGGTGCAGATGACCTAGCACATGGTCCTAAAGCCCCAGGAGACCAGCAGCATCACATATTGCCATGGGCCTATTTCTAGGAGTCACAGCTTGGTAGAGAGCTGTCTGTAAAATCTGCAAATCTGCATTGGACTTAGCGTGAATGAGAAGTGAACTTTTACTGGGATTAGGCCACTGAGTTTTGTACTATAACAGCATTTCTAGCCTATGCCAATTAATACAGATAATAGAGTCACTAATGAATTTATTTGATAAAACAAGGAATGGAAGAGGTAAGGATAGGGGCACCTAGGAAGGGCTGGATAAATGGACCATTCTGAGGAGCAGTATTCACAGGATGAGGAGCTGTCCTGGCTAGAACTCTTGCTGTGCTGCTCCTCAGCGCAGCACTGATCACCATCTCTCTAACCCTCTGTACACCTCCCACAATGCCCTCAACAACCTGGTCCCCAGAGGGTGAACGCCATACAACTACTGCATTAGTGATGGAGGAACACCCTTACTTGGGAGAATTTATGAAACGAGGAAACTTAGACCTCTGAGCTGAATTAACGATTGCTAAGGCAGCAGTGTATTACAGAATAAATGAATGCTGATAATCGCATCTGCCTTGCCTTCTATTAATACACAACATTCTGATCAACTAAAGTGTTAATGGATGAGCAAATCCTTTGCAAAATTCAATGCACAAATAATGGAAAGTACAATTCTTATTATTAACAGTGTTTAACTCCAGGGTATCTCTGGGTTATATTGTGCAATCCTGAAAAATCTTCCTGATCCCAAATTACATCCCCTCAAATGAGTCATTATGTCTACTAGATTGACCATGCTGTGGGGGCAGAAGTCATGTGTATTTTTTTTTCCTATCTAACCCTCCTAACCTGAAACCCCATTGTGTACAATCTCCAGCTCAAATATGTCAGTTCCTCTTGGATGGAAGGATGAACAGAAGGGATGAAAGTCAGAGGGATGTGGTGACTTTGACAAGTCTATAGATTTTCCGAGATGGATCCTAGCTCTTAATTTTCACCATTTCCCCACACTTTCATTACCTTTTATGAGCTGCCCTTCTCTATTCTTTAAAATAAGTTAGATTTATAAACTTTCAAATGTCCCTACTAGATTTTATATTCCACTATTTTAAGAAAAAAATAATGGATTGCTTATAGTTTCATTTTTACAGTTCCTTAATGTACCCCTTGGTAAAAAACAACCAAAAAAGAGGAAAGAAACTAATGTGTGAAGCAGGTGGCACCATGTGATAGCATGCTAAGGTTTAGAGCCAAGCCTTAAAGCCCTTCGTTTGAGAGTGAGGATGCTGAAAAAGTTGCAGAAGGAAGAGGGCCTCCAGGTATTCTATGGCCACTGGGGGAGGTAAAGGGAACATTTTAGAAGATTTTCAGTTTCACACTATAAAAATAAAATGATCCTCGAGTCTTTCAACATAATAAAGATGATGACAAAATTCATATTTGGAGTGAGTACTACTGCCTTTTTAGGAGAAATATTTCCATTATCATTTGACTTTTATAAATCTAGTTCCCTGGATCTCTAAAGATAAGTTGAATCAGAGAAGATCTAAGCTGCACTATTCAGTTTATTGGTACCTAATAAAATATATTAGTAACAGAATAAAGTATAAAAATAGTAAAATAAAAGGGTGATTATTTTGATTGAAGAAGTTATAAGGATACTAACTGATTTTTTTTTCTCCCTCCAAAGATCTGGAGGTAGACATGTGGGCTCTGGGTAGAGGGAAGAGAAGGTCAGCAGATGTGATGGGGCCTGAAGAAGCAGCCTCAAAAGATGGAGCGCCCTGATCTAGAGACTCCCTAGGACTGACGTGGTATGGTTGGTGACTGCTGACAGCACTGGTGCCTGATATTAGCACTC
Source organism: Antilocapra americana (assembly GCA_007570785.1). Classification (NCBI taxonomy): domain Eukaryota; kingdom Metazoa; phylum Chordata; class Mammalia; order Artiodactyla; family Antilocapridae; genus Antilocapra; species Antilocapra americana. The sequence continues at coordinate 7,604,579 of ML661334.1, read as the reverse complement.
AGGATTTCCTTTATGTTGTTCTATTTATTTTTAATTGGAGGATAATTGCTTTACAATGTTCTGTTGGCTTCTGCCATACAACAACGTGAATCAGCCATAAGTATAGATCCCTTCCTCTTGAGCCTCCCCTCCCCTGCCCCAGTTTCCCCCCCTCTAGGTCATTGGGATTTCCTTTATATTACTAAACTTTCTTTATGCTATCTTTGGGTCACATAATTCAATCAAGTATCCATATGCTAAAGTTACTGTGGTGGCACAGAAGTGGTTAGATGCACGTGGTTGTTATTATTGTTTAGTTGCTCAGTCATGTCCAACTCTTTGCAACCCCATGGGCTGTAGCCCACTAGGCTCCTTTATCCCTGGGATTTTCCAGGCAAGAAGAGTGGAGTGGATTGCCATTTCCTTCTCCAGGGGATATTTCTGGCCCAGGGATCAAACCTGCATCTCCTGAACTGGCAGGGAGATTCTTTACCTCTGAGTCACCAGGGAAGCCTGTGCACATGGTTAGGAAATAGCAAAACTGAAGATAACAATTATGATGGTGTTAATAATAGCAGCAGTGATAGCAAATGCTTAATAGCAATTACTATGTGCTAGGCATTGTTCTAGGCATTTTATATAAACTCTCACTTTATCCTCATAAAGGCCTTATAAGGTAGGCATATTTTTTTCCAGCTTCATCAAGATATTATTGACATACAGCATATTTAAGTTTAAGGAGTACAATGTGATGATTTGATATATATATATATATATACACACACATATGTATATATATATATATATATATATATATGTATATACACAAATATATAGTGAAATGATTACCACAATATGTCGGTTAACACCTCCATTTCCTTACCACATTTTTTATGTGTGGTGATAACATTTAAAATCTGCTCTCTTAATAAGTTTCAAGTATATAAATGTATTAACTATAGTCACTGTGCTGTTAGTTCCAAAGTAAACACTAGTTTAGTCCCATTTTTCAGGTGAGGACAGTGAAGCACAGAAGGTTAAATGTCAAATAATTTGCTTAAAGGGAGAAATCTGGAGCAGAAATCCAGATGTCTCAGAATAATTCTCTTCAGGAATATAAGACAGAGGGTTAAGCTGTTTTATTGGAATGGTATTAATAACAGAGAGTGACCATGGAAGGCTGGGAAACCTGGGGCCACAGGTTCAGCACTTGTGATCATGTTTGTCCACTTCTCTGTATTTCCTCATGCTGGTCCTGGTCCACCCTCAGTAGACATGGTAGCCTCTGAGACAGGTTCTCACAGGACTACAGTGTTTAAATTCCTGGTTCATTGCCAGCTACTTCCAGCTGACTGGGAGGAGGGAGTCAGTTCCTTTCAATTGTTCCTGTTTTGGAAAATGAGATTAAGATGTTCTCATTCTGATGGGTGTTATATACTTAGTGGTTGCATCCAAGAGGTCAGACATCAGGTCTTTAGGACTGGGGTCATCCAAGGCATGGGGTGGCCATCTCTCACTTCCCCATTCTGACTCCAGTGAGCCAGCAGGGCTCGACAAGCTTTAAGTGAGTTGAGTGCTGAGGTGATTGCCACGAGAGAGATGCTGGGAACCACTTTTACAGGCGGAATCCAACATTTCAACTCGTATTTCAGAAAATTCTAATCTTTAAGACTTTTTCTAGAGAAATATCCAAGCAGGAAAATAAAGTACACGTTATTCAAGTTCTTCAGCCTTGCTCTACAAGTAAGTTTTCCTTCATTGTTGATATCTTTTCTATTAAATTCAAAGTTCCTATCATTTCCAATGGAAACAGATGATGACATAACTCATTTGATAGTTTGCAATGAACCTAAGTTCACTTTTCTAAATTTTGATTAGTTTTCAAAATTCTATTGTATGCCTGCTTTTAGGGTTTGAATTGAGAACATGATAATAATATATAAATAATAATGATCAACAGCTTCTTTTCCTAAAGCTTTGCAGTGTCTACAATCTGTTCATTTATTTATTTTTTTCATCTGATCTTATCTAGGGCAGTTAGCAAATAATTATTGGCATCTCTATTTTATTTTATTTTTTTTCCTCTTTATTTTTTAAAATTTTTTAATTAATTAATTTTTTTCTTTACATTATCATGTTGGTTTTGCCATACATTTACATGAATCCACCATGGGTATACACGTGTTCCCCTTCCAGAACCCCCCTCCCACCTCCCTCTTGATTCCATCTCTCTGGGTCATGCCAGTGCACCAGCCCTGAGCACCCTGTATCAAGCATCAAACCTGGGCTGGGGATTGACTTACAAATGAAGAAATTGAGGCTCAAACTGGCTGAGTGGAAGAACTGGGACCTCCATGGTTTAATGGTTGTTTCAGAATCTGAGGATTAATAATATTAAGAACTTGTCATCAGAACCAGATGTAGAACAGTGTAGTGAGTCCCACACCCATTCAGAATTGTTATAAATTTCTTTTGCATGATTTCTCTACCTCTCCTCCGCCAGCACCACATTATAAGGATGCAAGAAGACACATAATCCAAAATTTCTCAAGCTCTTTCTGAAAGAGATCCAGCTTCTCTTTAAAATATATTTTCAGCTACCCTTATCTGTGAGGATCAGTGAGTTTATCTGGCAATTTCATAGCACCTTCCTCTGGAATTCTTCAGCATTCTGTAAAAAAAAAAGTTATTTTGCCTTTCTTTGCTTATGACTCTCAGAATTATGGATGAGGCTAGGAGTGTCGATTATGATCAGTGTGCTGAAATTTATGTGCCCTAATCAACAACTTGGATGTCAGAGATTGGAGCTTAGTTATAGAGGAGGGCATTGCAGAACTTGAAATAAAAGGGTCCCATGACTAGGAGAGCTGGATGGGTGAAGGAATCATGGAACATAGAGAAATGAATGGGAGACTTGTGGGGGTGTCATCCAGAGGCCATAGGGTGGCAGTGACAAGGTTACCACGTGAGAGTTGAGTATATCTGTGCAGTGAGAAGCAGAGAGTGCTTAGTGCTCAGGGAACTACGTTTAGCACTTGTGAGTAACATAGTTTTCCCACTCTTTGCCTCCAGGTTGGGGTGGGACTCATCCTCATGCTCATACAATCCTTGGGCAAATGTCTGTCACAGCACTGAATACCACACTCTCTGTGAGAAGAGGAATCAAGCTGATTTCCTCTGCTGCTTCCTGATCAATTAGCCCAGTACCTAAAATAATACCTGTTGAATGAATGAGTAAAGGAATAGAGAATCTAAGGCTCTTCCCATGTCTCTGCTATATTTTAATTTGATTTGATGAATTCTAGGAAATGTTAGTGTTCATCCACTAAGATGTGGAACCCCGTCGTTATGAAAGCTGATCCTAAAGGGACTAGGGTTGCTAAGACCACTGTCAGGGATTTTAGAATACCCTAAACTGCTCCTTTGCTGGCTTAATATTGTAATTTTCTTTTTTCCTTTTTGAATAAAAATATTCATTGGCTCACTCATGCCCATTAGAATGCTAGAGTTTTCTTTTTTAAAGGAATTAAGTTATTTTATTTTATTATATATATTATTTTATATATATATATATATATATATATA
>ML661334.1:7401918-7600915 GCA_007570785.1 Antilocapra americana | reverse complement strand
ACTGTGCTGAGTCTTTGTTGCTGCACAGGCTAATCCCTAGCTGCTGTGAGCAGGCCTCCCATTGCAGTGGCCTCTCCTGTATTGGACCAGGCTTCAGGGTGTAGGCTCAGCAGTTCCTGAGCTCCAGAGCTTAGGCCCAATAGTTTGGAGTGCAGGGGCATAGCCACTCTGCAGCACATGGTATCTTCCTGGGTTAGGGATCGAACCCAACCCAATCTGCCTGCACTGAGCCACCAGGGAAGCCCTGAATTTTAAATTTTGAGCTTTTAAAATTTTGTTCTTTTTGACCCTATGTCTCAGTCTTTATTATAACAAAACATAAAAGGGCTGAGACTTCTCTATCTTGGTTTGTAAAAGAGGACAGGTTGGGCTTTGGACCTGGTTGAATTCCTCAATGTAATACATTTTTAAGTTCTGGGCCCCAGCTATGAATCTTCTGGTTTAATGATGTTTTAGCCTATAAATCTCCTTTTTATCCAGAATGAGCATCTGCTCATTTTGGCAGAATCTATTGCTATTTCCAGTTGATCACAAGTGGCCATTTAATACTTCAGTGTCATTCCGTTTCAACCCTCATGTGTATTCAAATAGATAACTTCTATTAAAATCCAAACTGGGCTACTTACTGGTCATGAGAAGTAAGCTTGAGCATGCCAATTGTCTTTGACATGGGTTCTTCAATATAAAGATGGCACATGTATCTTAAGGATTATTGTGGACAGTGAGTGAGATGATGAACGTAAAGAGTTTACTGCTGAGTGAGTGACAGTTGCTCAGTTATGCCTGACTCTTTGCAACCCCATGGGCTGTTGCCTGCCAGGCTCCCCTGTTCATGGAACTCTCCAGGCAAGACCACTGGAGTGGGTTGCCATTTCCTTCTAACCTCTGCCAATTAAACATCAATGCCTGCTTGTTCTTACTCTCTGCAAACAAACAAAAAAGACAAAAACAGTCTCTATTATTTGATTCTTTCTCTGACTCCTCCTTCCCAGAAGCTCTTGTTTGTAGAAAATGCCTCTCTTCCCTCTACCCTTTTACTAAGACTTTTCCCTCTTGTGTATATATTTGAATTTTTATTTATTTTTTTTTCACAACAGACTGTGCTTTGATACTAAACTTAGGCTGGGTGAGTCAGGCTTTCTATTTAGGCAAAATTTTCTTGAAACCTCAATCACAGTTTATAGTTTTCCTGAGTTGATGGGTTCCCTATAATGTGTCTCTTCATGACCTGCAATATAACCAGAAGGCTACAGCATATGTTTGGAGCGCTGGTCCCAGTCTGTTAGTTTCTCCCTGTGACTTGGTGTGATATGTCTGCGAGGAAAGTGGAACATGGAAGGTAAATTCTCTCATTGCTAAATTATAGCTAGGTCCATTTCTTCCTGGCTACCAAGAGAATGTATTTTTGGGTTTAGTAATTGCAGGTGGACCTTTCAAACCAACTGTGAACCTCAGGAGCTGTGAATGAACTCCAGCTTTACATGGCTTCCAAATAATTTGAATATAACATTTCCCTTATAATTTCCTGTAGCTCATCTTTCAAAGTGCATGTAGAATATCTCAAGTCCGTCTTTCAGGCTTGCAATTGCTGAAGTAGCTAACTTTGAATTTGCACAGTCCAAAATCAGTGGATTGGTATCCAGAGTCTTGAAGGTGTGAACTGCACCAGAGAGATCCTTGAGGTTCATTTCTGTGATAATTAGTAGGGAAAGAAATGAAAGCAGATTTTTATCCCTTTAGATACAAGGAAGAGGAAATCAAGGCATAAAGAGGTTAAAAATCTTCTCAAAGTCATACCATGAGTAAGTACCAACATTGGGATTGAAAGCCAGGTCTCAAATTGTGCTGAGATTATAAAATGAAAACAATGGCTCACAAACACAAAGGAAAAGTTCAGTTTACTAACAGGCTCAGGTAGTTATTGCCTGAGAAATCCCATGAACAGAGGAGTCTGAAAGGCCACAGTCCATGGATGCGAAGAATCAGACAGGACTGAGTGACTAAACACCAAATACCACCACAGTTAGTTATAACACTTTATTTTTTGTGGTAAAAGTTATATAATATGACACATACTATTTTAATAATATTTAACTGCACGGGTCAGTGGCACTAAGAACATTCACATTGTTGTGCAGCTCTCACCATCGTCCATTTCCTGAATTTCTACCCTTCCTAAACTGAGACTCTGTCTCTGTTAAACACCATTTCCCATTTCCTCTTCCTCCTCCTGCCCCCCAACCCCTGGCATCTACCAGTGTACTTTCTGACTCTATACACCTGACTATTTTAGGTATCTCATATGTGTATCTGTTAGTCACTCAGTTGTGTTTAACTCTTTGCACCCCATGGACTGTAGCCTGCTAGACTCCTTCCTATGTCCATGGGATTTCCCATGCAAGAATACTGGAGTTGGTTTCCATTCTCTTTCCCAGGTGATCTTCCCAATCCAGGATCGAACCTGGGTCTCCCATATTGCAGGCAGATTCTTTACCATGTGAGTCACCAAGGAAGCCTGGTTATATCATATATGTGGAATCAAATAGTATTTGCCTGCACTCAGTGTATTTTGGAATGCATTTTAACATTAACTTAATATATGTCCTACAAACTAATTGTACCTCCTCCCCCATGCTACACAGTAGGTTCTCATTAGTTATATATTTAACACATAGGAGTATATATATATATATATATATATATATATTTATATATATATGTCAATTCCAATCTCCCAATTTATCCCATCCCCCGTTTATCCCCTTCATGTCCATATGTTTGTTCTCTATGTCTTGGCAACACTTTCTTTACCTTCAGTTTGCCTCACTTTGCAAGTGAGAATATTATGGCTCAGGAAGGTGAAATGAATTTCCAGAAGTCTCACAGTTACCTCTTGGCAGATTTAGAATGAGAACTCAGCCCTCCTGACTTGGTCTGACACTATTAACACCAAATGTTGCTGCTTAGGAAAGAATTATGAAACTTGGGCAGTTTTTTAACCTAATAGAATAATGCAATGAAAAGTGGGTGAATTTGACAATTACAGCTGCGGTCAGTTTCTGTTTTACCACTTGCTAGCCTTGGGATATTAAGTATGAGAAGAGATTTCACTGATATTTAATTTCATCATCTATGTAGGAGAAAATAAAATTTGATTTTCAGATTCATTGTAATGATGAAATGATATGGTGCATAGCAAAATGATGAGTTGTATGTTCATATAGGCCAATTAAATAGACATAAAATGTTCTCAACCAATTCCAAAACTGGCTTGGCAAGAAATGTTAAGAGTTTTTACCTAAGAGGCTAAGATTGGAAAATTCAATCATCTACTAAGTTACTTCTGAGTTCATTCCAGATTGCTCTTTACAGCTTTAACAATTTCCAAAGTGAGAATACATTGGAAAGGAAAACACAGGAAGTTGTTTACCATCATCAGTGGTCAGGCAAAAAGAAATAAAGAAAGATAAGATTTAGCAAATAAATAAACTGTGATATCCATTACTGGCCTGGGTGAAAGAAAGAAATGATTTTGGTGATAGCTGTGTAAATTAGGAGTAGTACTCTTTTGGTCAGAGATATCAAAAGCCTTTATAATATTTATAATTCTCTACTATATATTTGGGGCTTCCCTAATAGCTCATACTGTAAAGAATCCACCTGTAGTGTAGGAAATTCAGGTTTAATCCCTGGGCCGGAAAAAATCCTCTGGAGAGGACAATCCACTCCAGTATTCTTACAAGGAGAATTCCAGGCAAGAATCCCAGGGACAGAGGAGCCTGGAACAGTTCATGGGGTTGCAAAGAGTCAAACATGACTGAATGACTGACACATTCAGGCTTTCACGTTGTATATTCATTTGAGAAATTATCCTAGGGACTCAGAAAAAAATTAATGCATTTTGAGGTTTTCATGGTATTAGAAACAATGACTTATTATTTGATGCATCCACTTGAAAGAATAATATGCAATTGTTAAAAATAATGTTTAAAGAGTTTACAATGATATGGGAAATGCTTAAATTATAATATTAATTTAATTATATGCTAAATATATATTTTCAAAAGTATAAGTGAGAACACAAACTCATATATGGAAGAAAGAGTGAAAGTAAAATGCATTAGAAAATTGAGAATTTTCCTTTTTGATGTCAGTACTAAGAGTTATATTTAATCTACTTTAAATGTTTTCTAAACTTTACCTAATCATCCTGATTTATTTTTGTAATTACTCCCTCCACCTTTTCCTTAGAAGATTTGCTAATACACAACCTTGGCAAAAACCAGAGTGAGCAGCTTTGTCTTTTTTCTGTTCCTCTGTCCTCTCCATGGGCTTTGTATTCCGGGTTCTGGAGGACTCTTTATGGTATAGGAGGGGATAGAGGCTGAGGGTAAGAATGTATGGGGTCTGTGTTCAGTATCCCACAACCTAGCTTCTGTGACTTGGGCTGCTTACTTAATATGTCTAGGTCAAAACCAAAGATGCGCATGTCAAATTGTCACAAACACTCATAATAAGTTTTTAAGCAAAAAAAAAAAAAAAAAAAAAAAAGGAAGTGATGATTTAAAAAGTCCACTGTAGCCCATAAATAGATGAAATCCCTCATCCAATTTTTGAACCTGGATCATTTAGGATTGTGGGACAGTTCCAAGTCAAAGAAGAGATTATGAAATCACAGATAATTTCTCACTGCATTTTTTTTATCTCTCAGCAGGAACTTTTAAAAATTCTATTTAGATTTAACACACATATCATAAAATGGGGGGAAGAAAGATCAGATGATGCAGAAATTTGGACCAGATGACCTGTTAAGAATTCTATTGGTTCTGCCACCCTGCCATGTTATAATGTAATGAAAATTCTAATAGGAAGCTGTCAATCTTCTTAGATCCAGGTATTATAAGTGTCTTATATTTTTTGGTTTTAGATTTTCAGTCATTCAACAGATATTAATTGAACACTACTCCAGGTGTGGCAATGAAGATACCTAGCACAACAAATTCCTGCTTTCAAGCTGCTCCTAATGTAGGGTTGGAGGGTGGAGGAAAACCAATATAACATAATGTGCAAAAGTCAAGGATGGAGATGTAATAGTGGAAGTTCTTATAATCTAGACTAAGGTGAAGGAAGAGACCATTTTCCTTGTGTAAAATTTAAAAGAGGTTTAAGAGCTAGTCAGTGGAATTGGGAATGGGTATGTAGGATGGTGCAGTAGGTGGGGTGATGGAATAACATGTGGATGGCAATGAGGTGTGAATGAGCATGACTTGATCAGAAATCTAGGGTAGTCCACAGTATTGAAAAGGGAAGGGAGCTTAACGATAACATGGATGCATTTGCAGGGTCCAGGGACTTGTAATGAGACTAACATGCTTAGATGTTATCTTGAATATAAGAAAGAGTCTTTGAAAAATTTTAAACTAGGCAATAACATGACTGATGATTAAATATAATAAATACCACTGTGATTGAAGTGTGGACCACTGAGCAGGTGTCCGGGTGAGGAAGATGACGGAGACACCAGCTACGATCTTATTGTAGCAACCATCAACTTATTTTGTTACTTAGTCTAAGTCTAGTATTCTTGCCTGGAGAATCCTGGGGATGGAGGAGGCTGGTGGGCTGCTGTCCATAGGGTCACACAGAGTCAGACATGACTGAGGTGACTTAGCATGCATGCATGCATTGGAGAAGGAAATGGCAACCCACTTCAGTAATCTTGCCTGGAGAACCCCAGGGACGGAGGAGGCTGATGGGCTGCTGTCTACGGGGTCACCTAGACTTGGATACGACTGAAGTGACTTATCAGCAGCAGTGCTGACAACAATGGTTGGGTATGGTGAAAGTGAAGTGAAAGTATTAGTCCCGCGGTTGTGTTTGACCCTTTGCAAACCCATGGACTATAGCCCGCCAGACTCCTATGTCCATGGATTCTCCAGGCAAGAATACTGGAGTGGGTAGCCATTCCTTCCTCCAGGGAATCTTCCGAACCCAGGGATCAAACCTGGGTCTCCCACATTGCAGGCAGATTCTTTACTATCTGAACCATCAAGGAAGCCTTCAGTGTTGTAGGTACTCAAAAATTTTTATGGAATAAATACATGAATAAATGAATCAACGAATGGATGAAGGTTAAGGAATAAGATTTGAAAAGTTGCAGTGATTCATTTTGATATTATTAGATGGACTAGAAAAGGAAAAAGTCATGGATGATTTCCATGATTATAGTAGATGGTGGAAAAAATATAGAAGATAGCCAGGTGCATTGAATAGTGTAATTGGGAGTTGGAAGTGTGGCTATGAAAAATATTTAGGAAAATTATTTTCCCATAACTACTGGGTATTTCTAATGAACTTATATGTGTGTGTGTATGTGTGTGTGTATATATATATATATATATATATATATATATATATATAAAATTTTTATTCCAAAAAATCCATGAAGATATCAGTCTACAAAGAATGAAAATTTATTGTTAATGGTTATAAAACAAGAGATGTAATATTTTGGGGAGTCCTTTGTCTGTAATTTTAATTTGTACTTTGGCAAAATTGCCAATTTAAAGCACAAAAAATAATTTGTATGTCTTTGCTTTGGGATTCGGGATTTGGTTTAATTGTATTGCACATTGAATTCCCCCAATATTTTTATTTTGAAATGTCTTATAAGAGATAGTAACAATTGTTTTTCTTGATAACCTCTTTTCATCCAAGTTCTTGTGGCAGCTCACGATTCATGGATAGTTCAAGAAATGTCACGGAGTTTTTCATGCTGGGACTCTCACAAAACCCCAAGGTGCAGAGGGCTTTGTTTGTGTTCTTTTTGATTGTCTACCTGGTCTCCGTTGGGGGCAACCTACTTATCACAATCACCATTGTCTTCAGCCCCACCTTGGGCTCACCTATGTACTTTTTCCTCTCCTTTTTGTCCTTTATTGATACTTTCTATTCCTCATGTATGACTCCCAAACTCATTGCTGACTCCTTGTATGAGGGGAGAGCCATCACTTTTGAGGGTTGCCTGGCTCAGTTCTTTGTTGCCCATTTATTGGGAGGAACTGAGATCATCCTGCTCACAGTGATGGCCTATGACCGCTACGTGGCCATCTGCAAGCCCCTGCACTACATGACCGTCATGACCAGGCATCTCTGTGCCCTGCTGGTGGGGCTAGCTTGGCTCGGGGGCTTCCTGCATTCCCTAGTGCAGCTCCTGCTGGTCCTGCAGTTGCCCTTCTGTGGGCCTAACGTCATCAATCACTTTGTCTGTGACTTGTACCCCTTGCTGAAACTTGCCTGCACCGACACTTATGCCATCGGTCTGCTGGTGGTGGCCAACAGTGGCGTGATCTGCCTGTTGAACTTCCTCCTGCTGGCTGCCTCCTACCTCGTCATCCTGCGCTCCTTGAGGTCCCACAGTGCAGAGGGGAGGCGCAGAGCCCTCTCCACCTGTGGGGCCCACTTCACGGTTGTTGCCTTGTTCTTTGTGCCCTGTATATTTATTTACATGCGACCATCATCTACTTTGTCCATCGACAAAATAGTGGCCGTGTTTTACTGTATTTTGACACCCATGTTCAACCCCCTGATTTATACCCTGAGAAATGCAGAGGTGAAAAATGCCCTGAAAAATCTCTGGAAAAAATGAACAGTTGTGGAGGGAGGATACAGGAACCTAGGGAAAAAAATGACCAATCACTCTCAGAAAAGAATTCTTACTGTTATTGTGAAAATTGAGAAAGCAACATTTCAGAATAAAGCTGATTTGAATGTTTGACATCATGTCTAATATATCCATATTCTATATTGTTGACCATACATGTGAACACATGCCCCTTCATCCAAAGAGCATGGAAACACCACTTTTCTCTTTCCAATTTGTGTTTGAGATGGAGCCTTCCTCAGTCTGGGGTACTTAGAGTCTATCATGAGCAAAATCTCCTTATGAAATGTTACTAACCTGGTCCTCCAACTCTCCACATGAGAGTACTGATCACAACAGTTATTGGTGATTCACCTGCACCTGATTTATACTGACAGTGATATCAAAAAGAGTCAATAGTTTGATGAGACTTTGAGAATATAGGGAATACAAGGGGGTTCCATAGTGTAATGGTGAGCACTCTGGACTCTGAGAATATAGGAAATACAATTAAGATTGACTGAACTAAAGTCATGGAAGTGTATAGAATAAGTTTATACACTAAAACATAAGCATGACTGTATACTAACTTTAATGTGGTGTGAAATTCAGAGACAAATGTCCAGTGTGCACATGTGACCACACACACTTGCACCCACATACACATACACCCCTACATGGTGTATGGTTTATTGAGCATTGATCTGGTATTAGCACACACTGCTTCACTGCTCAGACACTCTATCAGGTCTGACACTTGCAACCCTATGGACTGTAACCAGCCAGGCTCCTCTTTCATGGGATTATCTAGGTGAGAATATTGGAGTGGGGTGCCATTTTCTCCTTCAGGGGGTGTTACCCACCCAAGGATTGAACCTGTGTCTCTTAAATCTCCAGCATTGGCAGGCAGGTTCTTTACCACTGAGCCACCAGAGAGGCCTCAATTCTTATCATTCAGTTTAGTTCAATTGCTCAGTCCTGTTCAACTCTTTGTGATCCCATAGACTGCAGCATGCCAGGCTTCCCTGGGAGTTCCCATACCATCTCCCAGAGTTTGCTCAAATTTGTGTCCAAGTTGGCGATGCCATCCAACTATCTCATCATCAGATTCTCAGCAGGTTGAGATATTTAGCTACTTCAAAAAGGCTCATATATAGTTTTCATTATGTTGAGGTATGTTCCTTTTATTCCTGTTTTTTGGAGGGTTTTTATCATAAATGGATGTTGAATTTTATCAAAGGCTTTCTCTGCATCTATTGAGATAATCATGTGTTTTTTATCAATTTGTTAATGGGGTGTATTACATTGATTGATTTGCAGACATTGAAGAATCCTTGCATTCCTGTGATAAAGCCTACTTGGTCATGATGTATGATCTTTGTAATGTGTTGTTGGATTCTATTTGCTAGAATTTTGTTAAGGATTTTTGTATCTATGTTCATCAGTGACATTGGTGTGTAGTTTTCTTTTTCTGTGGCATCTTTGTCAGGTTTTGGTATTAGGGTGATGGTGGCCTCATAGAATGAGTTTGGCAGTTTAACTTCCGCTGCAATTTTCTGGAAGAGTTTGAGTAGGATAGATGTTAGCTCTTTTCTAAATTTTTGGTAGAATTCTGCTGTGAAGCCATCTGGTCTTGGGTTTTTGTTTGCTGGAAGATTTCTGAGTAAAGTTTCAATTTCTGTGCCTGTGATGTGTCTGTTAAGATTTTCTGTCTCTTTCTGGTTTAGTTTTGGAAAGTTGTACTTTTCTAAGACTATCTCCATTTCTTCCAAGTTGTCCAGTTTATTTGCATACAGTTACAGAGACAATCTCTTTAACAAGTGGTGCTGGGAAAACTGGTCAACCACTTGTAAAAGAATGAAACCAGAACACTTTCTAACACCATACACAAAAATAAACTCAAAATGGATCAAAGATCTAAGCATAACACCAGAAACTATAAACTCCTAGAGGAAAACATAGGCAAAACAGTCTCCGACATAAATCAAAGCAGGATCCTCTATGACCCACCTCCCAGAATATTGGAAATAAAAGCAAAAATAAACAAATGGGATGTAATTAAACTTAAAAACTTCTGCACAACAAAGGAAACTAAAAGCAAGGTGAAAAGGCAGCCTTCAGAATGGGAGAAAATAATAGCAAACGAAGCAACAGACAAACAATTAATCTCAAAAATATACAATCAACTCCTGCAGCTCAATTCCTGGAAAATAAATGACCCAGTCAAAAAGTGGGCCAAAGCTCTAAACAGATACTTCTCCAAAGAAGATATACAAATGTCTAACAAACATGAATAGATGCTAAACATCACTCATTATCAGAGAAATGCAAATCAAAACCACAATGAGGTACCATTTCACACCAGTCAAAATGGCTGCCATCCAAAAGTCTGCAAGCAATAAATGCTGGAGAGGATGTGGAGAAAAGGGAACCCTCTTACACTGTTGGTGGGAATGCAAACTAGTACAGCCACTATGGAGAACAGTATGGAGATTCCTTTAAAAACTGCAAATAGAACTGCCATATGACCCAGAAATCCCACTGCTAGGCATAGATACCAAGGAAACCAGAATTGAGATAGACACGTGTACCCCAATGTTCATTGCTACATTGTTTACAATAGCCAGGACATGGAAGAAACCTAGATATCCATCAACAGACAAATGGATAAGGAATCACGGTACATATACACAATGGAATATTACTCAGCCATTACAAAGAATACATTTGAATCGGTTCTACTGAGGTGGATGAAACTGGAGCCTATTATACAGAGTGAAGTAAGACACAAGGAAAAACAACAATACAGTATACTAATGCATATATTTGGAATTTAGAAAGATGTTAATGATAACCCTGTATGTGAGACAGCAAAAGAGACACAGATGTATAGAATAGTCTTTTGGACTCTATGGGAGAGGGTGAGGGTGGGATGATATGGGTGAACAGGCATTGAATCATGTAAATTATCATATGTGAAATGAATCACCAGTCCAGGTTTGATGCATGATACAGGGTGCTCAGGGCTGGTCCACCAGGATGACCCAGAGGGATGGAATCGGGAGGGAGGTAGGAGGGGGGATCTGGAAGGGGAATGTATGTACACCCATGGCATATTCATGTCAATGTATGGCAAAACCAACATGATAATGTAAAGAAAATAAAAATAAATAAATAAATAAGAAAAATAATTAATTAATTTTAAAAAAGACTTGTTTCCAGGAAAATAGTAGACTGCTGGTGGGTGGGACGGTTTTTATTTTATCAAAACTTAGATAAACACAAGCATTTCCTGAATATTAAAAAGAATGAAGGGTAGGTAGGAATATTTTACCAGATGAGATTCTAATTCACAAGGACATTGCTTAAGACAGGGCATCGGTTATTCCTCCTTCCCTTAAGTGAATAGACACATAGTCATTTAATCATATCTTTCAATGATGGTCACAGTTTTTTTTTAACATTGATTCATCTCTTTAGACTGCAGAAGGATAGATAGCCTTTAACAAGAAGGATTTCTCCAAGTTGAAGGAAAGCAAAACCCAGAAGTATATATAATGTGTAAAGCAAGGGGAAAGAGTAATTTAACTCCTTATGCATGATACTGTCTACAGCACAGGCAGAAGTTGGGGTAAAGGAGCAAGTAGGGGTAAAAAAGAAGTTGGGTAAGTCTCCAGCTACAGCCAAGTAAATGTCTCCCCATTCTACTTCAGCTTACTTTATATTAATTTGTATTACTATTGGAAACACAACAGAAAGTGTAGAAAACCTCATTGCATAGCAGAAGAAAGATTTAACTCAAAAAGTATGGGCTATACATACAGAGATTTCAGGAAATCCTATTCATGGGTTACTCAAGGGCTATTGTATCTATGTGGAACCCTGCTGAAAATTGTCAGAGATGTATTCATGTTGAACTAGAAAAATCAATGTCTACCAAATGTTCCAATTCAGTAGAGACAAAATGAATTAAATTTTAGGTAATTCAAGTATTATTTTCATGTACTTAGGTATCTAAAGGGCTTCCCTAGAGCCTCACAGGGTACAGCGTCTGCCTGCAATGCAGGAGACCCAGGTTCAGTCCATGCATTGGAGTGATCCCCTGAAGAAGGAAATGACAACTTACTCCAGTATTTTTACTTGGAAAATTCCATGGATGGAGGATCCTGGCAGGCTATAGTACAAGGGATTGCAAAGAGTCAGACATGACTGAGTGATTTCACTTTCACTTTAACCTAGTGTTCACATGCTCAAAAATAGATTTTTTTAAATGGGCAAAGGACTTGAATATGTATTTCTACAAAGGAGACATACATATGAATAACAAGTATATGAAAAAATGTTCAACAACATTAATCATCAGGGAAATGCAAATCAAAACCACAGTGAGATATCCCCTCACTGTTAGAACGTCCATTATATAAAACAAAAGGGTTGGCAAGGATGTGGAGAAATGGGGACTTTTTTTTCTTACTGTCAATGGGAATATAAATTGGTACAGGCCCTTTGGGAAACAGGAGGGAGTTTCCTCAAAAAATCAAAGTTAGAAGTACTGTATGTCCTGTAATCCCACTTCTGGGTATTTACTCAAAACAATTTAAATTAGGATCTCAAGGAAGTATTTGCACTATTAAGTTTATTTCAGCATTGTTCAATCCCTGGGCTGGGAAGATCCCCTGGAGAAAGGAAAGGCTGCCCACTCCAGTAATTTGGCTTGGAAAACTCCATAGACTGTATAGTCCATGGTCACAAAAATTGGACACAAGTGAGCAATTTTCACTTTCACTTTGGGGCTTTCCTGATGGCTCAGTTGGTAAAGAATCCACCTGCAATTCAGGAGACTCGAGTTCAAGTACTGGGTTGGGAAGATCCACTGAGAAGGGATAGGCTACCCACTCCAATATTCTTGGGCTTCCCTGGTAACTCAGCTGGTAAAGAATCCTCCTGCAATGTTCGATCCCTGGATTTTGAAGATTTCCCGAAGAAGGGAAAGGCTGCTCAATCCAATATTCTGACCTGGAGAATTTCATTTACTATATAGTCCATTGTGTCACAAAGAGTCGGACATGACTGACAGCTTTCACTTTTCACTATCAGCATTATTCACAACAGCCAGGATGTGGAAACAACCCGAATATCCATCAATAGATGAATGGATTTTCTAATGTGATGTATATTTATGTGGAAAATCATTCAAGCTTTAAAAAGAAAGAAATCCTGCCATTTTTAACAACATGGATGAATACTTATGTCATTATTATAAGTAAAATAAGTCGGTAATAGAAGGACAAATACTGCATAATTCCATTTATTTAATTGTATAAAATAATAAAACTCTTAGAGGCAAAGAGAACAAAATTATGGTTTCTAGGGCCTGGAAGAAGGCAGGAAGGAGAAGCAATTATTTAACTGATGTGGAGTTTCAATTAGAGAAGATTAAAAAGTTATGAAGATGTTTACATGACAATATATTAATAAATGTATTAAATGCCACTGAACTGTGCACTTAAAATGCTAAATTTCATATTATGTGCATTGTATGATAATAAAAGAATCAAGGGGGAGGGACAGAGTTTGAGTGAGGTTGGCAGAAAACAGAAGCAAAGTTGTTAACTGTTGTGAACAGAGTTGAATGCATGGCTTCCTCTCTGTTCTGAACTTCAGGAATGCATTCATTTGGTTTAAATGTAAAGGTTGATGACAAAGAAAGGTAATGCTGTACAGGGTCCCAGCTGGCTATTCATCATCTCAGATGCTGAAAGACAAATGACAGTAGTGGAGCCTCCTTTCTGTAGTTTTTCTATTCTGCCTCTAGACATCTTTATACATGAGTGACTAGCTGGGTGTGATTTTCTCACTGGCTACTCTGTGAAAGCCTAAGACTTACTGTAAATTCCCATGAGTTTCTCTCTGGGTAGGGAGAATACCATGAGAATACCACAGAAACCATGAGAATCTATCACCTAGATGCTCATTCCAGAGGAAGTTTATATATTTATGATTTTTAAATTACTCAGTGTTTGGGAACTGGGAATCCTATCATCTAAATCTCCTCAGTGAGTCACTCATAAAAACATCACAATATCCCAGGATAAACTGGTACATAACTTTGAAGACTGCCATTTCCATTCTCAAAGAAGGCATAACCTTTTGAATATTCATATTTTCAAAGAGAAATGTATTCTCTGAAGTCTGACCTATGCCTAAAATCACTCCATATATCCTCTGCCAGGATCACCAATGCCAAAATGAGGAACAAAGCCCTGTCACCGATTTTTTTTAATTTATTTATTTTTTCTTTACATTATCATGTTGGTTTTGCCATACATTGACATGAATCCACCATGGGTATACATGTGTTCCCCTTCCAGAACTCCCCTCTCACCTCCCTCCCAATCCATTCCTCTGGGCCAGAAGGAAAAACAACAATACAGTATACTAACGCATATATATGGAATTTAGAAAGATGGTAATGATAACTCTGTATGCGAGACAGCAAAAGAGACACAGATATATAGAACTGTCTTTTGGACTCTAGGGGAGAGGGCAAGGATGGGATGATATGGAAGAACTGCATGGAAACATGTAAATTATCATATGCGAGATGAATCGCCAGCCCAGGTTTGATGCATGATACAGGGTGCTCAGGGCTGGTGCACCGGGATGACCCTGTCACCAAACTTTGTACTTACCTTACCAAGTCTCAGCCTTAACTATAGCCAGAGGCGTGTGTTTAACCGAAGCTTAACTGTATTTCTGACCTGTAATTGTTGTTTGTGGGAGCCAGATAGGAGCAAAGGAAAGTCCTTGGCTGACACATCAGTAAAGATTTCAACAGGGCCAATTACTAATCCTCTGAGGACTTGGCAGGTCAATGTACCAAAACCTGCACTTTGTGAAAATCCATTTAAGTACTTCTCTAGAGTCAATGAAGAAAGAATTGTAAAGAAGAATCTTGAAGTAAATAATTGCTACAGAGCCATGCATTAGCCAGCTGAAGATCTATTTGGGACTCACTGTTCCCAAAGACACTTTGGCAGAATTGATTTGAGAAAACCAGGTCCAATCAAATAGATTTGATTTCCTTATACATTCTATAATTCCATGTACTAGTTCTTTCTGATTTGAAGAATTTTTCATAACACATGTTTGAAGATGCATTTATAACCTTGCAAGAAACCAAGAAAGTGAGTTGAGTCAAAATTAAATCCTAGAACTACCACTTTCTTAACTAACAGTTTATTTTCTGAGTAAATCAAGAAAATGAGAGAGTTGTCTAGAGACATAAGAACTTCAATGTTCCTCTTCATAGTTTACATAATCTATTTGCAGCTGTGGGGCAAATACCTGGTGGGAGGAAAGCAATGACTGTGTAATTTAAAAACTGAGGAATCTATAATTAACTAATCCTGGTTAGTGATAACTAATTATTTTTCTGGAACTTAAGATGGTTAACTTAGTCAATTTCATTTCACTAAGATAATTTTTGTAGTTAGATTCTGTGAACTGAAGGTTAAAATTTCTAAGAATGAATTTGGACATAATGATGAGACAATATTAAGAAACACTATAATGTTCTCAAAGGGTGTCCCTGGTGACTCAGTGGTAGAAGAATCTGCCTGCCAATGCAAAAGACTTGAGTTCAATCCCACGTTTAGGAAGATCCCTTGTAGAAGAAAATTATAACCCATTGCACTATTCTGGCCTGGGAAATCCCATGGACAGAGGAAACTGGCAGTCTATAGATAATAGGGTCACAAAACAGTTTGACATGACTTAGAGACTAAACAACAACAACGTTCCTTAAAAGATGCTGTTGAAATATACAGGATGCTTTAAAAAACTGTTGTTAGTATTTATGTATCACTAAATTGACTCTGTATAGATGATGAAATATTTTATGTTACATTTGAGACCATCATTCAGAAAAGCTGTGATCTTTCCAAAAAGACCAAGATGAATTGATGGAAAGGATGAGAAACATAACAGAATTCATTTTGCTGGGCCTGACCCAGAATCCAGGACTGCAGAAACTCTTATTTGCTGTGTTTTTAATCATCTACTTGATCACATTGGCAGATAACCTGCTCATCTCAGTCACCATCTTCACCAGCCCAGCCCTCGGTTCTCCCATGTACTTTTTTCTGTCCTATTTGTCCATGATAGATGGTTTCTACTCTTCCTCCATCACACCCAAGTTGATCTTTGACTTGATCTCTGGAAAGAACACCATTTCCTTCAGTGGCTGCATGACTCAGGTCTTTGCTGAACATGTCTTTGCTGGAGCCGAGATTGTCTTGTTGATTGTCATGGCCTATGACCGCTATGTAGCCCTCTGTAAGCCCTTGCACTACATGACTGCCAGGAGTCGACCTGTGTGTGCTTTCCTGGTTGGAATGGCTGGGGGTGGGATTTCTCCATGGAAGGATCCAGATTTAAGGTTTCTCCATGGAGGGATTCAGTTACCATTCTGTGGCCCCAATGTCATTGACCATTTTATGTGTGATTTGATACCTCTCCTGGAGCTAGCGTGCACAGACACACACACTCTGGCATCCCTGATTTATGCCAAGAGTGGGTCACTGTGTTTGCTAATTTTTTCAATGCTAGTTGCTTTCCTGTGTTGTCATCCTGTGCTCCCTGAGGACCCATAGCTCTGAAGGGCATCACAAAGCCCTGTCCACCTGTGCCTCTCATGTCACAGTTGTCATCTTATTCTTTGTACCTTGTTCATTCCTCTACCTGAGACCCACGACCTCCTTCCCTGCTAACAAAGCTGTGACTGTGTTTTGCACCATAGTAACTCCTATGTTGAATCCTTTAATCTACACCCTGAGAAATGCAGAAGTGAAAAATGTCATGAAGAAGCTCTGGGTACAAATAATGAAAATTAATGATTGATAAACCTTCTGTGGAGTATTCAGGTTTTTTTAAAAAAAAACACTAGTAATATTTATAGAAATTTTTTTTCCTGTATTAGTCTGGATCAGTTATTTTTTTTCAGGGGCTCATATATTGTAATCAAGGGTTGGTATCAATTAAGGCATAGTCAACACAGTGCCTACAGCCCACAATATTTTTAAGAGCCCCTGAAATGTTTTAATTTTTAAAATTAAAGAAAAATTAATATAATTTAAATTAAACTTGGATTATAGTCATCTATATAACAATTCAGTCAGAAAATATGATTTTTAATATTTTATAAAGGAAATGGTCCATAAGGATGAAAGTACCAAAGGCTCACAAAAGTTATAACGTTGCCCAAATGAAACAGATCAACAACAATATTGTTGAACACTCATTATACCAAGCATTATAGCAGAGTGAAGTTTTATTTTAAAAGAGGGAAAGCAACTATACATGAAAAAAAATGTACAACAGTAAAGAGTCTTCTAAAAGTACATTTATCAAAGTATACTTTTTCTGATCATCCTAGGTTTGAGAGGGTTATAAATGTTCTCCCACTACAGTAATTAAAAAAAAATCAACCTTTTGCTTATTATATTCCCAAGAAGAGAGAATTTGCACACAGAAGTAGTTTTCAAAAATTACATTTCCATCATTCCCTATAGTATACCATAATTCACAAAAAAAATTGGAAATAGAATATTGGCGAGTATAAAAGAAACATCATTCATAAACTTTGTAGAGGCAAGGCAGAAAATGCCTGTACATTAAAGTAGTTTTAGACTCCAACAGAGGAAAAGAAAATTCCAAAAATAAAGGAACTTTTATGGGAAATTGTCAGTGACTTAAGAATAAGTGCGTGTCATAGAGGGTTTCGCTGGTGGTGGATTGGTAAGGAATCCATCTGTCAATCTGGAAACATGGGTTCAGTTCTTGGTTTAGAAAGATCCCCTGCATAAGGAATGGCAACCCACTCCACTATTCCTGTCTGGAAATCCCGTGGACAGCAGAGCCTGGTGGGTTACAATCCACGGAGTCACAAAGAGTGGGACATGACTTAGTGACTAAGCACTAGAACATGTGTCACAGAACTGGGCAGCAATCACAAACCTGTGTTATAGAAATTAAACTATACTATAAATATAATAAAATTCCAAGAGATTCAGTAACAGTTGTTTTTGAATCAGAGATTAAGTGCATTGACTCAAAATGTCTTGGTTTCTGTTCCTGTCTACTGCATTAATCAGTCTTGTAAATGTCAGCAACTTTTTTCACAGGTTTTTTTTTTTTTTCATTTGTAAAAGGGAACTAACATTATGTACTTGCTTAAGTTATGAGGATTAAATGACTTAAATTGGGGAAATGAGTGTGCTGAAAATCTAAAATTGCTTAGATGTTGTAGATTTCAGAGATGCCACCAGAGCATAAGAGATGCTAAGGATAGTGGTTCCTCACAAAGGAGCCCAGAAACCACCACTGTTATTCACTGACCACAACCACAGGGAGACCAAACGTCCATCCCAGTCTCACTTCACTGCAAAATGTGTCATGTCAGCCAGTGAGCAGGTCTCTGAATATTGAGAGCTAGTCCCTCACTGACTCCCTATTTGGGGGTTAAAATGCCCTTAAATATCTCTACAGTGACAAATGAGAGAGCTGGTGGGATCAGCTGTGAGATGCTAGAGCAGCAATTATTTCAGAAGCTCTCATTGATGGTGGACCCTGTCCTGATCCCGTCCTCTGGAAGAAAGAAGAGAAGGGACAGCTCAGTTCCGGAGACCAGAAGGTCAATCTCTGTACAGAGCTTGCAATGTCTGAGGAAGAGCTCATAAACTTGTTTTAATGAGATTCCTCGACCAAAGATTTGAATATCAGGTGACTATGGCTTTGCGTTTCTCATGTTCTTCAGTTCAGTTCAGTTCAGTTGCTCAGTCATATCCGACTCTTTGCAACCCTATGAACCGCAGCACGCCAGACCTCCCAGTCCATCACCAACTCCCAGAGTCCACTCAAACCTATGTCCATTAAGTTGGTGATGTCATCCAACCATTCTTTAATTAGAACGTTTAATTAATTAAAAAATTAAAAGTTAAATGTAATTAAAAAATAAAATTTGAAAAATATTTATTTTGGCAAAGGAGGAGAGTGAAAATTTGGCTTAAAACCCAACATTCAGAAAATTAAGACCGTGGTATATGGTCCCATCACTTTATGGCAAATAGATGGGGAAACAATGGAAGCAGTGACAGATTTTATTCTGGAGGGGCTCCAAGTTAACTGCTGATGGAGACAGCAGCCATGAAATTAAAAGACACTTGCTCCTTGGAAGAAAAGCTATGACAAACCTAGACAGCATACTTAAAAGCAGAGATATTACTTTGTCAACAAAGGACTATCTAGTCAAAGCTATGGTTTTTCTAGCAGTCATATATGGAAGTGAGAGTTGGGCTATAAAGAAAGCTGAGCACCAAAGGATTGATGCTTTTGAACTGTGGTGTTGGAAAAAGACTCTTGAGAGTCTCTTGGACTTCAGGGAGATCCCACCAGTCAATCCTGAAGGAAATCAGTCCTGAATATTCACTGGAAGGACTGATGCTGAAACAAGATCCAAAATTTGGCCACCTGATGAGAAGAGCTGACTCATTGGAAAATACCCTGATGCTGGGAAAGATTGAAGGCAGGAGGAGAAGGGGACTACAGAGGATAAGATGGTTGGATGGCATCACTGACTCAATGGACATGAATTTGAGCAATCTGTGAGAGTTGGTGATGGACAAGGAAACCTGGCATGGTGCGATTCATGGGGTCTCAAAGAGTCGTACACGACTGAGGGACTGAACCTAACTGAACTGGATCTTGTTTCAGGTACATGGGCTTCTGTAGTCCTGGCCTGTGGGCACTAGAGCCCTAGGGCTCAGTAGCTGTGGCTTTTGGGCTTCATTGTGGTGTCTTATTTCCCTGACCAGGGATTGAAGCTGGGCCCCCTGCATTAGGAACATTGAGTCTTAGCTGCTGGGCCCCCAGGGAAGTCCCTAAATTGCCCATTGTTGGATGCACAAACTGAGGATCAGAAATGTTTGTTTGCCTAAGATGGCTTGTAAACTAAACAAAGAAATAATTTAGCCCCAGAGAGTAACTTTTAGAATGGTAGAAACTTATCCAAGTTTGTAGAAACAGCTGAAGGAATAAGTGGAAGAGAAGAAAAAGATGATGATGTTTAAAAGGATATTTACCAAATTGTTGATGGTGATTACCTCTAGGTAGTGGGCTTATAAGTGGATTTATACACACACATGCATTGTGTGTGTTGCCAGTCTTATTTTCTAAATTCTAAAAGAGACATGTGTTTAGGAGGAAAGATATTTTACATCATCTGAGAGATAACACTTCCTTTGTAAAGAAGATCAGCAATAATTTATAAATCATCTAGAAAACTTCTGGTGATATTTACTCACGTGTTTATTCCAGCATGTTGACATTTTTCAAAAATGAGCAGCATTCACAAGATGCTTGAGTCACTGTTAATCATGACTTGAACAACAAAGAGCAAGGGGGCACTAGATCAGTCCTTTTGGCTATTTGCTATTTTAACTATAATAAAAATAAAAGTGTGTTTTGAATTTCAACTGAAGTAAGCATTCTTTTCTAGAAAGCTTCCTGAGATTTACCTGTGGGAAGATGGCTTGGCTACTTTTTAGTAATCCTCCCAATGATTTAATATTTTGTAGTTAATTGCAAAATTAGCTTAATTATATTTTTATAATATAACAGCAGAAATGAATTGATAAAGGCTCAAAATCTGCTATACTTAGCTATTATTAACTACATCATTAAAATGTGGTAAAGTTAAGAAAGACAATATTTTGCCTAAGAATTCTGCAACTGTTGTTTTTGTTATGCATAGAAGTTCAGGTAAAGCAGTAACTATTTCCTAATTATCTCTTAAACTTAATGGCTCTTGGAGACTTGCTCAAGTTTGTACCATGTAGCAATATGGGAAATAAGACTCAAACTCAGGTTGATCTGTCTCCAGAACTGAGATCTTACCCTCTGCTCTATTGTTGTAGTAGCTGCTGTTGCCATAAATGGTGATGAGAAATAAGAGAAGACAGACTTGTAGGCACACAGACTGCTACAAATGACAATGTGTGAGATTATTTGCTTTAAGTGTTTTGCATCTCATTTCTATAACTCAATTGATTATCACACAGACTCCAATGATGTCAGCATAGATTGATTGTCATTTAAAGACTGGTATGATGGATCAAAAATAACTGATTCTGAGTTTTGTTTCAGGCAGTTCAAAGCTAGATAATTTTAAGGAATCAATTAACCACATCAATAGATATGATTTCTTCATTTCTAAAGTAGGGTAATAATCACTCATACTATATATATCATATATAGTTGTTTTATTATCAAAATATGCAATTCATATGAAAGACTCAGCAAATCAATAAAGTCCATGAAGATGAAAGAATGGATAAGATGGATTAAGATGTACATGGCAATAAGGAATAGGTTTTGGATTGTTCCTCTTTTCAAAATAAAGTCATTTTTATTTCCTACTTTTCAAATTGCTACCTGCAAGTTTTTACTGTGTGAATAACTTTGTCAAATAATTCTTTATCTCCTCCTTTCTCAGAGTGTAAAGGAGTGGATTCAAAATAGGAGTCAGTATACCGTAAAACACTGCTATGTTTTTGTCTATAGATAAAGTAGATGACGGACGCATGCAAGTAAGCATACAGGGCATGAAGAACAAGGCAACAACCGTGAAGTGGGCCCCACAGGTGGAGAGGGCTCTGTGCCTACCCTCTGCACTGTGGGATCTCAAGAGGCAAGGATGATGAGGTAGGAGGCAGCCAGCAGGAGGAAGTTCAACAGGCAGTTCATGCCACTGTTGGCCACCACCAGCAGACTGATGACATAGGTGTCAGTGCAGGCAAGTTGCAGCAAGGAGTACAAGTCACAGACAAAGTGATTGATCACATTAGGCCTGCAGAAGGACAACTGCAGGACCAGCAGGAGCTGCACTAGGGAATGCAGGAAGCCCCCAGCCAAGCCAGCCCCACCGGCAGGGCACAGAGATGCCTGGTCATGACGGTCATGTAGTGCAGGGGCTTGCAGATGGCCACATAGCAGTCATAGGCCATCACTGTGAGCAGGATAATCTCAGCACCTTCAAAAAAATGAGCTCCAAAGAGCTGAGCCATGCAACCCTCATAGGAGATAGCTCTCCCCTCATGCAAGCAGTCAGCAATGAGTCTACGGGCCATAGAAGAAGAATAACATGTTACTTATAAAGAATAAAGGACAGGCTGGCCAGGAAAAATACATAGGGGAAACCAGGGTGGGACGATAAGTTATAGTGATCAGGATGAGAATATTGCCACAAACTGTGATCCCATATATGGTCAAAAAGGCCACAAAGAGAATTCTTCCAGCATGAAAAATTCTGTGACATTGTGTGGTATTTCCATAGAGTCCAAAGACACTGAGGATGCAAGCCTAGTATTGCCTATTAAGTAAAGAAAGAAACAAAATGTTATAAGATTTCCTTTAGCCAAATCCAATTCTCTTTATCCCTCTTAACTCTTACTGTTCCAAAATTTGTGTACCAATTCATCCTGTTAACCACAAAATGTAAGCATGTCTGTTAACTTTATCATCACTGGGCAATAGATGTCTAAGTTATTACTTGAAAATAATTATTTAATTATCTAGAATTTACTTTGTTTCTACTGAAATGGATCATTTGGCAGACATTAGTTGTCTAATTCAACCAGAGAATCTCTCTGACCATTTTTAGCATGGTTCCATGTAGATACAAAGGCTCTGAAGAAATCCACGAATACTCAGGATCTTCTGAAATCTCTGCATGCATAGTTCATACCCTTCGAATTAACACTTTTCTTCTTCCTTGCAATGAGGTTTGCTACATTTTCTGTTGTGTTTCCAGTAGTACCACAAGTTGATGTGAAGCAAGCTGAAGTAGAAGAGGGAGACATTTACTTGGTTGCAGCTGGAGACCTGCCCAAGTTCTCTGTTTCTCTCCTTGTTCATTTATCCCCACTTCTGCCTGTGCTGAGGGCAGTATCATGTATAACAAGTTAAATTACTCTTCCCCTTTGCTGTACACATTATATGTATATCTGGGCTTTACTTTCCTTGGACCTGGTGAAATCCTCTTAGTTAAAGGCTTCCAGTCCTTCTAGTCCACAGGGATGAGTCAAAGTTAAAAAAAGAAAACAGTGACCAGCAGTGAAAAATTCTGTTAAATGATTATCTGCCTATTCACTACATAAAGGAAGCTACAGGAGGAGGAAGGGATGCCTGTCTTAACCAATGTCCTTGTAATTTAGAATCTCATCTGACAAAATATTCCTGCTCATGGTTTATTCTCCTAATTATATTAAAGAAATGTCTGTGCTTGTCTGAGTTTTTATTAAACAACAACAACAAAAACTGTCTCTCATCCCACCCACTGGAGGTTTATTATTTTCCTGAAGTCATAAATCTTCTTAAAGTAACTAAATCTCCAAACTTGCTGAGGAGTTGATGCTCAGCATGATATGAATGAAAAGAGACTCATGGAGTGTCAAAGGAAGAGACACGCAAATATAAGAACTGCTGGAGAGAAGATTCTTGTGTTGATCAGGAAGCTGCACATTTTCTTTCTAAGCATGGTTACAAAAGCAAATAAGTTTCTGCAGGAAACAAATCTGATTATGACCTTTTCAGAGTAGAATATTATGGCCAAGAACACAAATGGCAGTAATAAGTGCCACCCGTGTAACACTTAGTCTTTGCAAGCACTGTTCTAAGTGCTTTAAATATATAAGCTCATTTAATCTTCATAACATTTAAATGACACAAGGTAGATTATTATTTTTCTCCTCATTACTTCAGAGGAAGAAAGAGAGAGACACATTTAGAAACTTACAGAAGCATAGTTTGCGAATAAGTTGAATAGTTAAGACACACCCAGGCAGTTCTGCTATAGAATCTGTGGGCTTCATCATACTATCCTGTCACATAAACTCACTTAAGTTTGAATATTTTCAGTATCATTTAATTTCCATGTAATCATGGACAATGTCTCAAAGCCTCAATGTTTTTATCTATAAAATGAAAATAAGAATACTGTTACACCCCAAGTCTGCAAAGAGTAGTCAGTGAAAACAATGCATGTCAATTGTTTGTACAGAGCCTGGATATGATAAAAAGTCAACTAATGGTACCTCTGAATTCACCATCATCAATGCCATGGAGAACAACGTACATTTACTGGATCTGAGGACACAAGTGCATCATCAGGTACTTTGTCTTTGTTTTTGTTATTTTACATCCAGAGACAGAGGAACCAGAGATCAAGTTGCCAACATCCAATGGATCATCAGAAAAGCAAGAGAGTTCCAGAAAAAAAAATATATTTCTGCTTTATTAACTATGCCAAAGCCTTTGATTGTGTGGATCACAATAAACTGTGGAAAATTCTGAAAGAGATGGGAATAACAGACCACCTGATCTGCCTCTTGAGAACTCTGTATGCAGGTCAGGAAACAACAGTTAGACTTGGACATGGAACAACAGCCTGGCTCCAAATAGGAAAAGGAGTACATCAAGGCAGTATATTGTTACCCTGCTTATTTAACTTATATGCAGAGTACATCATGAGAAATGCTGGGCTGGAAGAAGCACAAGCTGGAATCAAGATTGCAGGAAGAAATATCAATAACCTCAGATATGCAGATGACACCACCCTTATGGCAGAAAATGAAGAAGAACTCAATTGCCTCTTGATGAAAGTGAAAGAGGAGAGTGAAAAAGTTGATTTAAAGCTCAATATTCAGGAAACTAAGATCACAGAATCTGGTTCCATCACTTCATGGCAAATCGATGGGGAAACATTGGAAACAATGGCTGACTTTATTTTTCTGGGCTCCAAAATCACTGCAGATATTGATTGCAGCCATGAAATTAAAAGACACTTGCTCCTTGGAAGGAAAGTTATGACCAACCTAAATAGCATATTAAAAAGCAGAGACATTACTTTGCCAACAAATTTCCATCTAGTCAAGGCTATGGTTTTTCCATTCATCACTATGGATGTGAGAGTTGGACTATAAAGAAGACTGAGCACCGAAGAACTGATGCTTTTGAACTGTGGTGTTGGAGGAGACTCTTGATAGTCCCTTGGACAGCAAGGAGATCCAATCAGTCCATCCTAAAGGAAATCAGTCCTGAATATCCATTGGTAGGACTAATGTTGAAGCTGAAACTCCAATATTTTGGCCACCTGATGTGAAGAGCTGACTCATTTGAAAAGATCCCGATGCTGGGAAATATTGATGGTGGGAGGAGAAGGGAATGACAGAGGATGAGATG
Source organism: Antilocapra americana (assembly GCA_007570785.1). NCBI lineage: Eukaryota > Metazoa > Chordata > Mammalia > Artiodactyla > Antilocapridae > Antilocapra > Antilocapra americana. The sequence goes on along the minus strand of ML661334.1, from coordinate 7,575,975 downwards.
AATGGATGGCATCACCGACTCAATGGACATGGGTTTGGGTGGACTCCAGGAGTTGGTGATGGACAGGGAACCCTGGTGTGCTGCAGTTCATGGGGTTGCAAAGAGTCGGACATGATTGAGCAACTGAACTGAACTGAACATCATGAAATGGTGAGCCTGGGTGAGTTACTAAAGAGTCACCTAGACCAGCTGCAAGCATTTCAATCCAAATTTCTCTGTTCCATGTGCTTAAACGCCTGCATGAGATTAGGATTGTTTTTCATTAGGCAAATCTCAGTTTTGGGAAGTGCTCTTGATTGAAGGAACGTATTTGAGCTGAAAGTTTGTTAGACTAGTACTAGGTGAAAACCCAAAAGGGCATAATTCATTCACAAGCAGCTGAGAATTTATTCCATTATCCATTCCCCTCTTATTTCCTGAAGAACCCTATGGCACTTAAACTCACCCTTTCTAGTTGTCTCTCTTTTAAAGGTGGTGGATTTAAGACTCAGGAGGATGAGGTGCAGATTGTCCAAAGTTGAATTGATGGTTCGTGGTGGAGGTGCAGCTGGAACCCAGGTCTCTCAACACTCCAGGCTCTGTGCTTTCTGATGTTACCACCACCGATAATAGTAGATAATAGATAATAGTAGATGATCCAATATCTAATTTTTCTATCATTGAGACGCAAAAACAAAACAAAATAAAAAAGATGCTGTAGCTCACATTAGGGAGAAAAGCCTCAAAGAGAAATAGCTGGTTTGTTTGCTCTGCTTTCCACTAACAATACTCATCAACATGGTAAATCTTTCTCTTGCCACTGCAAAGGGTGACTTATAAGGAGGGTGTGAAGACATGGTGATTACCACTGCTAGGTTTCTCTAAAGGAGACTAATTCTCTCCCCACAGGGTCACTTGCTGGAGCAGTTCTGGAGTTTGGTTTTTGCCCAGTGTCCTTCTAGTGTCTATAGAGAGAGTCCACAAATTGTCAGGAGGAAAAGGGAGTTAGGTTATTTCACGGACAGATATTGGAGGGTTAGCATCTTAGGGAAATTGCTGACTGGACAAAAGGACAAAAACTAATAGTATTTATTGATCATCTTCTGTGTTCCAAGTGCCTGTCCTCAGGATTTTCACATATAGCATCCTTTGTTGTTGTTTACTCACTAAGTTGTGTCTGACTCTTGTGACCCCATGGACTGTAGACCACAAGCTCCCCTGTCCATGGAATTCTCCAGGCAAGAATACTGGAGTGGGTTGTCATTTCCTTCTCCAGGGGATCTTCCCAACACAGGGACTGAACGCAGGTCTCCTGCATTGCAGGTGATTCTTTACCACTGAGCCACCAGGAAAGCCATATATTACATGCAACAATGTTAAGTAAATATCAATATTACTGCGCTTACTGGGCTTTAAGAAGAATTAAATAGCAAAAGAAATAGAAAGCTCTTTGCACAGAGTAAGCAGACAAATAAGAAAAGGTGTCATAATAATTTTTTTACACTAGCATTGAGTTTTTGATGTTTATCCAACCCTAAGCCTAGGTTTGCCATTATATTAAAATAAAGAAATATTTTAGACAGAGGTAAGTTCCATGGCTTGAGGCTTAAAAAAAGACATAAATTAAGATCAGAAATTTGTTGCCTCCCAAACACATAGAGTGAGTGCTCAAATCAAGACTTCACTCACAGAGAGGGCTCCAGTGTCATCATCACCATCATCACCTTTATTTCTACAGCATCCTGGGGTATTCCATGTTTCTTGGGAACTACAATTAGATGTTTAAAATATAATTTTGATTTAGTAAACACATAGTTATATATATATATATATTTGCAAAATAATCACTGATAAAAGATTATGGCAAAATATCTATTGGTTAAAGCCTTTATAAATACAGTGAGAGCTAAACTGATAATAAAATCTTAAGAACATTAGAAATGCAATGCTGGCATCACCTTATGTTCAAATTCCTGGTTTAGAACTCTCCTGAAAACACGTTTCTGAAGTCTTCCCCAGAAATCACAAATTCTGTACAAAGATTGACTTCTTGGTCTCTCCAAGTGAGCTCTCCCTTTTTCTCTTTCTTCCAGAGGATGGGAAAAGGATAAAAGGATTAACTACCAGTGAGAGCTTCTGAAATAAGTGCTGCTCAAGCTTCCCTGGTAGCTCAGCTGGTAAAGAATCCACCCGCAATTTGCAGGAGACTCTGGTTTAATTCTTGGGTTGGAAAGATCCACTGGAGAAGGGATAGCCTACCCACTCCAGTATTCGTGGGCTTCCTTGGTGGTTCAGCCGATAAAGAATCCACCTGCAATGTGGGAGACATAGATTCGATCCCTGGGTTGGGAAGATCCCCTAGAGGAGGGAACTGACTACCTACTCCAGTATTCCTGGAGAAGTCCATGGCGTCACAAAAAGTCAGGCACGACTGAGTGACTTTCACTTTCAAACATCTCATAGGGGATCCCACCAGCTCTCCCATTTGTCACTATAGAGATATTTAAGTGCAATTTAATCCCAGAATAGGGAGTTGGTGAGGAACAGCCCTCAGTATTCAGAGAACTGCCTGTTGGCTGAGATGACACATTTTGAAGTGAAGTGAGGCTGGGATGGACAATTCGACTCCCTACCGTCTTGGTTAGTGAATAACAGCAGCGGTGCTCTAGGGCTCCTCTGTTAGGAACCACTGTCCCCAGCATAGTTTATGCTTTGGTGGAATCTCTGAAAGTTGAAGTCTGAGCATTTTTTGTTAATTTTTAGCTGACTCAGTTTTCTGCTTGAAGTCATTTAATCTGTACAATTTAAGGAAGCATGTAATGTTATTTTCCTATTTGTTGTTGTTACTTAGCTGCAATATTGTGCCGGACTGGTTGCTGCCCCATGGACTGTAGCCCACCAAGCTTCTCTGTCCACAGGATTTCCCAGGCAAGAACACTGGAGTGAGTTGCCAAGTCCTCCTTCTCCTTCCCAACCCATGAATCGAACCTGTGTCTCCTGAGCTACCTGGAAAATTATATATATATATATATATATATATATATATATATATAAGAGAGAGGTGACATTTACTGGAATAATTAATGCTGGGGACGATAAAAGAAATTAAACTTATTTGGTCCAAAGCACTTAAGCTCTGACTATTTTTGAATCTCTTAGAATTTCATTATGTACATGGTATGGATTCTTTAGCTCAGTTTTATGATTTTGTGCTGTTCCATTACAGTTCCATGACTTGTTCTTAAGTCACTGGGAATTTCATATAACTTCTATTTTGTCTTCAGAATCTTCTTTTCCTCTGTCTGAGTCTAAAACCAGACTTTAATGTGTAGATATTTTCTGCCTTAGCTCTATGGACTTTATCTATTATTTTTATTTTATGCCATCCTACTCTGTTTCTAATTCTTTTTGTAAACTATTGTACACTACAGGGAATGATGAAATATAATTTACAAAAAATACTTTTGTGCACAAATGTTATCTTTTTGAGATTGTGATAAGTAAAAAGTTTCTTTTTATTGCTGTGTTTATTTTATTTATAAACCCCTTGAACCTGGAAAGATCAGAAAAATTGTATAAATGCACTTTTTGAAAACTTATTTCCTACTGTTCTGTCCTTTTTTCATGTGTAGTTGTTTTCCCTCTTTTAAAATAAAACTTCATTCTAGCTATGGTGCTGGGTATAAGAAATGTTCAAGAATATAGCGGTTGATATGTTTCATACCCACAATCAGGGTAACAATATGACTTTTGTGGACCCTTGGTACTTTCATCCTCTTGGGTCTTCTCCTCCATCAAAATGTTAAAAATTATCTTTTCTGACTGCATTGCTATATAGATGACTATAATCTAAGCTTCATTTAGACTATATTAATTTCTTTCTTTTTGTTGTAAAATAAATTAAAACATTTCATGGCATCCTAAGATTATTGTGGGCTCTTGGCACTGTCTACTATGCCTTCTGACTATCAACTCCGGCTTATAATGTATGAACCCCTAAAGAAAATTGATCCAGACAGGAGAATCATGCCCATTCAATAAATTAATAAGGGGAGAAAACTTCTGTAAAATATCACTAGATTTTTCTTTTTTTGCCTAAATACTCCACACAAAATTTATTTACTACCAGATTTCATTATTTGTCCCCAGAGTTTCTTCACAACAGTTTTTACTTCTACATTTCTCAGGGTGTAGATTAAAGGATTCAACATAGGAATTACTATGGTTCAAAACACAGTCACAGCTTTGTCAGTGGGGAAGGAGGTCGTGGGTCTCAGGTAGAGGAATGAACAAGGTACAAAGAATAAGATGACAACTGTGACATGAGAGGCACAGGTGGACAGGGCTTTGTGATGCCCTTCAGAGCTATGGGTCCTCAGGGAGCACAGGATGACAACACAGGAAAGCAACTAGCATTGAAAAAATTAGCAAACCCAATGACCCACTGTTGGCAGAAATCAGGGGCCCCAGGGTGTGTGTGTCTGTGAAGGCTAGCTCCAGGAGAGGTATCAAATCACACATAAAATGGTCAATGACATTGTGGCCACAGAATGGTAACTGAACCATGAACAAAATCTGGATCCCTCCATGGAGGAACCCTAAAGCCCTAGCCATTCCAACCAGGAAAGCACACACAGGTCGACTCCTGGCAGTCATGTAGTGCAAGGGCTTACAGAGGGCTACATAGCGGTCATAGGCCATGACAATCAACAAGACAATCTCGGCTCCAGCAAAGACATGTTCAGCAAAGACCTGAGTCATGCAGCCACTGAAGGAAATGGTGTTCTTTCCAGAGATCAAGTCAAAGATCAACTTGGGTGTGATGGAGGAAGAGTAGAAACCATCTATCATGGACAAATAGGACAGAAAAAAGTACATGGGAGAACCGAGAGCTGGGCTGGTGAAGATGGTGACTGAGATGAGCAGGTTATCTGCCAATGTGATCAAGTAGATGATTAAAAACACAGCAAATAAGAGTTTCTGCAGTCTTGGATTCTGGGTCAGGCCCAGTAGGATGAATTCTGTTACATTGCTCATTCTCTCCATCAATTCATCTTGAGTTGCATGTGTATAGTTGATCTAGAAAGATCACAACATTTCTGAGTGGTAATATTTTAAACTCTATAGTAAAAATTTCATCATCTCTTTAGCCCAGGTCCCTGGGACTGGTGGAGTTACTCCTTTCACTGACCTCTGATATTTTTTGCAGAGAGTTTTAAAGAAGAATGGAAAAAGTTTAAATCTCTCCTAATTCATTCAATTTAAATATATTGTGACAATACTTTACAAATACCATAATAAAAGTGAGACTTTTTAATAAATATTGACATGCAGTTAATTTATAAACTTTATTTTTAGCTCTGAATGTCTCACCGATTGCTTTCTTTTACTTTGGGGGACAAATTTCATTGACAATTCTTTATAAAGTTATATTAATGCTTGTCTATTGGAATGAATATTCATAGGTATATGGACACAATCCTTTAAAAATCAACTTTGAATCAGACATGAAAAGTACCAGTCAAACCTTACTCTATACCAGCTGTGTTCTATGACCCATATTTCTTACTTTCAAATTAATGCACATGCACACACAGAGACAGAGCTACAGATGGAGTTTTTGTCCATCAAAATGCCAAGAAACTCTTTTTATAACAGATCTTTGAGCAGCATTCACTCAACATCCCCAGATGTTGTGTTTGGCTCAACAAGATAGTTATGCTCACTCTTTCCACATTTTTAATGTGAACATGTAAGCGTTGCAAAGTTCTCTGAAAAGTTCTCAATATTTCTGAAGTGAGCTTTCTGTGCAATTGTTCTTTCATCACATATGGTATAATGCTCTGGTTAGCTATATGACCCTACTCACATTTTGCTATGAAATGATATAATTCATGAAGTTTTCCTGAGTTTTCTATTGACCAGACAAAAATGTTAGGACCACTTGATATAATACAATTTTGCCTTTTGGAATAAGTTTTATCAATTAAGATGAACTTGAAATTTTCATTACAAACTGTTAAATATATTGAATATATACAAAAATACATTATTTTCCTGTGGAGTGAGCCTATATATAGGTTTTCAAGATTGATTACCCGTTGTTGTAACCAAGATCGTTAGCTGTTTTATTCATTATCTTTCTTTTTCTCTTCTTTCTCCTTGCCAAAAACATAACCACATATTTTTTCTTTTCCTCAAAAATTTCTGGGCACAGAAGTCAATATCATCATCTCTCAGCTTCAATAAAGATGAGGAAAGATAGCTTAGAGTTTTCAGGAAAGTTTATGCCTGAGTTGTTTTTTGTTTTTTTCTCTCCATGACTCCAACAATGGTAACTATGGCCAACCATTCTTCAAAGATATAATTCACAAATCCTGACTTCAGTGTGATGGCATGGAAGTCATGGAAAGAGGAAAGAAATTTTAATAATTACAGAGATCTTCAGAATCAGTCTACTTAGTGAGACACAAATGTTAATTCCAATCTTGTAAAAGTGACTTAAGTGAGTCTCAAAAGCATCTTGCCTGGGAACATTTCAGACAGTATTTTTTATTGACATTTTCACATCACTGTATCCAAATTTATTTTTAGAGAGAAAGATCAAGTTTCAATTTACAGAATTTAACTACAAATATTATTTCAGTGAAATGACATTGGCTAAGTTAACCTTCTTAAATGTTGGGGAAAAGATTTAGTTATCTCTAACTTGGATCAGTTGGTTGTGGATTCTTTAGTTTTTAGATTAAACCCAGACATCACTTTCTTCCCACCAGGCATTTGCCTCACAGCTGCAAATAGACTGTAAACTAACAAGAAGGACAGTGGAATTCTTATGTCTCTAGATAACTCCCCCATTTTCTGGATTTACTCAAAAACAAGCTGTTTTATTTAGGAAGTTTTGATAGCTTTCAGATTTAATTTTAGCTCACATGCTGGGCTTATTATGAGATTATAAATGCATCCTCAAAACATATATTATTCAAGTATTTGCATCAAATTATTCAAATTTGATTCTTCCAATTTAGAAAAACTTGTATATGAAATTGTATAATGCATGTGAAAGTGAAAGCGTTAGTCACTTAGTCGTGTTCGTGAGACCCCATACATTGTAGCCCAGCAGGCTCCTCTATCCGCAGAATTCTCCAGACAAGACTACTGGAGTGGGTTGCCATTTCCTTCTCCAGGGGATCTTCCCAACCCAGGGATCAAACTCCTTTTATTCCTGATTTAAGCCCTTCTTCTGACTCATACTAACCTTGGGAGCAGTGCCTCTTCCAAACAGACCTTCACCTTGTTCATGCATGGCTCTGTGGCTGTTATTTACTTCAATGTCTTTGTTTGTAATTCTTTCTTCATTGACTCTAGAGAAATGTTTAAATAGACTTTCAAAAAAGCTCAGGGTTTGATAATATATTGACCTCTCAAGTCCTCAGAGGATTATTGGCCCTGTACGAATCTTTGCTGAAACATCAGCCAAGGGCTTTTTTTTTGCTTCTGTTGACTCCCACAAACAACATTAGAGACAAGCTTTAGAAATGTAGTTAAGCTTTGATTAAACATATACTTCTGGCTATGGGCTTCTCTGGTGCCTCAGGCAGTAAAGAATCTGCCTGCAATGCAGGAGACCTGGTTTGATCTCTGGGTTTGAAAGATCCCCTGGAGAAGGGAATGGATATCCACTCTAGTATTCTTGCCTGGAGAATTCCACGGACAGAGGAGAGTTGTGGGAAACATTCTATGAGGTCACAAAAAGTCAGACATAACTGACTGACTCACACACACACACACACACACACACACACACTTCTGGCTATAGTTTAGGATGAAACTTAGTTAAGGTAAATGCAAAGCTTGATATTAGGATTTTGCTGCTCATTTTGACGTTGGTGACCTTGCCAAAGGATATATGGGGTGGTTTTAGGCATAGAGCAGAGTTCAGAGAATGGATTTCTCTCTGAAAACAAGAGTGTTTGGTACAATATGGTTACCTTGAGAGTAGAAATGCCAGTCTTTAAAAATATGGGCCAGATTACCCTAGGACATTGTGATATGTTTATTAGTGACTGACTGAGGAGACTTAAATAGCAGGTTCCCAGCTCCCAGATATCGAGTAATTTAAAATTCATGAATGTATAAACTATCTTTGGGATGAGTACCTAGGTGACAGAGTCTCAAGGTGTGTTATAGAGTTTGTAGCTCTGCCACACACAGAGAGAACCACAGGAATGTATAGCGATTTTACTGTACTCTATGCTTTCTCAGGATAGCCTTTGAAAAAAGTCATGCTCAGCCAAGCACTCGTGTATAAAGACACCCAGAGGGAAAGAATAGAAACACTACAGAAAGGACACACCTCTACAGTCTTCTCTCCCTCAGCTTCAAGGTGATGAATAGCTAGCTGGAACTCTGCACAGAATCATCTTTCTTTCTCACCTACCTTTAACTTTAAACCAAACTGATGCATCCCTGGAGTTCAGAACAGAGAAGTAAGCAATGCATTCAGCTTTGTTTTCAGCAGTTAACTATTTTGCTTCTGTTAGCTGCCCCCCTCACCCTCAGTCTGTCTCACTGCCCTGATTTATTTTAATTGTCATAGATTATATATAAAATGAACTTTACCATTTTACCTACATACTTGAGTGGCATTAAAGGCATTCATATTGCTGTGCAAACAGCTCACCAACCATCTTCATAAATTTTCACTTTCTCAGACTGAAATTCATATTAATTAAATGATTGTTTCTCATTCCTCCCTCCTCCCACATCATCATTATACAACCTTTTTTTTTAATGAGGATCCAGGTGTCAGTATATCATAATCTGTTTGGGAGGATAGAGGTTTGCTTCCTACTTTATGATGGGGAATCTTGAGGACATAGAGTAGACGGTTATGCTTATGTGCAGAAGTGACTGAGAAAATCACACTCAACCAACTACTTTGTAGAACACACCTGTTCGAAAATGAAGAAAAACACTGTAAGTAGGAAAGCTTTGCTTTTGCTTTCTCTTTTTCAGACTCTGATGTGGAGTTGATTGCAACCTTGCCAGGAATCGTCTGGAGTGTTGTAATTCACTGGGTATTTTGAGTTCAGGATGTTCCTCTACCTAAGGAATTAATCAGGAGTGGGAATGGTTATGTTCCCTACCCACAGGACAATGCATTATTGAGAGACTGTCTTTGAGGAAAATGTCAGAGTCCTTGGGAATTTATAGAAACACTTATTCATATAAGTAGAACATGGATTTCATCAACTTGATTGGTTGGATGGGGTTTTGTCCTGGGAGGAGGATGCCAGCAGACACAGGAAGACTGACCCATAGTGGGAACATGCTAGCAATGACACAGAAGAGTTATAATTCTGATCATTGATTTCAAGAAGACAAGAAGGAAACTGCTTTTGTAATCATTCCATTTTTTTTCCTCCATTTTTTCTTCTGGGACCCAATCCTTTAGATTTATCAAGACCCAGAGACACTCCAAGAGATGGTGAGTGACAGGGAGGCCTGATGTACTTCAAGTCAGTCCACGGGGTCTCAAAGAGTCCTGGGGACATGACCTGGCAACTGAACAACAAGGACACTTTGAGTGTAATCTGATAGTTGATAGAATGGTGAAATCATGCAAAAAGATGGTGCATTCAATAGGAAGAGTAGGTCTCCTAATTTATAGAAGGAAGGATGTATTGGAAAGGGAAATAAGCTAATAATGAGGAGAGGTTTGTGGGAGAAGGAAAAGTAGGGATGAGGATAGGAATAACTGAGAAGAGATTAAAGTGATCACATAGATTGGAGCCAAAGGTACTGTTTCTTTATTTTGACCTCAGATTGGATGTGAATGGAGGATTAGTTAGAGCATAAAAATTAATGACCAAAGGCTAAATTTTTGATAATTAATAAGCTAAGATTTCTAAGAAGAGAGAAGACAGTTGCATGCAGAACACACATAGCTACATTAAACCTAAATAGGAACCCTTGCATATATATATATTAACAGCTGGTAAGAGAGGGCAAAAAGAGGATATGGGTGCAATTATTGATGAGGAGGCTTGAGATTGAGAGGAAGACTCTGTTTTGGTCCCGGTTTTTTTCTGAGAAGTAGGGAACATAGAATCCTGAAATAAATGGGAATTTTGTGGGGATAAAGTTTATAGGAAATTGTGAAAATTTAGAACATATACTAAAAACAATGTGTAGGAAGAAGGAATTATTTGGAACAGGCAGAACTTTTGCTCAAGAAGTTTTGAAGATGTAGTTCACATTAGAGTTGAACTTTTTGTTGGCACTCCTAGATAATAATTGGCTTCAGAGGTAGCTCAGTGGTAAAGAATCTGCCTGGCTATGTAAGAGCTGCACGAGACTTAGATTAGATCCCTGGGTCAGGAAGATTCCCTGGAGGAGGAAATGTCAACCCACTCCATTATTCTTACCTTGAGAATCCCACTGACAGAGGAGCCTGGAGGGAAACAGTGCATGAAGTCACAAAGTCGGGCATGACTGAGTGACTGGGCACAGCCTCTCATTTAGAATAAATTACTTACTAAACCGCTGAATATCAATATATATGCAATGGACACTCTAGGCTAGCCTATGGAATCATTTGAGTTAATTCAAGTCCTTATTGAACTATCACACAATTTCACACATCTCACATGCTAGTAAAGTAATGCTCAAAATTCTCCAAGCCAGGCTTCAGCAATATGCGAACCGTGAGCTTCTAGATGTTCAAACTGGTTTTAGAAAAGGCCGAGAAACCAGAGATAAAATTGCCAACTTCCTTTGGATCATCGAAAAAGCAAGAGAGTTACAGAAAAACATCTACTTCTGCTTTATTGGCTATGCCAAAGCCTTTGAGTGTGTGGATCATAATAAACTGTGGAAATTCTGAAAGAGATGGGAATACCAGACCATCTGACCTGCCTCTTGAGAAACCTGTATGCAGGTCAGGAAGTAACAGTTAGAACTGGACATGGAACAACAGACTGGTTTCAAATAGGAAAAGGAGTAGGTTAAGGCTGTATATTGTCACCATGCTTATTTAACTTCTATGTAGAGTACATTATGAGAAACGCTGGGCTGGAAGAAGCACAAGCTGGAATCAAGATTGCCAAGAGAAATATCAATAAAGTCAGATATGCAGATGACACCACCCTATGGCAGAAAGTGAAGAGGAACTAAAAAGCCTCTTGCTGAAAGTGAAAGAGGAGAGTAAAAAAAAAATTGCTTAAAGCTCAACATGGAAACTAAGGAACTTAGAAAACTAAGATCACTGCATCTGGTTTCATCATTTAATGGGAAATAGGTGGGGAAACATTGTAAACAGTGTCAGACTTTATGTTTTGGGCTTCAAAATCACTGCAGATGGTGATTGCAGCCATGAAATAAAAGACACTTACTCCTTGGAAGGAAAGTTATGACCAACCTAGATAGCATATTGAAAAGCAGAGCCATTCCTTTGCCAACAATTGTCCATCTAGTCAAGTCTATGGTTTTTCCAGTAGTCATGTATGGATATGAGATTTGGATGGTGAAGAAAGCTGAGTGCTGAAGAATTGATGCTTTTGAACTGTGGTGTTGGAGAAGACTCTTGAGAGTCCCTTGGACTGCAAGGAGATTCATCCAGTCCATCCTAAAGGAGATCAGTCCTGGGTGTTCATTGGAAGGACTGATGTTGAAGCTGAAACTCCAATACTTTCACCACCTCACGCAAAGAGTTGACTCATTGGAAAAAACCCTAATGCTGGGCAGGATTAGGGGCAGGAGGAGAAGGGATGACAGAGGATGAGATGGCTGGATGGCATCACCGACTCGATGCACATGGGTTTGAGTAGACTCTGGGAGTTGGTGATGGACAGGAAGGCCTGGTGTGCTGCAATTCATGGGGTCACAAAGAGTCGGACATGACTGAATGATTGAACTGAACTGAACTGAACTGAAGGTAGAAGTGACTTTGCTAGGATTTGCAGGACTTGTGTCCTGGCCCCAGTTTGGATCCCTTTCTTTTATCGGGGTTCTTTCCTTTAAACTTGAACTGTGTCTATATCTCAAATGATTATCCATCTCATTGGTTTGCAATTGGTCTAAAATTTTCCATTCAGATTTGAATGTACACACTGTCTGACTTGATTACTCACCAATTACCAACTTAATTTTTATTTGTACTGGGTACATTAGCTAAAGCACAGATTGGTCCCTCCCAAACTATTTTGAATATCTTTTGCAAAAACTGTGCACCACAAGACACTGCCTGGGAAGCTGTGTGCAAGATTGCTCTACAGTTGTGCCTGGAAGAATCTTATATCCCTTCTTGGCTTTAGACATAGAAAATAATTCATTTTGAGACGAGTTTAGATTGTATCGTAAAGGATGCCCCTGGAATTGTGCAGCACTTGTTACTAATTTTGAAATGAGTCATGCCTTTATGTCTCTCTCATTATTCAAAACTCATTCATTTCTCATTGGCCATTATCTTTCACAATAATAGTTCTACCTTGCCTACAGTACTTTGGACTAAAACTATTTGTTTCCAAAAAAAATTGATCTTTAGGATGTATTGTTTAGATATTTTATTTGGCCTATTGGTTATACATTCCATATCTGAAGCAGATATTCTACTGACTGAGAATTCTTCTACTGAATACAGTAACTGAAAGTTTTTCCATTCTCTGTGCTTTTTTAAGTTCATTAATGATGCCCCTTTGAGAGCTTCCACAGTGGTCCAGTGGTTAAGAATCCACATGTCAAAGCAGAGAATATGGGTTCAATCTCTGATCTGGGATGATCCCACATGCTGAGAAGCAGCTAAACCTGTGTGACACAACTACAAATGTCCATGCACCACAGTTAACTGAAGCCCTCACACCTAGAGCCCGTGCTCTTCAACAAGAGAAACCGCTGCAATGAGAAGCCTGAGCACCTCAACTAGAGAGCAGCCCCTGCTCACTGCTAACAGAGAAAGTCTGTGTGCAGAAAGAAAGACTTAGTATAGCTAAAACAAACGAACAAACAAAAACAAGAAACCCATAAAAACAAAATTTATGAAAGAATTGTTAAAAAATGCTCCTTTGACTAGTAGTAATTTGTAGAAGCAACAAAGTCCCTAATTGAAGAACTTTAGTCATCATATAATCAAATTTTGATATTTTATGAAAGATAAACCACTAAAGATTCCAGAAAGCAAGGGGGTGAATAACAAAATATTATTCACATATTATTACTTCAAACTCATTATCTTTTTTATTACTCACACCTCTCCTTAAGATATGAATAGATTTTTTTTATCTTCTCTACTCACATAAATTATTACCCAAGGTTACTCTTTGGCTCCAGAGCTTCTTCATGGCATTTTTCACCTCTGAGTTTCAGAGGGTGTAGATTAAAGGGTTTAATATGGATATTACAATGGTATAAAACACAGCCACCACTTTATCAATATGGAAGGTGATCGTGGGCCGAAGGTAAATGAATATACAGGGTATAAAGAACAAAACCACTGCAGTAACATTGGAGGCACAAATGGAGAGAGAGCTTTCTGCTGTCTTGCAGTGCTGTGTTCTTTGAGAGCAAAGGATGAGCACATAGGAGGTGATAAGAATAGAAAAGATGAGCATACGCATCAGCCCACTGTTGGCAGCAACATAAACACTAAAGATGTGAGTGTCAGTGTAGGAGAGTTTCAGCAGAGGGAAAAAGTCACAGATGAAATGATCGCTGACATTGGGGCCACACAAGGGCAACCAAACTAGAAAAATAATTTGAATCAGACCATGAAGAAATCCTCCGGCCCAGGCCATGGCCACCAAGAGGCCACACGTACTTGCCTGTTCATTGTGATGGCATAACGCAGGGGCTTGCAGATCGCCACATGGGGTCATAGGCCATCACCATGAGCAAGAAGATCTCAACTCCTCCAAAGAAATGCTCTGCACAGAGCTGAGTTATAAACCCAAGGAAGGGGATGGCTTTCTTTTGAGCAAGTAAGTCAAATATCATTTTGGGGGCCATGGTAGAAGAGCAGTAGTAGTCTGTGAAGGACAAGAAAGACTGGAAAAAATACATGGGGGAACCTAAGGCTCTGCTAGTGGTGACTGCCACAATGATGAGTAGGTTGCCTGCCACAGTGAGAAAGTAGACGAGGGTAAACACAATGAACAAGAGTTTCTGTACATCTGGGTTCTGTGTCAGGCCAAGCAGGAGAAATTCTGTTACATTGTTCATTTTCTTCTTGAATCCAGTCTGGCGTTCAGATAACTGACTTCTCTGAGAATAGCGCAGGGATCACAATAGTGAGAATAAATTAGGCCAATCTCAGTAAGTTTTCTCAGAATTAATTTTTGTAAGAAAAGCATCAAGTACATAAACCCAAGACTTAAAGTTGGGCCATATTATTATTAGCCACAAAATGAACACATAACAGTCTTCTGTCACATAGACACACACACTCCCACTCACCCACACGTGCACATACACATTCATATACACAAACACAGTTTTATCACTGTTGACATTCCAGTCATCTTTCTATAATTGTACATTGATGAGTATTCTCCCCAAAATGCTCATGTATTTTCTCCTGTAGAAAAAGAGGAATAAAAAGAGGAACCATATGAAGGAGCAGAGGCTTGAGTTCATGAGAATTTACTCCCTTGTTTCCCTTCTCTAGTCACTTGTGCTGGTAAGGTTAAGCTGCAGAATTTATTATTCTTACTTTTAACTTGTTTCAGAGTGAATATAAAACATCAGGTAAATTCAACTCAAAATTAGGGATAATGTAGTTACACCTCATAAAATACTGAATGAATACTTGAGGCTCCAGTAAGGTATAGCTTCTTTACCTAAGGTATACTTCTTAACAAGTTATAACTGAGGGCTTCACTGGTGGCTCAGGTGATAAAGAATCTGCCTGCAATGCAGGAGACCCTGGTTCAATCCCTGGCTAGAGAAGATCCCTCGGAGAAAGAAATGGCAACACACTCCAGTATTCCTATCTAAAGAATCTCATGGACAGAGGAGCCTGGTGGGCTATGGTCCATGGGGGTCACGAAGAATTGGACATGATTGAGCAACTGCACTTTAACTTTCGAGGTATAACTAGCAGTTAGATTTGTGAATTTATATTACATTCAAATAAAACTTTCTAAGAATACCATCACACAAGAAGGAAAATAAGAATATTCTAGATAGGATAAAATAGCATGATGCAATGCAATATCCCCAAGATATATTTGAAACATTGTGATTCACAACTTAAAGAACTTTTATCATATTTAGGTTTCAGAGGAATTTTGCAAATCAAGATCAGTTTAGGGAAGAGTATGAAAATTCCTTAGATCTTTTTAGAAAACAGGTACATTTAAGGTAAGGAAACTAAAACATTATAATTTGTTTAGCAGCATGTGTTCTCTGCAGTCAGGTATTTCTAAATTCTGTTTTCATTGATTAGCAGCTATGTGATGTTATATACAGGCATTATTCTTACTGCACCTAAATCTTCTCATATACAAATTATGAAAATAACAGATGGTGTGGAGGAATTGAAGAATATTATTATTATTATTATATAGGTCAAAATGCTATACTGAAAGTAATGCATAACTTTCCACATACTCCAAATTTTTGATGAGTATAAAAGTGTAAAAACAGACATACCATTACTCTTATCCTTAAAATACTTTATTATAGTTAGTATTTAGAAAGAACACAAAGAGAGAAATTAATGAATTAAGTAATCAATTCAAGAGGTTAGAAAAGCAACTAATTATATTCAGAAAAAGTTGAATGCAGAAATCAATATATTAAATAATAGAAAACTAGTAGACTATAACTGAATTCAAATGTTTTTTCAGAGGGTGGGATGATTTAGGAGAATGGCATTGAAACATGTATATTATCATATGTGAAATGGATCACTAGTCCGGATTCGATGCATGATACAGGGTGCTCAGGGCTAGTGCACCAGGATGACCCAGAGGGATAGGATGGGGAGAGAGGAGGGAGGGGTGTTCAGGATGGGGAACATATATACACTCATGGCAGATTCATGTCAATGTATGTCACAACCATTAAAATATTATAAAATAATTAGCCTCCAATTAACATACATAAATTTATATTTAAAAGTGAATGAAATAAATGAGCAGACAAGCTCAGTAAGAGGCAAGTATGATCAAACTGTAAAAGGCCATTATTTTTTTTAAGGCCATTATTTTTAAAGTAAATTTGAAGAAATACTACGTGTAGTTCATAAAAGATTTTTTAACAACTGAATAGACATTTTTCAAATAAAGCCTATATTTTATACCATCACCAAATAAAAAGAAAATGGTATAGAGGAAAAAGGGTAGAATACATTAAAGACTTTTAATAAAACAGATATCTTCAAAAACAGAAAATCAAATGAACAAATATATATCTAATCTCTAGGTGGGGAAGAGCATTTCAAGTAAAATTCAATGGTATAAAAAACTAGGACAAAGCTAACAGATTTAACTCCATAAAGGTGTGGAATACATTGCAACACTATTTGCAACACGTGTGATAGATAACTATTATCATAGACATAGTTTTTACAAAAAAAATGTTCTACCTACCCAATCACAAAAATTAACCAAACTTTTTATAAAAACAAAATTCTTAGAAAAAACATTAGATGCCTTTAAAAATCCCTATTTCATAAGCCATCTATGAAATACAATTTAAAAATTGTGAAATACTTTAAATTAGAAAATGAGCAAAACATTATGATAGTTTTATTAGTACTGTGTTGATATAAAATATTCTGTAAAGAAATTTGACTTTGTATAATAAGGGCTTTATAATTTGTCATGCCCCTTGATCCAGTACTCGTTATTGTTTGGAATCCATTCTGTATAAAGATTATGGACAAAAACTGCATACAGGCTATATTTCATATTTTGTATGATAATCAAAAAGTGAAAACAATTAAAATGTCTACATAAAGAGAAGCAATTAAGCAAATTATAGTTATAAAATATCAGGTGAACATTGAGGCTGTTTACAAGAAAAGTTAATGTGGTGTGAAAAAATTCTTCCAATGTAATATTGAGTGATAAAAACAAGATATTAAACAGCTTCTTAATTATGATCTAAATGGTCCAAAATGAAGTATAAACATAGAAAACACCTGAAAGAAATGCTCTAAAGTTTAGTAATGTTTATTTGAATTATTGATTTAATATAAGTTTTGTATTCTTTTAAAATTGTCTTATCTGAATTTTCTACAAAGAGAATATATTACCTTTATAATAAAAATAATTTAATTAAAGAAATAATATTCTGTGTGACTCTTCTTATTATTCATACACATCTGTGACAGTAAAAATGGATGTTTAAACCTAACTCACCTGTAATTTGAATACCTGAGTATGAGATGTTTGGCATCACGGATTCAATAGACATGAACTTGGGTAGTCTCTGGGAGATGATGAAGGACAAGGAAAACTGGTGTGCTGCAGTCCATGGGGTCGCAAAGAGTTGGACATGGCGACTAAACAGCAACAACAAAGTATCACCTTGAGAAAACGTGATAAAAAAATCACAGATTGTGCTTCCCTCTCTGGATGCATTTGGGAAATTAGTAACATGCTCATTTCAAAACAAGGCATTACCTGTAGTGCATAATTTGCTTGGAGATAATGATCATTGACCTATCAATAACTGCTGCTTTTTAAAGGTTTATTCATTTTTTATCCTAAATGCACATTTTCTTTTCCTTACTTAACAATTTGAAAATGATTGCTGAAGGAAAATCCCTAAATAATGTTGAGTTCATGGACTGAGTTTTAGGTTTGCTTTATTGGCTCATACTATTATGTGAGTGAGGCACACACATCTCAGCTCAGACAATACATTTCTTTAGTCATACACCTTTCAAAATCTTAGGCTTCAAAAGAAAGTAATGGGGAAAAAAAAACTAACCGTTGGAGGAAATTTCCATTTATGCCATCTTATTATACATTTGTCAGTCTTTCTTGTGCCCAGACAAAGTTCATTAAAAAGAGCCACTTGACCTGAGATCTATCCTGACTTAAAGCCCTGGAAATAGCAAACTGTTAAAGTAGAAAAATCAGGAAGTGCAAGCACCATAAAATCAGCAACAAATAAATGTTGATTTGAAGCAGCAATTCTCTGAAGTTAGCATTTTCAATTTTTTTTTTTTTTTTACTAAACCTGTGCTCAGCCTGTAGATATCTTCTTTGGTTCCTAGGAGTCTGGATCCAAATCTTTTGGAGACTCAAAACCACACAGCTTCTTTGATCCGAGGATGGTTATGCTTATATAGTCTTCCTGGGTTCATCTTTACCAACACTTTCAAGTGTGGTTACAGGGAAATATTTTAATAAGTATTACTTGAGTGCAAGGAGTTAGGGAGTCTCTGATCTCTCAACTCCCGGAGGATTAGAACTAACAGCTTCAACCAAGATGTTAGCCAAACCAGTTTACCCATTCTCTCTTGTGGTCATGGCATCTATGATTAAGGAGACAAGGGAGAGGCATCTGGGCTGGGTTTGCAGCCCCTCTATGACTGTTTAGAAAATGATCTTGGACTCTGGGACCTAAGGCACAGAAGGTCCTAGTCATGGGATAATGGATGCATGAGTTCCCTAGTGTTCTGTTTGAGAGACTCAGTCGTGTCTGATTCTTTTCAACCCCATGAACCGCAGCACACTAGCCCTCCCTGTCCATCACCAAAACAGCCTTATTCTACCTGTCTCACAGAGTTATAGGGGGGATTAAAGAAGCGAACATGTGACAATATCTAAGTCCCTGCAGAATTGCTATTCCACTGCTAATGCCCGGTAGATAAAGGCATGTAGGTGAGAGTGGCTCGGATGGTAAAGAATTTGCCTGCAATGCAGGGGATCTGAGTTCAGTCCTTGGGTTGAGAAGGTGCCCTGGAGAAGGGAATGGCAACCCAATCCAGTAGTCTCACCTGGAGAATTCCATAGACAGAGGAGCCTAGTGGGCTACAGTCCTCGAGATTGCAAAGAGTCAGACACGACTGAGCAACTGCCTGGCTAGAGAAACTGTTTTTAGTAATAGAATAGTGAATCATGATTAAGGAAGAGTTTTGCTGCCTCTTCCGTTTGCTAACTATGTGATCTTGGGCAAGTTCCTTAGCCTCTTTCTTTATATCTGAATTCTAACACTTACAAGAAAAGGGTGATAGGAGTACCTGTCACAGGATATTGTGAGATTTCTGTGAGTTGGCACATGCAAAGTGCTTACAATGGTGCTTGGCATAAAGCAAAAGCTCACTGTCGTCAGTTGTCACTTTCTGTATAGGAAACCAGAGCACATGGCTTAACTGATGCAAGTTTATGGAAAAAATTGTCTCAACTAACATACATGGCTTCTTTATTCTTATGGTTGGTAAAATCTGGGCAATATAGAAAATTAGGAGAGAAGGAAGATTAAGTTTTAATGTATTGAATACTGATTCATAAGTCACAATTGTTCAGAAATCTATGGATGTTCAGCCTTCTCTCATTAAAAATTCTGACAATGTCGTTGAGTCCTAGAAAGGTTGTAAGAGATACAGGAAATGCGGATGCAGTGAGAATTAACAGATAATGAGCACTCTGTTAAGTGTGGTACTTCATCTAATTCTCACATAATCTCCATGTGGGATGTATTAATCCTACTTTATGTAAATGAAAATTGATGCTTACTGTAAGTATCTTTTGAGATAAAAAAGCTAATAATAAGTAGACCTTGGATTGAAATACAAGCTGGTCTAATTTCTAAGCTTGAGCTCTATCAATCATGTTATTGTAGGGACTGGACACTGATTCTCTGATGTCTTTTATGCACTTGGACTGGTGGGGGAAGAGGTGCTGATTCAGACCAGCTGTGCATTATTTAGAGGCGTTGCTTCTACCACCAGTGGCAGGGAGGGAGGATAGACAGACCCCCTGTGTAGCACTGACCAGAGAGGACCACTGAGAGAAGAGGATATTCCTTATCTTCATTTCCACATTTGGCCCACATCTGGGATATCTTCCTAAGCACTCTGTTGGGTTTTCATTCTGGAAATTTCCTGATGCTTTCAGAGTAGAAGGGAAGACTGAGCAGATGTTCAGACATAGGACCAGGGGTATCCTCTATGAATAGGACATGGTGGAGTCCTAGGGAAATAATATACCAAAGACACGAACCTGGGTATTGATGATCAATTCTATTTACTGTAAAATTTTATTCTTGTCACTGAACTTATCAGAACCTGTAAAACAGCTTAAGTACAGCTTAAATAAATAGGGATTATTGGGAGTAACACCAACAAAAATGAATATAAAATTATCCATTAATGCTTTATGCATAAAAAAATATTTCCTGAAACAAGTTGATTGAAAAATTTTCATTTCTTCACTACTATAATACTATTGATCATCATTTATTGAAGCCTGGCTAAGCTGTGTAATCTTGGGTAAGTTATTCAACTTCTCTGTGCCTCAGTTTCCTCTATCTTATGAAGAGAGATAATAACAATACCTCATATGTGGATTAAAATCAAATTAGGTACTGTCTTGGGATACAAGATTAAAGATGATTGTTTTTAAACATGGGAGAAAGTTGGTTATGTCTAAAATACCAATGGGAAGAGCTAAAAGAGAGGAGATGAGGGAGGATGAGAAATTGGGAGAGACGAAGAGAAGAAGAAGAGGTAGAGGAAGGAGGAGGGGAAGGAAAATGGGAGGGGGCAGGGAAGAAGTGATAAAATTATAGGAGTGAGAAGGGAGTAATCAGTAGAGGCTTATTAGGTATGGCAGAGAGAGTTAGTTGTCCACAGAGTACTTATTTCTCAACTTTTTTCTCTCAATCAAAACTCCATTTGTTCTGGTGCAAGGTGGCCATGGGTTTGGGGGAAACTGTGATCCATCATCCCCAGTTCATAGTGTGAATCTGAATTAGTTTAAGTAACTATGACTATGTTTTTCTTTTTTCTAGTGATAAACTTAGGGATAGGCATGCAACACAATTTTTACTAAGGAAAAAACTATGGGTATTCTTTTTAAAAATATTTTATTGAAATATAGTTGATTTACAATACTGTGTTAATTTCTTCTGTACAGCAAATTGACTCAGACTATATATATATACATATATGTGTGTGTGTGTGTTATTTTCCATTATGATTTGTCACAAGATATTGAATACAGTTTCTGTTGATAAATAGCATAACCTTGTTTATCCATCCTGTATATAACAGTTTGCTCCTGCTAATCCTAAACTCCCATTCCATTCCTTCTCTCTGCTATCCACTTTCCCCCTTGGCAACCACAACTCTTTTCTCTACATTTGTGAATCTGTTTCTGTTTTATAAATATGTTCATTTATGTCATATTTTATTTTATTTATTAATTTTTTATTGGCATAGAGTTGATTTATAGTGTAGTATTAGTTTCAGGTGTATAGCAAAGTGAAGCAGTTATACATATACATATACCCATGCATTTTTTGGTGTCATAATTCAGGTATTTATGTTTCTCTTTCTGACTTACTTTCCTTAGTATTATAATCGCTAGGTCCACCCATGTTGCTGCAAATGGCATTGTTTCATTCTTTTTGATGGTTGAATAATATTCCACTGCATATATGTACCAAAACGTTCTTTATCCATTCCTCTGTTCATTGACATTTAGGCTGTTTACTTGAATTGGCTATTGTAAACAGTGTTGCTGTATCTCTTCAACTTAGTTTTGTCTGAGTATACGCTCAGAAGTGGAATTGCTGCCAGTGTTATGTGGCAGCTCTAGTTTTGTTTCTTTGAGGAACCTCCATTCTATTTTCCATAGTGGCTGCACCAATATACATTCCCACCAACTTTATAAGAGGGCTCCCTTTTCTCCACATGTGGGTGCACTTCCAAGTGATGCTTCTCTGTTTCTAATAAGGGTCATGAAAGCAATTTATTTTCTTTTATGAATAATGCTTTTTCACAAGGGAATGTCAGAATTGCCACTTATTGGTAATCAGTGGGATTTTGGACTGAGAAGTTTCCTGAAACACGTAAAAAGAACACACTGAAAGATGATTTGCTAGCTTGTAATTGAACTTTACCTGAAACTGCTATTTATTACCGAAGGACATACCTTATTGAGATCTAAAATGCCCTGAATATATGTCAGATAATCATTCTAATATGTAGGGAAATGAACAGAAGAGTTATTTTATCAAATAGGAAATCAAATTTAAGAATATGTGAATGCAGCAATCATTGCGTGTCTGAACAATGGCTGCTTTGCCTTCAAGCCCTGTATTAGATCCTCCTGAAAAATATCTAAACCTCATGGCTGAAGGAGTCCCTCCCTATGGAGGATGCCTAAAATCAATATTATTTACAAATGGTGGCTCAAGAGTGAAAAGCCATCTCTCAATCTCATAAGTAGCAGCATAGACACCGATTCACTGAAGAGGAAAATGTAAATCTACTCAATGAATAGAATTAAAAGTAATATTCCTCGTGAAACAAAAAGTGGATTATAATGGTAGTGGCGTCAAATGGACTGTATTGATTCTTACTAAGTATCCAATGGATTTGTGACAGAGTCTGTAAAATGGGCCTTAGATTACTGGAAGATAAGGGTAAACCTGGATTATATCAAATGGGGGGATCTGAGTGAAAATTAATTCAAATAATAGAAAGATAATTGTTACTAAAAAGGGAGTCAATAAATAAATGATAATGTACCTGTTTTGGGGGCTAATACAGGTATAACTGGTAGGATTAATTTGGTTTCAATGAAATCTGTGACAATACTGATATTGATGATCAAACATATTAGGAAATTGAATTAAAATCTCCCCATGATATTCACCTGATGAA
Source organism: Antilocapra americana (assembly GCA_007570785.1). NCBI lineage: Eukaryota > Metazoa > Chordata > Mammalia > Artiodactyla > Antilocapridae > Antilocapra > Antilocapra americana. The sequence goes on along the minus strand of ML661334.1, from coordinate 7,553,150 downwards.
AGCTAATTTGTTAGAAAGGGACTAGAGTCAGTTAACAATCTATGAATTGTTATATAATCAATATATTGATACCTTTCAAAGTTTAAATTTTAATGGTGGCAGGAGATAAAATAGTTATCAAATTTGTGCATCCTTATGAACAAATGTGTGGCGAAATATCTGGTTGACTGAAATGCTCCTTTTAAAAATGCCTACACCTCATTTGATGATACCATGTATTAGCAGTTTGGCATGTGTCCATCTTTTTTCTTCTGTTCTATAAATAATATATGGAGGAGATGAATAATTATGAGTGATTTTAATTTAATGACTTGACTAGGAGGCAGAGGATAGAATCTGTGGATTTCTGGGGTATGGTTTTCTGAAGTCTCAGAAATGTAATATTGCATTGGATATATTAAATACTATATTTAATATAGTATTGGAGGTCTTATCCAATATAACGTGCTAAGTTTCTTCAGTCATGTTCTACTCTTTGCAACCCTATAGACTATAGCCCACCAGTCTCTTCTTTCCATGGGATTCTCTAGGCAGGAATATTGGAGTGGCTTGCCATGCCCTCCTCCAGGAGATCTTCTTGACCCAGGGATCAAACCTGCGTCTCTCATATCTCCTGCATTAGAAGGTGGGTTCTTTACCACTAGCACCATCTGGGAAGCCTGTCTAATACAATACAACAGGAAAATAAAATGAAAGGTATAAAGATGGGAAAATAAAATATAAGACCATTGCTTTTCACAGATACCATAATTTTATATATAGACTCAAGGGCTCAGCTGAGAGGAAGAGAAAACTGAGTTGTCAGATGATAGAGGAATGACTAAACAAACCACAAATGAAAGCAGCAGTCTTAATCATTTGCTGACATAGCATAAGTGAGAGATTAAAACTTGAGTAAATATCAATTTCCCCCTGTTCCATTATCCCTCATGAAACATTGCACAGTCAAGAGTCAAGTGGATTAGCACAGATATGGGCATCATCTCATTGTTGGTGAGCCTTGAACAAAAGTTTCCTAGAATTTTTATAGACCTGCACAGGAGAAAGGATAAAGGAGTGGAAAGGGGAAAGGACTAGCAGGAGTGGATGTAAGATGTAAATCCTATCTTACCAGTAATTATATAAAATAGAAATGGTTTAGCACTCCAATTAATAGGCAGAGATTGGCAGAATGGGCAAAATCATGATTCATATATATTTTATCTACAAGGTTCATAATTCAAAGACACAGACAAGTGGAAAGTGAAAATGGCAAGAAATATATATTATGGAAATAGTAACAAAAAGAGAGGTGAAAGAACAGACAATGCAATATAGGACAAAATAGACTTTAGGCCATAAATTGTTGCTCTAGACCAAGAAAGACATTTTGTAATGATTAAATAGTCAGTTACTCAAGATATAATAATCATGAACTTATATGTATCTCAATCTCCTCTGGTGACCTCAGTCAGTGAGTAAATTTTCTTAGGGATATTCCACCTGGATGAAACCCCATGGTTCCATCATTTAGATTCCTTCATGCCTCAGCTCTTGATACCCAAGCGCTTTCGTGAAGAGTACTTTATCACATAGTTTTCCAGACCAAGAATGCAGGCTGTTAAATTGCAAGGAAAGAATTAATCAGGTGAAAATGTTTTGTTCATGGATGAATTCTCCCAAATATCTGCTTCTGGGCAGAATCTTTAAAAAAAAAAAAAAAAACAGAGATAATTAATTCCTGGGAGGATAATGCCACAGATAGAAAGGTTGGTTCTTTGATGTTCTCAGTATCCTCTCTAAAGACTAAGACTCATGGAGAAGATGTTTCCTCATTTTAAGAGAAGACTAAGAAGGGGTTATTAGGTAACAGATATATTTATGTCCCTTCTTCTATATCCACAGACTAGGTTCTGAAGATCAGAAGATTCCTTTTAATACCTAAGACTTTGGGTTTCAAATTCAACATAAAATTTTCTTTTCTTTTGACTTGATTTTCCAAGGCATTGGAGCATGCTGAATTCGTTTAAATAAATTTGTGTCATCTTGACAGAAATGTTTTCTGTAGAATTGCCCAGGCAGTGGGGACTAGAGAAATATGCATGATTTGACATTGCAAGTAATGGTTATTTTGTATTTCTAAATATTTTGCATGTTCTTAACTACAGGAAACCACGGTAAGTGAATAGTTCTGCTCTTTATCAAGGGGTTTTTACAGTGAAAATCATTAAATATTTATTCTCTGATATTTTATGAGGAATTACTTTTAAATACTTTGGGATCTTTAGCAGAAATATTTGTTCTCCTTCCTGTATATGGATTTATCTATTATTTATTCAGAACAGGATTACAGTCCATGGATTTTGAAGACAATTTTTAAGTCTGCATGGGACTGAGGGCATGGTAAGTGTTTAGACTATGTTTTTTGAAGGAATTTGTCTGCTCATATTGAATTCCAAATTGAGAATGTATTAATTTATAGCATTTACAAGGGAAAATACACCCTTCACTGTGGTTGGGAATATACATTTAACCCCAAGTTCTGAGGCACTTTTTATTCTGATTATTTTCAAATTTTCTTGGATCTTCTAACCAGGCAAGAACTTATTTCTGCTGAAGTGGGTGTGGTCCCTATAATATAACTGAACTTTTGCATCCCTGACCTGACTTACACCTTTCTCTTAGAGGGTCAAGACACATATTGCTGAAGATAAGAGATGACAGTCAATTTTCTTGGTCAGCTTAAGGTGATTTTTCTTCCCCCCTTGTGTACATGGTATTTAAGTCATCTTATGGGAGGTAAGGTGTGGAGGGATTAAAAAATCACTGTGTTGGGCATTAAAAGACTTGGGTTCTTATTTATCACTAATCAGCTGTTTCCTCTCTGGGCCTCAGCTTCCTTATCTTTAAAGAGCATATGAGATGGTAAAATGCAAGGGCCTGGAAGAATTTTCTTTTAAACTTTTTATTTGTATTGGGGTATAGCCAGTTAACAATGTTGTGATAGCTTCAGGTGACTCAGCCATACACATACATGTGCCCATTCTCCCCCAACTCCCCTCCCCTCCCGGGTGCCAAATAACATTGAGCAGAGTTCCATGTGCTATACAATACCATATATTGATCCATTTTAAATCCAGCAGTGTGTACATGTCCATCCCAAACTCTCTAAACTATCCCTTGGTACAGGAAGAATTCTAGGGCACAAAAATTCTGAACTTGTTAAATAGATCCTAAATGCATTAACATCTGACTGTACATCACACAGTTTAGCCAAATAATTGCCATAGATTACATATGGTCATAGATGGAGGCTTTGTCCAACCTCTGACTTTGCTGATTCCAAGAAGTAAACCAGACCTATGCTGAGGAGCTAAATTCCAAAGAGCTAGAGGCAGAAGTCCTGATTTTTTTTTTAATTTTTATATACTTTTTATTTTTTATTTTTTAAAATATATTTATATATATATTTTCTTTTTTTTTTTTATTATTGTTTTTGCCATACATTGTCATGATATCACCATGGGTTTACATATGCTTCCCCTCTGGATCCCCCCTCCCTCCTCCCTCCCCCCCGGGAAATCTTGCTGGACCAGTCCCGAGCATCAATCCTGGGCTGGCGATTGATTAGACACATGACAATTAACATGCTTCAATGCCCTTCTCCCATATCATCCCACCCTTACCCTCATCCACAAAGTCCTGATTTTTAAAACAGACTGCTATATTTTATTTTTGTATCATGACTCAGGCAACCTGTTTGCCTTCTAACCACATTTCCTTATCTTTAAAGTAGATAATAGTTTACCAACCTCATAGGATTGTTGTGAAAGTGCTGTAAATGGAATAGTGAATGTAAAGTTGTTAGTGTAGTGTGAACACAACAAAAACCCAACAACATTTAATGATTATTATAAGAATCATGTGATGGAAATTAATCTCTGCATTCTATTAAGAATGAGAAAAAGCAGATTTATAGTAAAAGTCTTTATTCCATAATGTGTGAGCTTACAGAATTTTAACAAGTAATAAAGGTTTCACTACTTGGAATGAAGTTTGTCTGCTTAAGTTCTTGCCTCTCAATTGCAGTATGAATACTCTCATGAGAGGTTAGAATTACTCTGTGAGATTAACACTTTATTTCTCATTTCTCAAAAAATATGTATTGTAGAGGATTTGAAAGTTAATAGGCACAGCTAAGTCTAGTACAGAGGAAGAAAATAATCATGTGTTTGAGTCTGCCTGTTAACAGAGGATATCAAAGACATTGATAAGAAAGAACTATTTTTAAATTATGCCCTGATTACTTCAAAGTTTGCAAGAAGCTAAAACAATAAGTGAAATAATAAAAATGATGAGTCACACTTGAGATATTCTATGTGATTTTGATTATGAAATCCAACCTTTGGCATAGGCCTTCAGAAAATTATAAAAACTTCTTGTTAGGTTCATGGTTCTTCCAAGGGCCATCTTCTCTAGGGGAGAAGTAGCAATTAGAAGTACATTCAACTTTTTTCCTCAGGTGTTCTTTTCCCTGGAAGGATTCTCTGATGCACTGACCTATCCAGCGGGGAGATCACTATCCTGGGGCTTGGAACTCTAAAGCTAGCTTCTCAATGAAGAGTCGATGGGATCATCTGTAAGAGGTTTCCTTTCCACATACTTCATTGTTCAACTTGACCATGTGAAACTGGGAGAACTCATTTTGTTCTTCAAAGCTTTTTTTTTTTTTTGCTTTAAGAATATATAAAGAGAATAATGGAGTCTGAGATACAGGAAAAAGTGAATGTTAATAATGTCATTATTAATGTCCTGTAAAACTTGGTTTTGTATTCTATCTTAAAGTTTACTTGAATAATATGTGTATTCCTCATTAAGTAAGTTGAAATAGACTTTGTAGTAAACTAATGGGTTTGATTATTCAAAGGACTTATTGGCTACAAGTATAAATGGTATAAGTTAAATGCAGAGATCAATAATCTTTGCTTGGTAAAATAAAGTTGGAATTTAGGATAATTATGAGACCCATGGGGCAGTCAGGGCAGCCTCAGCTGTCACAGTAATTTTCTCAAAGCAGTGAGCACCCAGTCCTGCCCCTACTCTATGTCTAGATGGTGAATTGATAACAATTTTGCATATGGCGGAGGAATAGGACGGGGAGAACACTCTCTCCCCAATAAATATACCAAAAGAACTTTTAAAGGCCGAGCAAACTCCATAAAACAGGATCTGAATGCTGGCAGAGGACATCGGGCATCTGGAGGGGCGACCCATTGCCGACGTGAGGAGGTAGGACAAAAGAAAGAAAAAAATAAAAAGTAAAGGGAGAGACAAAGAGCTGGGGACGGGTTCCATCCCGGAAGGGGAGTCTGGAATAAAGAGGAAAAAAAGGGGAGAAAGGTTTCCGAACACCAGGGAGCATTCTCTCTGGCGGATCTGCAGTGAATCTTGGAGAGCAATATAGCTGGGAGTAAAAGCAGATTCATAGTTAAGCCCTGCAAGGTACGTCTCTGGCTACAAGGCACAGCCTAGTGGCAGCACGGGCGCCCCACCCCCCACTAGCCTAAGCGGACTGCTCCTGCTCAGGGAGGGGCGGGCGCGCGCTCAGGGAACGGAGCAGCCCGAGGGACCTAACCTCCCAGGAAGAGCCCCCCACCCCCCCCCCAGGGCCACGCACAGAACAAAGGGCGGTGCGGAGTCAACAGAGAGGCAGCCGGCCGGGTGGAGCTGGGCCCCTGTGGGCTGCGGACCGGCCCAGCCCCCGCCCAAGAGCAGTGGGCAGAACCCAGCCCTGGGGAGGCTAACCAAGACTTCTGGGGATTCTGGATGGATCGGTGCTGTACACACCTTAGAAGGCGTGCTCAGCTGCATGCCGAGAAAACCGAGCGGCTGGGCCGAGGGAGGGGAGAAGCCGCACTCCCCAACTGCTCCGGCAGATGACAGAGAGCCTGAGCAGAGGGGGCGGGGGAAGCCCTCTCACCAGGAGCGGGGCAAACCCCAAAGCGCTGAATAGACACTTAAAAGACCAGCAAACAGAAGACACTAAAGCAAGCTGAGCCAACAGCTTTGGAACTGACAGGAGTAGCAGATTAAATCCCTGCCGGTGGCACAGACTGCATAGAAAGGAGACTATAGACTGTGAGAAGAACAAGCCGGACCAAGGAATCATCTGAAAATCTACTGACCCTTCGCTGTATGCATCAGCACCAGAGAAAGCCATAATTATAACTGTACTAGGAACATCTTTTAAATTTTTAGAGCAGTTACTTTAATTATATTCAGATATTTCTTGGGGTCCCATATTTTGTCAAAATACAATTCCCTATGTCTGTTTTCTCATGCATATTCCAACCAGTTTAAAACCACATAGTTTGAGCTTTAGGGCTCAAGACAAAACAAGAAAATTATATTTAATTTTTAATCATAGAATTAGTTATGTAAGCTGTGGACATTTAGAAAATACTGAAAAACATGGGAAATAAAATATCAACCATAATCTCACATTCAGAAGCAAATGTCCTCAATGTATTAAATTGGTTTTATTACCAATCTTCTATATATATATATGTCTTAACATAGATTAGAAAAGTATATACAATTTCATAAGTAAAATTTTTGAATTTGAACTTTGTTTTTAAAAGATGCATATAAAATCTATAATCTTTAAATGCTTATTCAATAAATATATTCACTAAATTTTCCCAAAAATAGACTATTTTGTGACTTTTCAATTCATGTTATTTTGTGCATAAACTCTTAGCTTATACTCGAAAATTGTTACTTCTAATGTCCAAATTATTCCAATAAATTGATGTTCCATTAAAGTATTTCAGACACTATGGCCAAGGAAATTGAATTTCTTTCTTCTGTTTGCTCTATTTCTTATAAAAATAGCTTGAGATCAGAATAAAAAAAAAGGCTAGGCCAACTAAAATAACTTTTAAGATACTATTCCTACAGGATTTTTGGAAAAGCAAGACTCATCTGTGACATTATCAGAGTACTGTTAAAAGGCAGAGTTTTGGTGTATTTCACTTTTTTGTGGTTCTTTTTTCTTTTCTTTTTAAGGCAAAGCATTCTTTCCTGGAATTTTTATTACCCATACCACATAGATGGAGACTGAAAGGAATGTGACTGTATTCATTCTAGTTGGTCTTACCCAGAACCCCCAAATGCAAAAAATAGTGTTTGTGGTGTTTTTGGTCTTGTACATGATAACCCTCTCAAGCAACCTGCTCATTGTGGTTACCATTACCACCAGCCCTGCTCTGAACTCCCCCATGTACTTCTTCCTGACCCACCTTTCCTTGATAGACACAATTTACTCTTCTTCTTCAGCTCCTAAATTGATTGTGGACTCCCTTCAGGAGATCAAAACAATTTACTTTAATGGGTGTATGGCTCAAGTCTATGCCGAACACATTTTTGGTGCTACTGAGATCATCCTGCTCACAGAGATGGCCTATGACCGCTACGTGGCCATCTGCAGACCTCTGCACTACACGGCCATCATGAGCCACAGCTGTGCCTCCTCCTGCTGGCGGTGGCCTGGACTGGAGGACTTCTCCATGCAACCATTCAGGTTCTCTTTACAGTCTGGCTACCCTTCTGTGGCCCCAACGTCTCAGACCACTTTATGTGTGACTTGTACCCTTTGTTAAAGCTTGTCTGCATGGACACTCACATCGTTGGTCTCTTTGTTGCTGCCAAAAGTGGGTTCATTTGCCTGTTAAACTTCTTCCTCCTGTTGCTCTCCTATGTGGTCATCTTGTGCTCCCTAAAGAACTATCGCCTGGAGGGGAGACACAAAGCTCTTTCTACATGTGTCTCTCACATTACAGTAGTTGTCTTATTCTTTGTGCCCTGCATATTTGTGTATCTTTGCCCAGTCACCACTCTGCCCATTGATAAAGCTGTTGCTGTCTTTTACACTATGGTGGTACCTATGTTAAATCCTTTAATATATACCCTCAGAAATGCTGAGGTAAAATGTGCTATGAAGAAACTCTGGAAGAAAAAAGTGATTTCAGATAATAGTTAAACAGAATCATTAAACATTACAGATAGAAGTAATAGAGATACTCTAGCCCAAGCCTCTTGATGAATATATCGAATCTAACAAGGGAATGAATAATATTTGTTGATAGCCACTTAAACACAAGAACAAAAGCTAGGGTTGGAATCCAGACTTTCTGTCTCCCATCTCTCACTCTCCTCATCACAACTTGATGCTTCTTAACCAATAAATACTTATCTATTAACAGGAAATCTGGAAATATCTTCAGAAGCTAAAAAGTACAAATCTATAGTTTTGAATCAGTCTTATTATGTAACATGGAGACGTGTTAGTTACTACTAATTTTTTTTTTTTTAAAGTGCCTAATGATACTCCTTTACTTTGAACTCTGGCCTCAATATAGATTTTTTTGTGTGTGAATTTTCTTGTTCATTAAATCTTTCTTGTACAGTAAAATAAATACTATTTAAGACATGTTTATAAGACTAGCATTATGTTATGTATTTTCCATATTATATTAGATGGAGTCCAGTCAGAGAACAGAATGGAGTGATTTGAACCAAAAAAGTTCTTATGAAATCATTAATTATGTCAGGGCTCTAGCTATAATAAGGGTAATGAGCTCTCTAAAAAAAAGACCTTTGACTGAGAAATGAGTATGCAAGGAAGGAATTCCTTCCTAGGCCACGATTTATTTTTTTAATTTATTTATTTTAATTGGAGGCTAATTATTTACAATATTGTAGTGGTTCTGCCATATATTGACATGAATCAGCCATGGTGTACATGTGTCCACCAACCTCCCTTCCACCACCCTTCCCATCCCATTCTTCGGGGTCATCCCAGTGCACTAGCCCTGAGCACCCTGTATCATACATCAAAACTGGACTGGTGATTCATTTCACATATGATGATTTGCATGTTTCAATGCCATTCTCCCAAATCATCCTATTCTCGTCCTCTCCCACAGAGGCTTAAAGACTGTTCTATACATCTGTGTCTCTTTTGCTGCCTCACATACACGCTGATCGTGAGCATCTTTCTAAATTGCATATATATGCATCAATATACTGTATTGGTGTTTTTCTTTCTGGCTTACTTCACTTTGTATAATAGGATCCGGTATCATCCACCTCATTAGCACTGATTCAAATGTATTCTTTTTAATGGCTGAGTAATATTCCATTGTTTATATGTACCACTGCTTTCTTATCCATTCGTCCGTTGATGGGCATCTAGGTTGCTTCCATGTCCTGGCTACTGTAAACAATGTGGCAATGAACATTGGGGTACACGTGTCTCCTTCAATTCTGGTTTCCTCGGTGTGTATACCCAGCAGTGGGATTGCTGGGTCATATGGCAATTCTATTTCCAGATTTTTAAGGAATCACCATGTTATTCTCCACAGGGGCTGTACTAGTTTGCATTCCTACCAACAGTGTAAGAGGGTTCCCTTTTTTCCACACCCTCTCCAGCATTTATTGTTTGTAGACTTTTGAATAGCAGCCATTTTGACTGGCATGAAATGGTACTCATTGTGGTTTTGATTTGCATTTCTCTGATAATGAGTGATGTTGAGTATCTTTTCATGTGTTTGTTAGCCATTTTTATGTCTTCTTTAGAGAAATGTCTGTTTAGTTCTTTGGCCCACTTTTTGATTGAGTCATTTATTTTTCTGGAATGGAGATGCAGGAGTTGCTTGTATATTTTTGAGATTAATTGTTTGTCCATTGCTTTCTTTGCTCTTATTTTCTCTCATTCTGAAAGCTGTCTTTTCACCATGATCAGAGTTTGCTTTGTTGTGCCGAAGCTTTTAATTATAATTAGGTCCCATTTGTTTATTTTTGCCTTTATTTCTAGTTTTCTGAGAGGTGGATCATAGAGGATCCTGCTATGGTTTATGTTGGATAGTGTATAAAACTCCTCTAGGAGTTTTATAATTTCTGGTCTTACATTTAGATCCTTAATTCATTTTAAGCTTATTTGTGTGTATGGTGTTAGAAAGTGTTCTAGTTTCATTCTTTTACAAGTGGTTGACCAGTTTTCCCAGCACCACTTGTTAAAGAGATTGAATTTTTTTCCATTGTATATTCTTGCCTCCTTTATCGAAGATAAGGTGTCCATAAGTGTGTGGATTTATCTCTGGGCTTTCTATTTTGTTCCCTTGATCTATATTTCTGTCTTTGTGCCAGTACCATACTGTCTTGGTGACTGTGGCTTTGTAGTAGAGACTGAAGTCAGGCAGGTTGATTCCTCCAGTTCCATTCTTATTTGTCAAGATTACTTTGGCTATTTGAGTTTTTTGTTTCTTTTTATTTCCATACAAATTGTGAAATTATTTGTTCTAGTTCCCTGAAAAAGATGGTTGGTAGCTTGATTAGGGATTGCATTCAATCTATAGATTGCTTTGGGTACTATACTCATTTTCACTATATTGATTCTTCCAATCCATTAACATGGTATATTTCCCCATCTATTTGTGTCCTCTTTGATTTAAAAGATCATGCATCATGACCAAGTGGGCTTTATCCCAGGGATGCAAGAATTTTTCAAATCAATCAATGTAGTACAACACATTAACAAATTGAAAAATAAAACCCGTATGATTATTTCAATAGATGCAGGGAAAGCCTTTGACAAAATTCAACATACATTTATGATAAAAAAAAAAAAAAACAGCAAACATTATCCTTAATGGTGAAAAATTGAAAGCACTTCCCCTAAAGTCAGGAATGAGACAAGTGTGCCCACTCTCACCACTACTATTCAACATTGTTTTGGAAGTTTTGGCCACAGCAATCAGAGCAGAAAAAGAAATAAAAGAAATCCAAAAGGCTCTTCTATACATATGTGTCTCTTTGGCTGTCTCACATACAGGGTTATTGTTACCATCTTTCTAAATTCCATATATATGTGTTAGTATACTGTATTGTTGTTTTTTCTTCTGGCTTTCTTCACTCTGATAATAGGCTCCAGAAATCCAGATTGGAAAAGAAGAAGTAAAATTCTCACTGTTTGTAGATGATATGATCCTCTACATAGAAAACCCTAAAGACTCCACCAGAAAATTACTTGAGCTAATCAATGAATATAGTAAAATTTCAGGATATAAAATCAAGACCTCAGAAATCCCTTGCATTCCTATACACTAACAATGAGAAAACAGAAAGAGAAATTAAGGAAACAATTCCATTCACCATTGCAACAAAAAGAATAAAATGCTTCGGAATATATTTACCTAAAGAAACAGAAGGCTTCTAATTTTTAAGATAAAACTTTTTCATATGTGAGGAAACTTATGTAAAAGTTAGTTTTATTAGTATTTAAAAATTAAACTTGGCACACACATCTCTACAGATCTTCATAGTTCTTTTTTAAAATTAATTTTAATGTTGCATTATTTCTTACTCTACAAGAAACTGAATCTATCATATGTATACGTATATCTCCTCCTTTATGGATTTCCTTTCCATTTAGGTCACCACTGAATAGAGTTCTCTGTACTATACAATGGGTTCTTATTATTTGTTAGTTTAATACATAGTAGAGTGTATATGTCAGTCTTAATCTCCCAATTCTTTCCACTCCCTCTTTCCCACTTGTTTGTTCTCTATATGTCAATCTATTTTTTGCTTGGCAAATAAGTTCATCTGTACCATTTTTTAGATTACACATGTAAATGATATCATTCAATGGTTGTTTTACTCTTTCTGATTTACTTAACTCTGTATGAGAGTCTCTAGGTCCATCCACATCTCTGTGAATAGTACTATTTCATTTTTTATAATATTCCATTGTATATATGCACCACATATTCTTTATCCATTCTTCTATTGATAGATGTTTAGGTTGATTCTATGTCCTGGCTATTATAAATAGTCCTTTAATGAACATTGGGGTACATGCATCCCTTCAAATTGTGGTTTTCTCTGGATATATTCCTAGGAGTTGGATCACTGAATTATACAGTTTTTTAAGGAAATTTCATACTATTTTTCATAGTGGCTGTACAAATTTCTGTTCCCTACACATTTCATGGTACTTTGTCAATCCACTATTTTATAATTTATAATGCCTTTTTGTAATTTTTTACTCAATCTTGGGAGTTTTTCAATGGATCTTAATCTTTTTGAAGGCAGAATCCAGGTTTCTCTCTCTCTGTCTTTTTCACCATTGTAACGCCAGCAGCTATCAATATCTGACACATACTGTGTGCTCAAAATGTTTATTAGTTAATGAATTAAGACAAAAAAGAATGAAGGAGTGCATTTATCTTGAAATTCCTTTATATGTAGACAGAGCCACACATTTTATTTATTTATTTATTTATTTTTTCAAGAAACCATCATTTATTATTTTTCATGTTTCTGAGGTTGGCTACACTTAGTTGTGGCAGCTTATCAGAGCTAGATGGGTTCCATTTACCAGTAGGCTAGTCCAGGCATGTGCCCATTGGGATAGCAAAAGTGCAAGAAAAGATTCAATTGTGCAGCTACATTTCAGCTTTTGATTATCACTTCCTCTTAATGTTCTGCTGATAAAGCAAAACATATGGCCAAATCAAAGTCAAGTGTCAGGAAAATTCAGTCCACCCATGCATGGCAGGGGAGGGGGCAGGGAGTGGAGGTTGGCAGGTGGGTGGGTGCAGGGGAAGAGTAGGGAGTGATTATTAGCAATAACTGGAGCTACCACACTGATTAGCTTTCATACAAGATGGAAATACTTTTATTACAGAATCTAATTCATTTCGGAGCATAAAGCAAGTCATTTACAAACATTCTTGTAAAAGCATCAGAGTAAGACAATAACTGTCTATAAATGACAAAAGACTTAAAAGTGTGGTTGAAGATTTAATTACAATGCAATTGTCAAGAAAATTTGGCTACTTCTGTGACAGACAACATTTTAAGATAATAACTAGAATTATGACTGACAAAACATACCAGGACATTTCAAATTTTGGGAATTTCATATAATTTCTAGAACATTTATATTAATAATATTCATTCATATAATGCACCTAAGAAGTTTATCATTACTCATTCGACAATGTTTCCTATGTAATTTAATATACCAAACTGGAATTTAGTTGTTTTTTTTTTCTCTGTTTAGAGAAAAATACTTTTCTTGAAATATTGACCTGCTTTTGATAACAGATTGTGAAGTTTCTTTACCTTTTAAGTAATTTGTTACAACTTTCTGTATTTGTTTTCAGAATCCTTTATTGTCATTTTGGTTAAGTGAATAAGTATTGTTTCACAGTGACTTACGATTCTACTTGGCCAAACATTTAAAACCTTTTGGTATTTTTTTATTTTTTTTTTTAGCAAACTTTCTCAAGTAAAATTCTAAATGAAGCTATTTTGGCTTCTAGCTAACTTCGAGATGCTTCAGGAGGCCCTCAAACATCTCCAAGAGAGATATTAAACTAATTAGGCAGATTTAGTATATTAAATTACATAGAGCCACACATTTTAAAACAACAGCTTTTAATAATAAAATGTTACTGAAAAGTAAATAGGTTAACTGAAAAATATAGCTTAAAGAGTTTATATTAATAAGATAAAAAAATCCTGCTGAGAGCAGGGAGAGTGTTAAGGTAAACTATTTGCTCATATGCTGAGAAGTGTAGTTTAAATTTCTTTCTTATCCTCAGTTTAAAGAGGAATAAAAGCAAATCGTAGTTCCCTCTGAGGTCAAGCCAGACTTTTCCTTGAAGTTGAATCAACTTAAAGTAGAAATTACTTTAAGCCTCTAGTACTACTTTTTGGACTTCATTTTAGTGAATTTAATTATTTTCCTTTATATATTCACCCACATATTCAATATTTATTATGTATATGATATTGTGCTATCTTTTGAGACTATTGCTATATAGTAGGCATGTGCTTTACAGTACTTTACAGAGTGTGACTATATATGTCAAAAATGCAAATTCTTTTCTGACATCAAAATGTTCTTTTATTTGAGTCATTACTTTTTCTAATATATTACCAGCAGAGTATGAGTGATATGAGCAATATTAAATGGTGCTGAAATCTACAAGGGAATTTGGAAATGGTGTAATATTCATTACCCCTTAGAGGTAGACAGGGCCAGTGTGTTTACAGCATTAAATAGTTACATACTATAATATTGCAGGTACCATGAGACTATCAGTTGTGATATACAAAAACAAACACAGTTATTAATGAAAATTATTAGATTTTTAGTGATGATCCAATATATGCACTAAGCACAGGTGCTGGCTCAGTAAATGGTTAGTAGCACAATTATCTAAACATTCTGTCCTCATTGCCTGGAAGTTCATTGAAGTTTAGGGCATGACCTGGGAAATTAATCAATTTTGATTACTGATTTTCCAATACATATACTTTGATGTTTTCCTCTTTATAACACTTTTTGAGACTTTCCTTTTTCTGCTTCCCAGGTGATGCCAGTGGTAAAGAATCTACCTGCCAATGCAGGAGATTCAAGAGACACAGTTTCAATCCCTGGGTCAGGAAGATTCTCTGGAGTGGGAATGGCAACCCACTCCACTATTCTTGTCTGGGAATCACATGGACATAGAGGGGCCTACAGTCCAGGGGGTCACAAAGAGTTAGGCACTATTGAGCAAGCATGTATGCACACATATCTTTATGCATACCTCCTTGGTTTTTTATAGAGATTATTTATTATTATTCAGTCACCTGGTTGTGTCCAACTCTTTGAGATGCCATGGACTGCAGCATGCCATGCCTCCCTCCCTGTCCCTCATCATCTCCCAGAGTTTGCCCAAGTTCATGCTCATTGCATCAGTGATGCCATCCAGCCATCTCATCCTCTGATGCCCTCTTTTCCTTCTGTCCTCAGTCTTTCCCAGCATTAGGGACTTTTCCAATGAGCTGTCTGGAGCTTCAGCTTCAGCATCAGTCCTTCCAGGGAATATTTAGGGTTGATCTCCCTTAAGATTGACCATTTTGATCTCCCTGCTGTCCATGGGATTTTGAGGAGTCTGGAGTCTTCTCCAGCACCACAGTTTGAAGGCATTAACTCTTTGGCATTCTGCCTTCTTTATGGTCCAACTCTCACAATGTTAGGTGACCACTGGGAAGACCATAGCCTTGACTATCTGGACCTTTTTTGGCAAAATGATGTCTCTATTTTTCAGCACATTGGCAAAGTTTGTCATCACATTCCTGCCAATAAGCATGATTTCATGGCTGCAGTCACCATCTGCAGTGATTTTGGAGCCCACAAAGAGGAAATCTGTTACTATCTCCACCTTTTGCCCTGCTATTTGCCATACAGTAATAGGGCCAGATGTCATCATCTTAGTTTCTTATATATATATTTCTTAGTTTCTATATATATATATATTTAGTTTTAAGCTGGTTCTTTCACTCTCTTCCTTCATCAAGAGGTTATTTATCTCTTCCTCATCAATAGGCTATTTAGCTTCTCTTCACTTTCTATCACTAGAGTATATCATCTGCTTATTTGAGGTTGTGATGAATTATAGATTATTACTTGATGGCAATAAATTCCATTATTTCTTTAATTTGTTATTAGAAGAAAAACCTGTGAATTCATGTAACGGGTTGAAGCTGGCAAAACTAAATCTGAATCTAGCAGAATTTCATGCATACATAAAGAGCAGTTATGGGTCATTTTCCTCTCTTTTCTTGCACTTATTTCTGATCTACTCAATGCAGAATCTGTGATTTGTAGCAGTTAATTTTTTTCTTTATCCTGTAAATATTCCTTGCTGGGATCATCCATGATGCCCTTTTGACCACTGCCTTTATTGAATTAACGTTGTGTTTCAAGCACATTTATTTATCATCTAAAATATCTTTCCTACTACACAATTTTCTAATGGCATTTTTCATCTGGGCGTTTCTCAAAATATAGATTAAGGGATTTAACATAGGAGTGATGATAGCATAGAATAAAGCAACTGCTTTATCAATTGATAAAGTAGCTTCAGGTTGCATGTACACAAATACACAAGGCACAAAGAATAAGACAACCACTGTGATGTGAGAGATACAGGTAGGGAGAGCCTTGCGCCTCGCCTCTAAGCTATGGGTCTTTAGGGAATGCAAGATGACCACATATTAGACCATCAAAAGGAGGAATTTTAATAGGCAGATGAACCCACTATTGGCAGCAACAAAGAGCCCTAGAGTGTGGATATCAGTGCAGGCAAGATTGAGCAAAGGGTTCAGGTCACACATAAAGTGATCTATGAGGTTAGGGCCACAGAATGGTAAGTGGAAGATAAAGAGGATCTGTATGGTTGCATGAAGAAAGCCTCCCACCCACACCACTCCCACTAGAAGTCCACACACTCGCTGATTCATGATGGTTGTATAGTGCAAGGGCTTGCAGATGGCCACAAAATGGTTATAGGCCATCACAGTAAGAAGGATGCCTTCAGCTCCTCCAAAGAAATGTTCTCCAAAGTTAGGGTCATGCATACATTGAATAGGATAGTTTTATTTTCATGGAGTGAATCTACGATCAATTTGGGAGTATTGACAGAGGAATAAGAGCCATCAGAATAAAGGAGAGATAAGCTAGGGAAAAGTACATGAGGGATTCCAGTAATGAACTGGTAGTAACAATAACCACGATGAGCATATTTCCTACCACAGTGATGATATAGATGACCAAAAAAACAGCAAATATGATTTTCTGCATCTTTGAATTTTGTGTGAGCCCCAGTAGGACAAACTCTGTCACATTATTCCTGTTCTCTATATGTTTTATGTGATGAGTAATTGCCATTACCTGAAAAGAAAACATTATATTAATGCACTCTTGGATTTATTAAACTTCTCATTATAGTATATAATAGTTTTAGGAAATTCTATTAAGTATTGAATTCTTTTGATTTGTGTGTGTGTGCTTATACTGAAGATTGTGAGATCTTCATAAATAATCTCATTGCCTCTTAGGTGAAGCCTTTGTTAAGATTATAGAAATGAATAACTTTTGTAAACATACAGGCAGGAGACCTGCTAAGTACACTTTCTCACTCCAGATGACTAAGAGTTTGAAACAGTACATCACATACATAGTAGCAATAAATCCTGAAAAGGAGGTAGAAGTTTGGTGTAAATCTATAAGTGAAGAGCTGTAAAATTTTCATTTTAGTCTTTAGGAAATGGGGAATCATGAAAACTGAGACTATGGGTGAATTTTTGAACAGGAATATGAAGGGGGATCTTGGATGCTATTCTCGTAAAGATCTTTGTCTTAGATGAAATGATCTGCAGTTAAGTAAGGGGGTGGAAGGCAGACACAAGAACCCAAGTTGTATTAATAGAATGCTAATAATGATTGCATAAGGAGCAATAGAATGTTGGTGATGGGAATAAGGAATGGATACAAGAAGTATCCATAATGCATGCTTCCTAAGTCCAGTAGCTTTACAAAAGCTAATAATGCATACTTTAAAATAATTGATTGCTGTATGCCCAATATAGTAGCATTTGTTTTGTACATATCCTTTTTCATAATAACAACCTGAGTGATTGGTAAAATACCATCCACTTTTCAGCTGAGGATGCAGTCTCAGAGACTAGTGTTAGTAGTTGTAATAACAATGATAATATTAGAATTTAGAACACTTGGTGTGTGCTAAATGATTTTGCAAACATTTGATATTTTAAGCCTTAGTGCAAACTTGAAGATGGTTACTGCTATCATTCTATACCGATTTTTATACATTAGGAAATACAAACATAAATAGTTAAGGGTTCTGCTTAGAACCAAGTGTTAATAAAGGGGAGGACCAAGGTTAGATCAGATTATACTTGTTAATTTTTTTTTTCTCTCCAAATTCTTAGCCCATGCTCTGTTTCACTATGTTATAATAAACAATGTTGAACTAGCAATCTTTTTTCTGAGATAATTGTAATAATTATAATAACATTAATACTACTCTAATATTTCAGAAGCAAGTTTATATGGAGCAGTTTAATCAGTCCCTGCACACATATATACATGCATACAAAACATAATAACGTACTGGAACTCCCAAATGTTAAGAAAAATATGATACTGCTTTCATTGAACAGTCATTTTATCTTGGTCTTTTTCTTAGCCTCAAATATTTTCTCCTTTATCTCCTTACAAAATATGGTCTCACAATCTCTTCTGAAAAACATCTAAAGTGATTATCCCATTGGTTAATGTTTTTGTTTGAGAATTAGAAAAATCAGATTAGTTCCTGGTCCTTCTATCTTCACTTTCTTAATCTGGGTACATTATTTTAACACACTGTATTCTGTTTCTTTATCTGTGACCTGAGAATGATATCCACCTCACAGGCTGTTATAAGAATTATTTGAGGTGACATACATGACACACTCATTATAGTGTTTGGAATACACATAGCACTTCTATTAATTTTATCATTGTGTGTACAACTAGAATATAGAAATAATTGATAGTTTAAGTAATAATATGACTTCACTATACAGTGACCTCAGGAAGAATCATTATCAATTCATGAATGTCTTTCATGTGTGTGAAACGTAGTCTAATTTTATTTTCATTTATGATTAGTCTTCCTTATTAAAGGAGATATCTAATGCCAAAAGCTTGGTGCCAAGTATCAGAGAGCTGGGTCCTACAATTTGCTTGATTTCTATGAGTCCCAAATTTTTCAACCATCAAGTTAGATTAAGGATAACTATAAATGATTTCTCCAATAATTGGGATAAGAATGAAATATTTTATTACTGTATCTGAAAAGTGCTGAGAAATAACGAGTACAATACATAGTAAATAGCAATCTTTATTAAGCAGTAGCACTGTTTAAAAACTTACCTTAGTTGTCTTAGATGGTTTTAACGATGTTTTGGGGTGTTCAGAAACAATCTTATTTCCAGACTGACTGCTTCTTGTAATAAGTAATTCTCAGTATAAAATATATGTAACATATGGGATGTCATATTTATGGAGATCTTATCCATGTAATTCACTATCAAATGAACAATGTATACATTAACATGTTCAATATTTTTGGTATGTCAAGTGTATATCAATAAAATTTTTACTAAAGGAAGTGATTTTATAAGACTAAATCTTTAGATCTATCCTTAAATTTCAAAATTTCTTCACATAAATCCTGTTAAAATATGTTTTCTGGTTTTGACTTTAGAGTGAGTTCTCTTGAAATGCCATTGAGAAGTGACCTTAAATAAAGGACTCTGGTTCTGCAGAGCAAGAGGCAGAGTGCAGAGGTAAAATGGCACTCTATCCATGATGAAGCTTGCCCTAGAGAGGTGAGTGACAACAAAAATAATTTTTGTCTTCTCCTTGTTACATGTATTTAAAGAGGTTTCCATAAGGTTCAGAGACCTTGTCTCATAGCTGCTGTTTTCTCTCCCGGGAGTTAATTATCTCTTTTGAGGAAAGGGCTTTGTCTTGCAAGCAGGTTTTCTGGTGAGACATGTTTGAGAATTACTCATTTTTGAATGGTGAAATTATTTCCTACACTTGGAACCTAAGCATATGGGAATCCCCTTTCTCTATCTGGACTGTTAAGAGAATTGAATGTGATGTGAATATCAAGGTGGGAAATCTCCAGTATATGGAAGTGAGATGTAGTTTCCCCACTGAATTGTATCACAAAAATAGCTTCTATTTTCCTATCAATATTAAAACTTTTCTGGAAAACCACTATTTAATGCTTGAAAGGTAGATCAGCAAGGACATAAAATTAATGGTGGACATTTATCTATTTCTGAGTCAGAAACTCAGATCACAATTACCTCTGGGATTCATGAGCAGTCATTATGAAATACTAGGCAGCGTTAAAAATGTGGTGAAATATCTGAAACATAAGAAGAAATTACCAAGCAAGGGAAGGGGAGTGGGATGAACTGGGAGGTTGAGATTGACATATACTCTATTGGTGTGTGTGCATGTGTGTGTATGCATCCAGTTATATCAGACTCTGCAACATCATAAACTACAGTCTGCCAGTCTCCTCTGTCCATGGAATTTTCCAAGCAAGAATAATGGTGTAGGTTGCCATTTTCTACTCCAGGGGATCGTCCCAACCCAAGGATCAAATCTGTGTTTTGCATCTCCTGCATTGGCAGGCAGGTTCTTTACCACTAACCCCACATAACTAGCATGAAAACCTACTATATAGCTGAGAGAGCTCTACTCAGTGCTCTGCGATGACCCAAAGAGGCAAGAAATCCAAAAAGGAGGGGATATATGTATATGTATAGCTGATTAACTTTGTTGTAAAAACAACACAACATTGTAAAGCAACTATTTGTTGTTATTCAGCCGCCAAGTAGTGTCTGACTCTTTGCGACCCCATGGACTGCAGCATGCCAGCCCTCTCTATCCCTCCCATCTCTCAGAAAATAAGAGATTATCAGTGTTTCTGTATCCCCATTATTTGGTAGTGTTGCTTTCCTTTTAGCCCTTATATGAGGATATGTAGACACCAACTAATATAGTTTTAATTATCATATTAACGTTGTTGAACACATTTTCACTTTTTATTGGCCTTTTGTATTAATATATTTTATTTTGTGAAGTTTCTTTTCAAGTTCTTTGTACATTCTAAAAATAGGAGCTCTGGGTTTTTAATTGCTAAGCTGTAATTGTTCTTCATATATTGTAGACACAGATCCTTAGTCACATATATATGACATATATGCAAAATTTTCTCCAAATCTGTGGCTTGCATTTTCACTTTTAAGAATGGTATCATCTGATGAGTCAAAATTTTAGAATTTTGACAAAGTTTAACTTTTCATTTGTCTTATGGTTCAGTCTTATTATGTCTAAGAAATGTTAGTTTACCCCAAGGTCAAATTAGAATTTTTATTATTTTCATTACCTTTGATGAACTGACCTCTCATTCATTATGTGTTAATTTTTGTGCATGTTGTGAAGTAATGGTGAGGTTTATTTTATTACTTATAGATTTCCAAATGATTTAACATAGTTTGTTGAAACTATATTCAACATAGTTTCTTGAAAAGTTCCTATTTTCCCTATTGAATTATTTTGGTATCTTTGTAAAAACTTTATATATTTGGTCCTATATCTGTACATTCTCTGTATTTTACAGGTCTGCATGTTTATTCTTGTGCCAGTGCAACACACTCCTAATTTCTGGAGCTTTACATAAGTTTTGATATTAAGTAATTACTTCAATTTATTTTTTGCAAGTGATTTGTTTTACTAGATTCTTTTAAATTTCTCTATCTTTATACATGTTCTACAATAAGCTTGTCAGCTTCTCCAAAACTTCTGTTGAAATCTTTATTGAAATATCTTGAAATTTTTAGCATTGGTATGGTAAAAATAATGAGTTTCTAATCCATGATATATCTCAATTATTTGTGCATTTAATTTCTCTGAACAAAGTTTTTTTGGCCTCCGTAAACAGGTGTTGAATATTTCAAAAGTTAATCCTCATATTTCATTTTTTAAAACAGTTTGGATATTGTATTGTAGATGATATGATAAAGGCAGAAATTAGCAAATTGTCTTCCAAAGTGGTTGTTGCATTTCCATTAGCAGTATATGAGGTGTTATTGTTTCATATCTTCAGGAAACAGTTAATAGTTCTAAAAACAATGATGATATTATATAAAACTGAACACTTAGTGTGTTAAGTGTTTGTGTATACAGTTGGTATTTAATCCTCAACAAATCTACTAAATGGTTACTACCATCATTTTTATACTTATTTTATACATTAAGAAGTAGAAGCATGGAGAAGTTAAGAAATCTGTCCAAGACCAAGCAGCTAATAAAGAGCAAGGCCAAGTTAGGTCTCAGGTTATTCTTAATTAAATACTTTTCCTCCAAATTCTTAACCTATACCTAACATTATTATGTTATGATAAATAATGTTAAACTAGTAATCTCCTTTTGAAATGATCATAATAATTCTACTTAATACCACTTTAGAGACAAACTAATTTTTTATTGAAAAAAATTTCATCATCTCACACACAGACACACACACACTCACACACATGGTTACACACAGAGACACAATAACATTGAATTCTCGTGGTAAGTAATGGTGGTCTGATACTTTTAGATGTTCAATGAACACTGATAAAAAAAGAATTGAGGTTCTGACTATAGCTTTAAGATTATCCATGTCACATACATGAATTCTAACCCTTCTCATTCTCTGATCACAGGGATAATAGAAAAAAGGTAGAAACCTTTCATTGCCATTTTGGAAAAGGCTATTAAAATAAATTACTTTTCCCTTGATGAAATAAACAGTGCTGGATAATGCACTTGAAAAAAAAACTAATCTATATTGTGAGAACTAAAGGAGCTGAGAAGGCAAGACTGTGAGAATTTCTTGGTGGAGCAAAGTACAAAGGCAGTATTTGTCCCCAACACCCTCTGTGCCTAGACTTGAGGTTCTAGTAAAATGATTGGAGAGCAAGAGAAGTCCCACAGACCAAAACATACAGCTCTGCTCTGAGCATAGATGCTCTGAAAAAAAGCTTGGAAGTATTGGCTTTGAAAGATTTCTCATGCAAGGACCATTTAATCAACTGCTATCTTGATAACTGGATTTGTTTTTCTACATTAAAGAAAGAAACTCTGCCAAGTTCTTCAGGTCCTGTGTTAGTCAGTGGTCTTCAGAGGAACAGGACCAGTCGAATACACTCATTCACACACACACACACATATGATTTAGTGTAAGAAAATGGCTCATGTGATTATGAAATCTAACACGTCGCAAGACTGGCAACTGGCAAGCTAGAGACCCAGGAGACCTGATGGTACAATTCTCATGAATACTGGTAGAGTGAGACTCAATAAGAGCTAACATCTGAGTTCAAATCTGAAGGCAGGGAAAAATCTCAATGTCTCAACTCAAAGGAAGTCAGACAAATAGAACTCGATCATTATTAGTCTTCTTGTTCTATTTAGGCACTTGATGAGAGACACCCACAGTAGAGGTGGCTTTACTCAATCTACTGATTTAGTTCAGTTCAGCTCAGTTCAGTCGCTCGGTTGTGTCTGACTCTTTGCAACCCATGAACCACAGCACGCCACGCTTCCCTGTCCATCACTAACTCATTGAGCTTACTCAAACTCATGTCTATTGAGCCAGTGATGTAATCCAAGCATCTCAACCTCCTCTGTCTCCTTTTCCTGCCTTCACTCTTTCCCAGCATCAAGATCTTTACCAGTGAATCAGTTCTTTGCATCAGGTGACCTAAATATTGGAGTTTCAGTTTTAGCATCAGTCCTTCCAATGAATATTCAGGATAGATTTGCTTTAGGATAGACTGGTTTGATCTCCTTGCAGTCCAAGGGACTCTCACTACCACAATTCAAAAGCATCAACTCTTTAGCCTCAGCTTTCTTTATGGTCCAATTCTCACATCCATACATGCTTATGGAAAAATCATAGCTTTGACTAGACAGACCTTTTTTGGCAAAGTAATGTATCTTCTTTTTAATATGCTGTCAAGGTTTGTCATAGCCTTTCTTCCTAGGAGCACACTTCTTTTAATTTCATGGCTGCACTCACCATCTGCAGTGATTTGGGAGCCCAAGAAAATAAAGTCTCTCACTGTTCTTATTGTTTCCCAATCTATTTGCCAAGAAGTGATGGAGCCAGATGTCATGATCTTAGTCTTTTGAAAGTTGAGTTTTAAGCCAACTTTTTCACTCTCTTCTTTCACGTTCATTGAGTTCTTCTTCGCTTTCTGCCATAAGGGTGGTGTCATCTGCATATCTGAAGTTATTGATATTTCTCCTGGCAATCTTGATTCCAGCTTGTGATTCATCCAGCCCAACATTTCTCATGATGTACTCTGCATATAAGTTAAATAAGCAGGGTGACAGTATACAGCCTTGACATACTCCTTTCCATATTTGGAACAAGTCTGTTGTTGCATGTCCAGTTCTAACTGTTGCTTCCTGATCTGCATACAAATTTCTCAAGAGGCAGATCAAGTGGTCTGGTATTTCCATTTCTTTCAGAATTTTCCACTGTTTATTGTGATCCACACAGTCAAAGGCTTTGGCATAGTCCAAAAAACAGAAGTAGATGTGTTTCTTGACCTCTCTTGCTTTTTTGATGATACAATGGATGTTGGCATTTGATCTCTAGTTCCTCTGACTTTTCTAAAACCAGCTTGGAGAACTGGAAGTTCACAGTTCATGTATTGTTGAAGCCTGGCTTGAAGAATTTTGAGCATTACTTTGCTAGCATGTGAGATGAGGGCCATTATGTGGTAGCTTGAACGTTCTTTGGCATTGCCTTTCTTTGGGATTGGACTAAACTGATTAAAATATTAATACAGTTCAGAAATACACCAATACCGACCTATTCTGTGTATTGTTTTACCAACTCTCAGGACACCCCATAGTCCAATCATTTGACACATAAAATTAACCATCAGGGAACTAAGATTGCAGAGGAATAGGATGGGGAGACCACCTTCTCCCCAACAAATACATCAAAAGAACATTTAAAAGCCAAGCAAACTCCACAAAACAACTTCTGAATGCTGGCAGAGGACATCAGGCACCCAGAAAGGCAGCCCATTGCCTTTGAAAGAAGGTAGGTCAAAATATAAAAAGTAAAAAGAGAGGCAAAATAGGTAGGGATTGAGATCCGTCCCGGGAAGGGAGTCATAAAAAAGAGAGAGGTTTCCAAACACCAGGAAACATTCTCCCTGGCAGATCTGTGGTGAGTCTCAGAGGGCAAAATAACCGGGAGCAAAAATAGATAAATAATTAAACCCCACAGATTACATACCTAACTGCAACTACCAGTGGAGCAGCTGCCCAGGTGCCCCATGCCCCAATAGCAAGCACGGGCTGTTCAGGTAGGGGTGGACTGCATGGCTTTGGGTGAGGACTGGGACTGAATGCCTGAGGGCAGCCTGAGGGAAGTAGCCTGAGACGGCAAGCTAGACTGTGGGTAGCTTTCCTGGGAAGAGCAACTGCCAGGCCCACGCACAAAACAAAGGGCTGTGCGGAGCTGGGCGGCGGCAGGCTGTGGCCCACAGCCGAAGACTGGCAGATGCAATCGCGGCCCCTGGAAGGCATCCACTTGCTACCAAACCATGAGCAGAATTAGATGCTAACAAAGACTTCTTGGGATTCTGGACGGACGCCGCCAGAGATCAGCTCTCCACACACCTAAGAAGGCATGCCCAGTTGCACACTGAGAAAACCAAGCAGCTTGGATGGGGGAGGAAAGAAGTCACAGCCCCCAGCGACTCCCTGTGGCTCAGACCTGGGAAGTGCAGGCAGCCCCAGAGGCCGCTTCCTGGTGGGGCGACCAAGAGTCTGAGCAGTGTGGGCAGGGAAAGGGCACATACCATGAGTGGGGGACAAACCCCAGAGTGGCTGAATCACTGTGAGCGCACGCCAGTGATATCTGTTTGCAGAGTTCCTCCCTCCCCACAGCACGACTGAACAAGTTAGCCTTAAAAAGCGACCACCACCACTCCCCTTGTGTCAGGGCGGAAATAGACACTTAAGAGACCAGCAAACAGAAGACACTAAAATAAGCAGAGGGCACTGCTTTGGAACTGACAGGAGTAACAAATTAAATCCCTGCAGTTACCACCAACTACACAGGAAGGAGCCTATAGAACTTAAAAAGTACAAGCTGGACCAAGGTAATATCTGAAAATGAACTGACCCCTCACTGTATGCAACAGCTCCAGAGAAAGCCATATATATATTTACTATGATCATCTTTTAAATTTTTAAAACTTTTTTATTAGTATTTTTTAAATTTTTATATATTTTTTTAAATTTTTAAGTCCCCTATAACTCCTTCAATTTTCATTTTTACAATTAACTATTGTTACCTAGTCAAAAAAAAATTAGAAGACCCTATTTTTAAAGCAAATTTCATATATATATGTAAGAATTGTTGTGACTCTTTTTTATTGTTGTTTTTGTTCGCTTGGTTTTTTTTTTTTTTTTTTTTTCCTTTTTTTTAAAATTTTTCTTTTCTTTTTCTTTTTGTAATTGTATTTTTGAGAATCTAACCTTTACTCCAGATTTTTAATCTTTGCTTTTTAGTATTTGTTATCAACTTTGTATCTTTAAGAACCCAATCTTCAGTACCCATTTTTAATTGGGAGTGAGATCACTGGCTCGATTGCTCTCTCCCCATTTTTGACTCTCCTTTTTCTCCACCAGGTCACCTCTATCTACTGCCTACCCCTTTTCTTCTCTACCCAACACTCTGAATCTCTCTGAGTGTTACAAGTTGTGAAGAATACTTAGATAACTGATTACTGGCTGAATCTGTCTCTCCATCTGACTCCCTCTCCACCCCCCCCCCACCCCCGGCTACTTCTGTCTCCTTCCTCCCTCTTCTATTTTCGGTATAACTCTGTGAACATCTCTGAGGGATCCAGACTGTGGAGAGCACATAGGGAAGTGATCACTGGCTACCTCACTCTCTAACCATTTGATTCCTCTCTTCTCCTTCTGGTCACCTCTATCTCCCTCCTCTCTCTTCTCTTCTCCATGCAACTCTGTGAACCTCTCTGGATGTCATTCACAGTGGAGAGACTTTTCATCATTAACCTAGATATTCTACCATCAGTGTTGTATAGATGGAGGAGTCCTGAGGCTACTGTAAGAATAAGGCTGAAAACCAGAGACAGGAGGCCTAAACCCAAATCCTGAGAGTACGAGAGAACTCCTGAATCCAGGAGTTAATTAACTGATAGGAGCTCATCAAACACCTCCATACCTACACTGAAACCAAGCACCACTGAAGGGCCAACAAGTTCCAGAGTAAGATATACCACTCAAATTCTCAAGCAACACAGGAACATAGCCTGTAGCTTCAATACCCAGGCAGCCCAAAGTCACACCAAGCCCACTGACATCTCAAAACACTTTACTGGACACGTCATTGCTCACCAAAGAGAAGAAATCCAGATCCATCCACCAGAACATCAACACAAGCTTCCCCAACCAGGAAATTTTGACAAACCACCAGTCCAACCTCACCCATAGTGAGGTAACTCCACAATAAAGAGGTAACACAGCAATATAAACAAGATGAAAAGGCAGAGGAATACTCAGCAGGTTAAGTAACAGATAAATGCCCTCCCAACAAAACAAAAGAGGAGGAAATAGGGAATCTACCTGATAAAGAATTCTGAATAATGATATTGAAAATGATCCAAAATCTTGAAAACAAATTGGAGTTACAGTTTAATAACCTGGAGAAAAGGATTGAGAAGATGCAAGAAAGGTTTAGTAAGGACTTAGAAGAAATAAAAAAGGTCAAAATACAATGAATAATGCAATAAATGAGATCAAAAACATGCTGAAGGGAACTAACAGAAGAATAACAGAGGTAGAAGATAGGATAAGTGAGGGAGAAAACAGAATGGTATAAATAAATGAAACAGAGAGGAAAAACGAAAAAAAAAGAATTAAAATAAATGAGGACAACCTCAGAGACCTCTGGGACAATGTTAAATGCACCAACATTCGAAACATAGGAGTCCCAGAAGAAGAAGACAGAAAGAAAGACCATTAGAAAATACTTGAGGAGATAATAGTTGAAAACTTCCCTAAAATGGGAAAGGAAATAATCACCCAGGTGCAAGAAACCCAGAGAGTCCCAAACAGGATGAACCCAAGGCAAAACACCCCAAGATCAAATTAACAAAGATCAAACACAAAGAACAAACATTAAAAGCAGCACGGGAAAAACAACAAATAACACACAAGGGTAATCCCATAAGGATAACAGCTGATCTCTCAATAGAAATGCTTCAGGCCAGAAGGGAATGGCAGGACATAGTTTAAGCGATCATAGAAAATAATCTACAACCCTGATTACTGTACTCAGCCAGGTTCACATCCAAATTTAAAGGAGAAATCAAACTATTTACAGACAATCAAAAGCTGAGACAATTCAGCAACACCAAATCAGAGTACCAACAAATGCTAAAGCATCTTCCCTATACAGGAAACATGGATAGGCTGTATAATCTCGAGCCCAAAACAATAAAGTAAATGGCAGTGGGATCATACTTATCAATAATTACCTTAAATGTAAACTGGATGAATACCCCAACCAAAAGACAAAGATTGGCTGATTGGATACAAAAACAAGACCACTATATATGTTCTCTACAAGAGACCCACCTGGAAACAAGGGACACGTACAAACTGAAAGTTAAAGGCTGGGAAAAGATATTCCATGGAAATAGAGACCAAAAGAAAGCAGGAGTAGCAATACTCATATCAGATGAATTAGACTTTAAAATAAAGGCTGCGAAAAGAGATAAAGATGGACATTACATAATGATCAAAGGATCAATCCAAGAAGATATATCAATTATAAATATATACGCACCCAACATAGGAGCACCACAATATGTCAGGCAAATGCTAACAAGTATCAAAGGGGACATTAACAATAACACAATAACAGTGGGAGACTTTAATACCCCACTCACACTGCTGGATAGATCAACTAAACAGAAAATTAACAAGGAAACACAAACTTTAAATGATACAATAGACCAGTTAGACCTAATTGATTTCTATGGAACATTTCACCCCAAAACAATGAATTTCACCTTTTTCTCAAGCACACAGGGAACCTTCTCCAGAATAGATTACATCCTGGGCCATAAATCTAGCCTTTGTAAATTCAAAAAATTTGAAATCATTCCAAGAATCTTTTCTGACCAATATGCAGTAAGACTAGATTCAGTTACAGGGGAAAAACTTTTAAAAATTTCAACATATATGGAGGCTCAAAACATGCTGCTGAATAACCAAAAAAATCACAGAAGAAATAAAAAAGAAATCAAAATATGCATAGAAATTAATGAAAATGAAAACAAAACATCCCAAAACCTGTGAGACACTGTAAAAGCAGTGCTATGGGGAAGGTTTATAGCAATACAGGCTTACCTCACAAACAAGAAGAAAGTCAAATAAATAAACTAACTTTACACCTAAAGCAACTAGAAAAGGAAGAAATGAAGAACCCCAGGGTTAGCAGAAGGAAAGAAATCTTAAAGATCAGGGCAGAAATAAATGCAAAGGAAACAAAAGAGACCATAGCAAAAATCAACAAAGCCAAAAGCTGGTTCTTTGAGAAGATAAATAAAATTGAAAACCATTAGGCAGACTCATTAGGAAACAAAGGGAGAAAAACCAAATCAACAAAATTAGAAATGAAAAAGGAGGAATCAGAACAGACAACACAGAAATACAAAGAATCATAAGAGACTATTATCAACAACTATATGCAAATAAACTGGACAACTTGGAAGAAATGGACAAATTCTTAGAAAAGTACAACTTTCTAAAACTAAACCAGGAAGAGACAGATAATCTTAACAGACCCATCACGAGCATGGAAATTGAAACCATAATCAGAAATTTACCAACAACAAAAGCCCAGGATGACATGGCTTCATAGCTGAATTCTACCAAAAATTTAGAGAAGAGCTAACACTTATTCTACTCAAGCACTTCCAGAAAATTGAAGTGGAAGGTTAACTTCCAAACTCATTCTAAGAGGTCACCATCACCCTAATACCAAAACCCGACTAAGGTGCCACAAAGAAGAAAACCACAGGCCAATATCACTGATGAACATAGATGCAAAACTCCTTAACAGAATTCTAGCAAACAGAATCCAACAACACATTAAAAAGATCATACATCATGATCAAGTAGGCTTTATCCCAGGGATGCAAGGATTCTTCAATATTCGCAAACCAATCAATGTAATACACCACATTAACAAATTGAAAAATAAAAATCACATGATTATCTCAATAGATGCAGAGAAAGCCTTTGACAAAATTTGACATCTGTTTATGATTAAAACCCTCCAAAAAGCAGGACTAGAAGGAAGATACCTCAACATAATAAAAGCTATATATGACAATCCCACAGCAAACATTATTCTTAATGGTGAAAAACTGAAAGCATTTCCTCTAAAGTCAGGATCAAGACAAGGGTGCCTACTCTCACCACTAGTATTCAACATAGTTCTGGAAATCTTGGCCACAGCAATCAGAACAGAAAAAGAAATAAAAGAATCCATATTGGAAAAGAATAAGTAAAACTCTCAATGTTTGCAGACAACATGATTCTCTACATAGAAAACCCTAAAGACTCTACCAGATTATTACTAGAGCTAATCAGTGAATATAGTCAAGTTGCAGGATAAAAAATCAACACATAGAAATTCCTTGCATTCTTATACACTAACAATGAGAAAACAGAAAGTGAAATTAAGGAAACAATTCCATTCATCATCAAAACAAAAAGAATAAAATACTTAGGAGTATATATACCTAAAGATGGAAAAGACCTATATATAGAAAATTATAAAAAAAAAAAACTGGTGAAAGAAGTCAAAAAGGACACAAATAGATGGAGAAATATACCGTGTTCATGAATTGGAAGAATCAATATAGTGAAAATGAGTATACTACTCAGAGCAATCTATATATTCAATGCAATTTCTATCAAGTTAACAGAGGTCTTTTTCAGAGAACTAGAAAAAATAATTTCACAATTTGTATAAAAATACAAAAAACCTCGAATATCCAAAGCAATCTTGAGAAAGAAGAATGGAACTGGAGGAATCAACTTGCCTGACTTTAGGCTTTACTACAAAGCCACATTCATCAAGACAGTATGGTACTGGCACAAAGACAGAAATATAGATCAGTGGAACAAAATAAAAAGCCCAGAGATAAATCCATGCACCTATGGGCACCTTATCTTTGATAAAAAGGCAAGAATATACAATGGAGAAAAGACAATCTCTTTAACAAGTGGTGCTGGGAAAACTGGTCAACAACTTGTGAAAGAATGAAACTAGAACACTTTCTAACACCATACACAAAAATAAACTTAAAATTAATCAAAGATCTAAACATAAGACCAGAAACTATAAAACTCCTAGAGGAAACCATAGGCAAAACACTCTCCGACATAAACCAAAGCAGGATCGTGTATGGACCACTTCCCAGAATATTGTAAATAAAAGCACAAATAAACAAATGGGACCAAATTAAAATTAAAAGGTTCTGCACAACAAAGGAAACTAAAAGCAAGGTGTAAAGGCAGCCTTCAGAATGGGAGAAAATAATAGCAAATGAAGCAACCGGCAAACAATTAATCTCAGAAATATGCAAGCAACTCCTGAAGCTCAATTTCAGAAAAATAAATGACCCAATCAAAAAGTGGGCCAAAGAACTAAACAGACATTTCTCCAAAGAAGACATACAGATGGTTAACAAACACATGAAAAGATGCTCAACATCACTCATTATCAGAGAAATGCAAATCAAAACCACAATGAGGTACCATTTTGCACCAGTCAGAATGGCTGCCATCCAAAAATCTACGAGCAATAAATGCTCTAGAGGATGTGGAGAAAAGGGAACCCTCTTATACTCTTGGTGGGAATGCAAACTAGTACAGCGACTATGGAGAACAGTGTGGAGATTCCTTTAAAAAGCTGGAAATAGAACTGCCTTATGACCCAGCAATCCCACTGCTGGGCATACACACCGAGGAAACCAGAATTGAAAGAGAAACGTGTACTCCAATGTTCCTCGCTGCACTGCTTGCAATAGCCAGGACATGGAAGCAACCTAGATGTCCATCAGCAGACTAATGGATAAGAAAGCTGTGGTACATATACACAGTGGAATATTACTCAGCCATGAAAAAGAATACATTTGAATCAGTTCTACTGAGGTGGACGAAACTGGCGCCTATTATACAGTGAGGTAAGCCAGAAGGAAAAACAACAATACAGTATAATTTAGAAAGATTGTGACAATAACCCTGTATGTGAGATAGCAAAAGAGACGCAGGTGTATAGTACAGTCTTTTGGACTCTGTGGGAGAGGGCAATGGCAAGATGATAAAGGAGAATGGCATGTAAACATGTAAATTATTATATGTGAAATGAATCGCCAGTCCAGGTTTGATGCATGATACAGGGTACTCAGGGCTGGTGCACTGGCATGACCCAGAGCGATAGGATGGGGAGGGAGGGATGGGGAAAACATCTACACCCATGGCGGATTCATGTCATTGTATTGCAATACCAATACAATATTGTAGAGTAAAAAATAAATTAATTTTATAAAATAGCACATGATCATTAACAATGGTACTTTAAAAAATATGTCATATTTGGCTATAGCTAAAAATGTAGGTATCACAAAAAAATTTTTTTTACATGTATATGGTTAAAGTAAAATCCAAAATTTAATTTAGAGGCTGGACTGTTACAAATAAGTAGTATCCTTCTTACATTGTATCAACAAAATACCACTTACAGAAATAATTCTGGATTATGTCTCTATAAGACCATTATTATTTCTCAAATGATCACTCTGAGGTAGAAAATTATTTTAAAAAATAATATTTGTTGCATTGTCCTGAGGATAACATATGTGAACAAATTTTGAAAAAATCTGTTTGTCTAGGTAGATTTCTTTTATTGAATGATAAATAGAATTCCCAAAAGTATAAAAGAGTCATCAAGAAGGCATAAGATGATATCTTTCTATATTTCTATTCCAGAAGTGTTGGTAGAATTTTAGCCTCCATTTGTTCTCCAACTCTAGATATCACATGCCAGAAAGTATATCAAATCACAAGGTTTCTATAGATAGCATATGCTGTGATGTGTTTATAATACAAGTGAGATGTTGACTCAGAGTCTTTTCCACTTCTGGTGATATTAGTTAGTGAGGAAATGTTTTCAGAGGTTTTCAACCTCAATGAAACCCCATAGAGTTGTTCACATAGCGATTACTATCTTTTATGGCTCAGTTTATGATACACAAGTGCTTATATGAGAGTTGCTTTTTCACACAAATTTCCAACCAGGAATGAAAACTGTTACTACATTAGTTTAAAGTTCACAGAAAAGAACCGATCAGGTGAAGATGTATTGTTTGTGGACAAATTCTCCCCAGTATCTGTTTCTAAAGAAAAGTTAGGGGGGGAAAAAACAAACAAACAGATGATTAATTCCTAGGGGGAAAAACCTTAGATATTAATAGAAAAATCAGTCTTTTAACATTCTCAGTATCCTCTCTAAATACTAAGATTCAAGAAGCTGTTTTCTTATTTTCAGAGCAGAATAAGAGGAGTTTATTAAGTAATGAAATGCTTGTATTTCTGGATGTGGAATCATGAATCTAAGTGCTAAAATCAGAAGATTATCCTTAGTACCTAAGAAGTTTGGGTTCAAATTTATCATACCATTTTATTTTCCTTTGATGTGAATGTCCAAGGCACTGGAGCTTTGCAAATGCGTTCTGAATCCATTCGAATAGATCTGTGCCATCTTGACATTCTCTGCTTCCTGTAGAATTTCCCACTCAGTGGGAACACTTGAGAAACTTCCACTACATGACACGATGTTTGAGCAGCTACAGATAATGATTATTTCTTATTCATGAATACATTGATCATTTTTCTTAAGGACAGAAGCCATCACGGTAAGTTAACTAGCATTGTTGATTTTTAATCTGGTTTTTACATTTCCATCTTATTCTAAGGGACTTAGAGTTAAAATCATTAGTTTTCCTTTCCTATATTGATGGTTTTAGATGTTTTAGGATATTTTGCAGAAATATTTATTTTTCTCACTGTTTATGAGTTTAACTATAATTAATAAGTAATAGATTTATGATTTATGGATTCCTATGGAGAATCCATGGGAGAGAGAAGGGCAGCATTTGAATTCTATTTTTTGAAGAAAAAGCCCCTTTCAAAATCCGAGATCCAAAGAGAAAATGAATTAAAATATGGCATTAAAAATCTGCTGTGATTGGGAGTCTTTATTAAACTCTATGATCAAAGGCTATTTTATTTGAATTCTATCCAAAACTTTAGTGGATATTGTTAGATCTTATTTTTGTTTCAGTGGATGTGGTCCCAGTAGCATGATTTAATTTCTGTATCCCTGAACTGGACTTCCCTGGTGGCTCAATGGTAAAGAATCCACTTGCCGATGCAAGAGATGCAGGTTTGATCCCTGGGTTACGAAGAGCCTCTGGAGTAGTAAGTGACAACCCACTCAAGTGTTCTTGCCTGGAAAATTCAATGGACAGAGGAGCCTGGTGGGCTGCAGTCCGTGGGGTCACAAAGATTTGGACATGGCTGAACACATGAATACATGCGACCTTAGACTTTTATCTTTTTCTTATAGAGTCAAAACAGGTATTGCTAAATATTAGAGATGAAAGCTAATTCTCTTTGTCACCTTATGGTGATTTTCTTCCCCTTTTCTACAGTCACCTTAAGGTGTCTGAACAGAGTAAGATGTGGTGCTGTGAAAAAAAATATCTATATATACTGTTTTGGGCCTTAGAAGACTTGGATTTTTACATACTACTGATCAGTTAGCTGTATTTCTCTCTGGGTATTAGTTTCCTCATCTTTAAAGAGGATCATGAAATTTGGACCAATCATTTCATGCCAAATAGATGAGGAAGCAATGGAAACAGTGACAGTTTTTATGTTATTGGGTTCCAAAATCACTTAAGATGGTGACTATAGCCATAAAATTAAAAGATTCTTGCTCCTTGGAAGAAAAGCTATAACCAACCTAGACAGCATATGAAAAAGCAGAGACACTACTTTGACAACAAAGGTCAGTCTAGTCAAGCTATGGTTTTTCCAGTAGTTATGTATGGATGTGAGAGTTGGAACATATCACAGCATTATTGACAATAGCCAGGACATGGAAGCAACCCAGATGTCCATCAGCAGGCAAATGGATAAGAAAGCTCTGGTACATACACACAATGGAATATTACTTAGTTATTAAAAAGAATACATTTGAATCAGTTCTAATGAAGAAGATGAAACTAGAGCCTATTATACAGAGTGAAGTAAGTTAGAAAGAAAGACACCAGTATAGTGCAAGATTGATGGTATTAGATTTAGAAAGATGGTAATGATGGCCCTATATGCAAGATAGCAAAAGAGACAAAGATACAAAGAACAGACTTTTGGACCCTGTGGGGTTGGATGATTTGAGAGAATAGCATTGAAACATGTACATTATGATATTTGAAATAGATTGCCAATCCAAGTTCAAACTATTCCAGGGCTGGTGCACTGGGATGACCATGAGGGATGGGATGGAGAAGGAGGTGGGAGAAAGGGTCAGGATGGGGAATACATGTACACCCATGGCTGATTCATATGAATGTATGGCAAAAATCATCACAATATTGTAAAATAATCAGCCTCAATTAAAATTTGAAAAAAAGAAAAAAGAAAGAAAGAAACTGCCAGAGACAATATATAACTGAATAAGCATGGCTGTGGTCCAATAAAATTGCATTTATTGACTGAAAGGAAATAATATGCATGAATTCCAAAAAAAAAAAAGGACAAGAAAAAAACAGAAATTTGGAAAATAAAGAAAGGTGAATGCTGAAGAATTAGTAATTTTGAACTGTGGTATTGGAGAAGACTCTTGAGAGTCTCTTGAACTGCAAGGAGATCAAACCAGTCAATCCTAAAGGAAATCAGTCCTGAATATTCATTGGAAGATTTGATGCTGAAGCTGAAACTCCAATACTTTGGCCACCTGATGCAAAGAACTGACTCATTGGAAAATACCCTGATGCTGGGAAAGATTGAAGGCAGGAGGATAAGGGGACAACAGTGGATTGGATTGTTGGATGGAATCACTGACTCAACGGACATGAATTTGAGCAAGCTGTACTGCTGGTGATGGACAGGGAGGCCTGGCATGCTGCATACAGTCCATGCAGTCTCAAAGAGTCAGACATGACTGAGCAACTAACTGAACCTAGCTGATAAGATGATAAAATGCAAAGTACAGGGAGATTTTTCATTTACAAAATTCTAGGTCTTGTCCAATCGACCCTGGATTCCATTAACATATTTCACTATCTTTTCTAAGTTAGCAAAAGAAATGCCATGGATTTCATGTGGTCACCGGTGGCCATGTCTAAACTCTGACATTGCTGACTCCCAGAAGTAAACTGGATGCCTCCTGGAGAGGCACTAAGTGGTAAAGAGGTAGATTCAGGCATCCTGAATTTGAATACAGCTTTCTATATTAGGTTTTTCATCATTGTTACTTTGGGTAAGTCATTTATCTTCTTCTAACCACAGTTTCTTTTTCTTTAAAATACAGACAACAGTACATCAACCTCACAAGGATCATTTTGAAGACCATGTACATGTAAAATATTTAGCATAATGCCTAGTACATTGTGAAACTCAACAAAGCGAATAGTTATAGGAATGCCATGGTGTAAAAAATAAATCTCTGCATTCTATAAAGATTGAGACAAACCAGACTTATAGTAAAAGTGCATTAACCAATATTTGAGTATATTGAATTTAAGCAAGTAACAAAGATTTCCCTGCTTAAGTAGTTTGTCTTCTGAAGCTCTTACCTCTCAGTTGCAGTCTGTGTGCCATTTTATGGAAGGGCAAGCTTATTTTGCTGCCCATAACTTTTGTTCATTTCTTACTTTTCCAAAATTATAGGTATTAGAGAATATGAGTGGAAATAGGACCAGAATTGGTCTCTGGATTAAGACAGAAAAAAAAAAAAAAAACTGATTATCCTGTGTTTGAGTCTGTCAATTAACAGAGGACATCAAAAATGTCCACTGAGTTTGATGTAGGCCAGGTTATTTTGTTTGTGAGTTTGTTACTGTGCTGTGTGGGATAAAAGGAGCTGATATAAATAATTTGAAACCTAAATGCTTCAAAGTTTGCAAGAAACTGAGGTAATAAGTGTAATAATGAGAGTGAATGAGTTAAGTCCAGAATTTTTCTATCTGATTTTGATAATGAAATCCAACCTTTGGTATAGAGCATTGAGAAAGCATAAAAATATATCAGTTGCTTCTTGGCTCTCCCAGGTGTTATCTTCCCTAGAGAAGAGTTGGCAATTAGAAGTGCACACGGACATTTTTCTCAAATGTTCTTGCTGCTGGAAGGATTTTCTGATGCCCTGGGCTATCCAGAAGAGAGCCAACTATCCTGGGGCTTGGAATTCTAAAGCTATCTTCTCAACAAAGAGTTTGTGGGATCATCTGGAAGACTTCCCTGGTGTAGAGAATCTGGGGCTTCCCTGGAGGCTCAGATGGTAAGGCATCTGCCTGTGATGCAGGAGTCCTGGGTTTGATTCCTGGGTCTGGGAGATACCCTGGAGAAGGGAATGGCAACCCAATGCAGTACTCTTGCCTGGGAAATTCCATGGACAGAGCAGCCACGTAGGCTACAGTACATGGAATCACAAAGAGTCAGACAAGACTGAGTAACTTCGTTGGAAGAGTTACCTCATTATGTACCTGGCCCACTTGTAACATGGACAATCCATTTTACCCTTCACTGCTTTTTTGTCAGGAGACATTCAACGTTAAGGGATCCAATATGTTTTCTTCCTTTGTGTGCCATTTTTAAGGACTCTCTGTTCCTTATCAGTTCCTGGAAAACAGGAACAAGCATAGCTGCACGCATTTCAGAAAACTGAGATCATGGGAAAAGGCACCTGCTTGGATTCCCTTCAGTGACTCTCTTCAGTAACCTTATACTTAAAGGACTATCCATTTTGTTGCAACCTGTGAAATTTCCTTTTTTTAATGGCTGAGTAATCATTTTATTGAAGATATATAAGCATGTGTTCCTGCAAATAAAGTACCCTTGTTTCACTTGGGACTTGGGTCCCCTGTGTCCCTCTTCTCATCAACTCCATTCCCCAAGTGCCTGTCTACAAAGACTGTGACACCTTTTTGCTTTAAAAAATACATAAATATAAAGAGAATAATTAAATCTTAGTTATTGTAAAATGCAAAGATTAATAATGATAATACTTAATTGTATGCATGTTGCTAAGTTACTTCGGGTATGTCCGACTCTTTGCTACCCTATGGACTGTTGCCCACTGGGCTCTTATGTCCATGGGATTCTCCAGACAAGCATTCTTGAGTGGATTGGCATGCCCTTCTCCAGGGGATCGTCCCAACCCAGTGATGAAACCTGGGTCTTGATGTCTTTTATGTCTTCTGCATTGACATGCAGGTTCTTTACCACTAGTGCCATCTGGGAAGCC
Organism: Antilocapra americana; assembly: GCA_007570785.1. Classification (NCBI taxonomy): domain Eukaryota; kingdom Metazoa; phylum Chordata; class Mammalia; order Artiodactyla; family Antilocapridae; genus Antilocapra; species Antilocapra americana. Next base: position 7,515,024 of record ML661334.1, on the reverse strand, counting down.
CACTTAGCTATATATATTACCTTAAAGTTTACTTGACTAATATATCCCTCATGAGGTAAAAGGAAATAAACTTTGCATTAAAGTGATCTGGTTGATTACTCAGACTTGGCTTATTACCTGTTAGTATTAATGACATATGTTAAAACTAGTGATCAATAATTTTTAGATGGTAAACTAAAGACAGCATCCAGGATGATTAAAAGTGGTCCATGGGGCAGCTAGGGCAGACTTATCCCCTGTCCTGATTTCTAAAAGCTGTTAGAGTCAGGCAAGGCCATCATTCTATGTTCATTTAGTGAACTGATAACAATAAATTTATGAGTACATTAAAGTGATTTCTTCAAATATTAATATATTCAGATAACATATTTTGTGGTCCCACAATGCGTCAATACACAACTTTCTATATTTCTTTTCTCATACATATACCATTCAATTAAAACATTCATTGTTTCAACCTAAGGCCTCCAAGAAAAAAACATGTAAGTTCTATTTATTTTCTGGTTAAAATGCAAGCTCCAGAATTTTGAAAACTATTAACAAACATAAAAATAAAAATCTAAGAGAGTCAACTAAGAGAAATTTTGGTGCATGAGTGCATAGACAGTTTGGTGAAAAGAAGGAATCATTTGTGATATTGTCAGAGTACTGTTAAAAGGTAGTATTTTGTAGTAATTCATTCTTTTATATTCCCTTTTTCTTTCTTTTTTTAAAGGTAAAATGTTCCTTGCCAGAGTTTTTATTAGCCATGCCACATAGATTGAGAATGAAAGAAATGTGACTGTATTCATTCTAGTTGGTCTTACACAGAACCTCCAGATGCAAAAAAAATAGTGTTTGTGGTGTTTATGGTCTTGTTCATGGTAACCCTCTCAGGCAACCTGCTCATTGTGGTTACCATTACCACCAGCCCGGCTCTGAACTCCCCCATGTACTTCTTCCTGACCCACCTTTCATTGATAGACACAATTTACTCTTCTTCTTCAGCTCCTAAGTTGATTGTGGACTCCCTTCATGAGATCAAGACAATCTCCTTTAATGGATCTTCCTGCTCACAGAGATGGACTATGACTTCTACGTGGCCATCTGCAGACCTCTGCACTCACTACAAGGCCATCATGAGCCACAGCTGTGCCTCCTCCTGCTGGGGGTGGCCTGGACTGGAAGCTTTCTCCATGCAACCGTTCAAGTCTTCAGTCTGGCTGCCCTTCTGTGGCCCCAATGTCATGGACCACTTCATGTGTGACTTGTACCTTTTGTTGAAACTTGTCTGCATGGACACTGACATCCTTGGTCTTTTTATTGCTGCCAACAGTGGGTTCGTCAGCCTGTTAAACCTCTTCCTCTTGTTGATCTCTTATGTGGTCATCTTGTACTCCCTAAGGACTTACAGTTTGGAGGGGAGGCACAGAGCCTACGTGTGTCTCTCAAATCACAGTAGTTGTTTTGTCTTTTGTGCCCTGCATATTTGTGTATCTTCGCCCAGTCACCACTCTGCCCATTGATAAAGCTGTTGCTGTCTTTTACACTATGGTGGCCCCTATCTTAAATCCTTTAATCTATATCCTCAGAAATGCTGAGGTAAAAAATGCTGTGAAGAAACACTGGAGAAAGACAATGACCGAAGATAGTGATTAAAGAGATTCACTGAGCTTTATAGATAGAAATAAAACAGATAATCTCATTCAATCCTCTTGATCTATAGATGAATACATCGACTCTAAAAGCGACTGAATAATAACTGCAGATAGCCACTGAATGACAGAATAGCCTGGCAAGTTGCAGTCCATGAGGTTGCAAAGTATTGGACTTAGGGACTGAACAACAACTTAAACACAGACCTTAAGTTTAGACTGGAATGCAGGTTTACTTTCTTCCATCCCACACTCTCTTCATCACAATTCTATGCTTTTTAATCAATATTTATCTGTTATCTGATTATCTCAAATGTCTTCAGAAGCTACAAGCTAAGAATCTAGAATATTGGATTGGTATTCAAATTGTCTTATTATGTAACATAGAGATGTTGGTTACTACTGATTATTGAAAATAAAATGTTAAAAATATTCATTTGTTTTGAACTAAATATAAATTATTTTGTGGAAATTTCTTGTTCATTGAATCTTTGTTGTACAGTGAAAAGAAATAGTGTTTCTCAAATGCTTATAATGCTGGCATTGTGTTTGTTATCTTACATATGGTATCAATTGAGGTCCAGCCAGGAGACAGACAACAGTGCTGTTTGAAAAGAAAGAGTTCACATACAATAACTAGTTGTAGCAAGGTATTAACTACAAAAAGGCTTCCCTGGTGGCTGGGTGGTAAAAATTCTCTTCCCATTGCAAAAGATATGGATTCGACCCCTGGGTTGGGAAGATGCCCTGGAGAAGGAAATGACAACCCATTCCAGTACACTTGCTTGAAAATCCCATTGACAGGGTGGCCTTGTGGACTACAGTACATGGAGTTGCTAGAGAGTCAGACACGACCTAGTGACTAAATGAAAACATCTATTAATTATGACAGGGTGTAATGAGCTCTCTAAAGAAGGACCTGGGGCTGAATATACATATTTATAAATATGTAAATATTTAGGAAATAACATGTTTAGAATTTTGGGATTCTAGTCTTATGGAGAAGGTGTAGTTGTTGCCCATTGAATGGTGGAAAATTTTAACTGAATTGCCATGACCAAGAAATAATTCATGATGGCTGAACAGAGGTTGGCAGGCATGAAATGTTTCTGGGACTGGAGAGATGGAGCCTTTCACTGCAGTGATGGTTGGCTGAGGCTCATGAACAAGGATGACCTTGAGTGGCAAGCAGAAAAACCCATTTTGGGTGTAGGTAGAGCAAGGTGGGCAGAAAACACAATCCACTCCAGCATTCTTGCCTGGAAAATTCCATAGACAGAGGAGTTTGTGGGCTATAGCCCATGGGGTTGCAAAAAAGTCAGATAATATTGACCAATTAAATGAGTGATCATTGATCTCATTAATCCTTTCAGTAAAGATGCACAAACAGAGCTGAACAACCACTTGCAGGTGGTTATTGTAGAACAGATTTAAGCATCTTTGTTATTTAAACTTTTAGCTCTGTAACAGAATAAAAAAAATGAAAAGAGAATTTATCAGAATCTGTTGCATGCAGCTGAAGCTGCTCAATGCAACTAAATAGAATGTGAAATTTTTAAAAGATATAAAAACAACTAATGGGAGCTAGCATAAAATTTTGGGAATTTGAACAAAATCTGTACTTTAATTAATAATGCTGTATCACATGTTAATTTCCTGGGGATTTTTTTAAGCATAGCATTTCTCAGAATTGGATCAAAAGTTTCAAGCCTCATTAACTTTTTTTTTAATCACTAAGATAATACACTTTCTAGACTTTTAGTAGTAATACCAGGTGGCTGAATAAATGGAACTATTATCAAATTATTATTCTGTTAGATATATTTTCTAATTTTCCTTGTTATGGATTCTTTGATGGGCTTCCAAGATGGCTCATCAGTAAATTATCAACCTGCAATGCAGGAGACCCAGGTTCCATCCCTGAGTGAGGAAGATGTCCTGGACAAGTAAATGGCAACTCACTTCAGTATTCTTGCCTAGGAAATCCCATGAACAGAGAAGCCTGGTGGGTTATAGTCCATGGGGTCACAAAAGACTCAGACATGACTTAGATACGACAATAACAATGACTCCTTAGATCCTCCCATCATTTAAAGGTGAACATTTGATTTTCAGAAACATGGGGTTTTAAAAGAATCTTTGATATTAATTTCTTTTTTTTTTTTTTGCATTTTCAAAAGTTTTATTTTGCTCCCCATGTCCTCAGAGGTCCTTTTTTTTAAAATTTTCTTTACTTTATTCCATGTAAATACTTTCTTCTCTGCAATTGTAGAGCCTAAGTGACTCTACCTTAAGAAAAGGAACCACCATCTTGTAACAAAGGGCAACACCTAGGTTCCTGAAAAAACCTGCAGTGTAGTCCAGCCCTCACCCCCTGGCACCACCCTAGACACGACCAATTCCCGTGGGTCGGGGAAGCGCCACAAAATACGCCAGTTAGGGGGCTGTTCTCAGGTGAATATAGCTATCAGGGGCTAGCGCGCAAAAAACCCCTGACCTCCCCTCCCGTCCTGGCCAGTCACAGGAAGCTGAGGCACATTACTCCATTAGCGCCATCCTGCCCTTTGTCCTCTCCCTTTAAAAACCTTGTACCATGTGGCTCGGGGCCGCTGCCCCCACTCTGCTGCTTCGGTGTGTGTGTGTGCGGTCCAGACCCGGGTCTGCAATAAACTACCTCTTGCGCTTGCATCAGTGAATGGCCTCCTGGTGGTTTGTGGAGATTGGGATCTGGGCATAACATTTTTGGGGGCTTGTCCGGGATCTCCGTGGCACCAGGACGCCTTGACTGGAGAAAATTTTCGGCCGGCTGGTGAGTGTGTGTCTGTGTTTGTCCTTTGTGGTCCGACTCGTCTGACTGCTTTATTCTGATTTTAATTTCTTTAAATTTGGAAGCAGTCAAAAGTGGCTAAGGCGGACGCGCTGGGGGACCACGACTGCTAGGGCCCGGGAGACGTTCTGGGCCCCGCGGGAAAGGACTTTGGTCCGTTGGGTGAAGGCGAAAGCCCTCACATCAGGTTACTTTTGGAGGAGGCGGTCGGAGTGCTTCCAAGACACCGCTCCTCACCGGTTTTTGTTTTCACCTCTTGTCTGCAAACCCCATCTGGGGTGATAATCTGTGCTCTTGGTTCATCTTTGTGTGTCTGTGTCTCTATTTGACTTTGACGGACATTATGGGACAGTCAATCTCCACTCCCCTGGACCTGGTAACAGGACATTTTAAGGAGGTAAAGGAGCGAGCCCGCAATTTGTCTATGGAGGTTAGGAAGGGCAAAATGATCACCTTCTGCAGTGCAGAATGGCTCTCCTTCAATGTAAGATGGCCACCAGAGGGAACCTTCGATTTACCTACCATCTTGACTGTGGAGGATATTGTCTTCCGACCACGGGTCGGGGACCCCGATCAGATTCCCTATATTGTTGTTTGGAGAGACCTGGTTACTAACCCCCCCTCCCTTGGTTGAAGTCTTTTCTCCCTCCCAGAAGGTGACCCTCCTGGCTACTACAACGGAGAAAACTCAAAAGAAAACCGCTGCATCACCCACGGCTCCCCTTTACCCCATCCTTCAGGGAGGAACAGAAGAAGAGGTCATCTTCCCTTCGGTTCCACCTCCGTACCAGCTGGCACCCCAGCCGGCACCCCAGCTGGCACCCCAGCCGGCGCCCCAGCCAGCACCCCAGCTGGCTCCCCAGCCAGCACCCCAGCCGGCGCCCCAGCCGGCTTAGCTGGAGCAGGCCTCTGGCCAAGCCCAGAACACTAGGAGAGCTCTCCAGAGAGGACTTCCCCTTGAGGCAGATTCTACGATCCTTCCCCTGCCGCGGCTGGCCCTATAGAACCAAATGGGGACCAATTACATCACTATTGGCCCTTTGCTACAAGTGACCTGTATAATTGGAAGTCCCACAATGCTCCTTTCTCTGACAATCCCAAACAACTAATTGACCTTCTTGAAACTGTCCTATTTACTCATCAGCCCACTTGGGATGATTGTCAGCAATTGTTACAGGTGCTGTTCACCACAGAAGAGAGAGAAAGGATTCTCCAAGAAGCCCAGAAGTTTATTCCAGGCCCCACGGGTGTCCCAACTACCATCCAGGCAGCTATTGACGCTGCCTTCCCCCTCACTCGTCCTGAGTGAAACTATAATACCGCTGAAGGTCAGGAGAGGCTCCGGGTCTACCACCAGGCTCTATTGGCAGGTCTCCGAGCAGCTGCGAGGCTTCCTACTAATTTGGCTAAGGTTTACAATTTGAGACAGGGCCAAGAAGAGAGTCCAGCTGCCTTTCTAGAGCGGGTAATGGATGCATTTTGCCAATTCAACCACATAGATCCTGAAAAACCTGAACACCTTGGAACAGTGGCGCTGGCTTTCATTAATCAGGCAGCACCTGACATTAAAAAGAAACTGCAAAAATTTGAAAGATTAGGAGAAAAGCAGCTTAGAGATCCAGTAGAAATAGCAGAGAAGGTTTATAACAATAGAGACAAGGCAGAAGACAGACAAATCAAAGCTGAAAAGAGGCAGAACAGAGACCTGGCATGGATCCTAGTGGCAGCCACTACCGCTGAGCCGGAAGAGCGTCAGAGACAGCTAAAGCAACTTGCCTCCAGAAGAGACAGACGCGACCCCAAAGGTAGGCCACCCCTGAACAAAAACCAATGTGCATACTGCAAGGAAGAAGGACATTGGGTCAAAGAATGCCCCAGGAAAAGGCCTAAAGTTAAGGTCCTGGTGGAAGGAGGAGAAGATTGAAGGGGACGGGGTTCGGTTCCCCTCCCCGTGCCCAGGGTAACCCTTAGAATGGAGGGGAAACCTACTGAGTTCCTAGTAGATACTGGGGCCCAACACTCTGTCCTCCTAAAAGCAGGGGGACCCATTTCCAACAAGACCTCCTGGGTACAGGGAGCAACAGGCACTAGATGCTATACATGGACTACCCAGAGAACAGTTGATCTGGGTATGGGCCAAGTGTCCCATTCGTTCATGATTATCCCTGAGTGCCCATACCCCCTGCTAGGGAGAGACTTACTCACCAAAATGGGGGCACAAATCAGTTTCCAACCAGAAGGGGAAACAAAGGTCCTAGATAAAACAGGACGCCCCCTCCATGTTTTGACCCTCAAATTAGAAGATGAATACAGGCTACACCAACAACTTTCATCCCCAACTGAGGATATGACTGCCTGGTTACGGGATTTGCCCCAAGCCTGGGCTGAGACTGGGGGAATCGGGCTGGCACAGCATCGGACACCAGTATTTGTTGAACTCAAACCAGGGGCAAACCCTGTGAGAATTCGCCAATACCCCATGTACCGTGAAGCCCGGGAAGGGATTACTCCTCATATCTGGAGACTGTTGGACTTGGGAGTCTTACACCCCTGCCAATCTGCCTGGACCACTCCTCTCCTGCCAGTCCGAAAGCCCCACTCCATAGACTATAGGCCTGTGCAGGGCTTAAGGGAAGTCAATAAAAGGGTGATTGACATCCACCCAACCATCCCCAACCCATACACTCTTCTGAGTTCGCTGTCCCCTGACTGGCGCTGGTACACTGTGTTGGACTTAAAACATGCTTTTTTCAGCCTACCTCTAGCCCCCAAAAGCCAGGAGTTCTTCGCTTTTTAATGGGCTGACCCTGAAAAGGGTATCCGGGGACAACTGACATGGACGAGACTGCCACAAGGATTCAAAAATTCCCCGACCATCTTTGATGAGGCATTGCATGAGGATCCAGGTGAGTTTCGCCAGGATCACCCCAGACTGACTCTTTTGCAGTATGTAGACAATCTCCTCATCGCAGCGAATGATGAGGAGACCTGCCTACAAGGGACTAGGGATCTACTAGAGGCCCTCAGCAATCTCAGGTATCGGGCCTCTGCCAAAAAGGCCCAAATCTGCAAGCCTCAGGTAAGCTATTTAGGCTACCTGCTGAGAGATGGACAGAGATGGTTGTCTGATGCTAGGAAAGAGACAGTCCTCAAGATCCCTAGGCCACATACCCAACGCCAGATACGAGAATTCTGAGGGTCAGCTGGCTTCTGCCGATTATGGATCCCAGGGTTTGCTGAACTAGCAAGGCCCTTATACGAGGCCACCAGGCCCGGGCAGGACTTCCAATGGACAGAGAGCATGGATCAATCATTTAACCAGATCAAACGGGCCCTGCTGTCTGCCCCAGCACTAGGGCTCCCTGACATCACGAAGTCCTTTCACCTTTTCATAGATGAGAATAAAGGTATAGCCAAAGGTGTCTTACTCCAAAACCTGGGCCCCTGGAAGAGACCGGTTGCCTATTTCTCAAAAAAGCTGGATTCGGTGGCTGCTGGGTGACCGGCCTGCTTGCGAATAATTGCCGCCAAGGAGTCATTAGTAAAAGACGCAGATAAATTGACTTTGGGACAGACTTTATATGTGACTACCCCTCATGCCATAGAAGGGGTCCTCAAGCAGCCCCCAGACCGCTGGCTCAGCAATGTGAGACTCACGCATTATCAGAGTCTATTGCTAAACCCAACTAGAATCATTTATAGGGCCCTGGCCACCTTAAATCCAGCTACTTTACTGCCTGAACCTGAACTGGATGCTCCCCTTCATGACTGCACTGAGATCTTAATACAGACGCAAGGAATACACGCTGATCTGCAGGACCAGCCTCTGCCGGATGCAGACTGTACCTGGTTCACAGATGGGAACAGTTTCATCAGAAATGGACTGAGGTATGCGGGCGCGGTGGTTGTAACAGAAACTGAGGTTATCTGGGCTGAGGCCCTACCCCCAGGGACATCAGCTCAGCGCACTGAGCTAACCGCATTAGCCAAAGCATTAACCCTGGGCAAAGAAAAAAAGCTGAATGTTTACACCGACAGCCGATATGCATTTGCCACAGTGCATATCCATGGGGCAATTTATAAAGAAAGGGGCTTGCTGACGGCGGAGGGGGGGGCAATCAAAAATAGGGAGGAAGTCCTGGCCCTATTGGCAGCTCTATGGTTACCAAAAAAGCTGGCTATTATACACTGCCCTGGACATCAAAAGACTGATAATCCAGTTGCAAAGGGCAACCACTTCACTGACCAGACGGCCAGGGAGATTGCCCTCCAGACAGAGGTTGTAACGACCACCACACTCACGCTCCCAGATCCAGGGAATCCCAGCCTGCCTAAAGACCCCGAGTGCACTCCGGAAGACTTGGACTGTATAGCTGGGCTGCCCACGTCCCACTGTGTACAGGGGTGGTGGCAGACTGCCGACTGTAAAGTCATCCTGCCTGAAAGACTGGGAAACCAATTTTTGTCAAAAATACATGGGGCCACCCATATAGGCACCAGGAAGATGCAGGACCTCCTGACACAGGCTGAGATCAAAATCAAGGATGCTCCTTCTAAGGTTGAACAAATTGTGGCTAATTGCAAAGCCTGTCAATTAACAAATGCAACGTGGAGCCCATCCGACCCAGGATCCAGACAGCGTGGAGACAGACCGGGAGCTTACTGGGAAGTGGATTTCACTGAGGCAAAACCCGGGCGATATGGATATAAATACCTGTTAGTCTTTATAGACACCTTTTCAGGATGGGTGGAAGCCTTTCCCACCAAGCAAGAAATAGCCCAGATGGTTGCTAAGAAACTGCTGGAAGATATCCTGCCAAGGTATGGCTTCCCCACGTTGCTAGGGTCAGACAACGGACCGGCATTCATATCTAAGGTAACTCAAGGGTTAGCTACTGCACTTGGGGCAGATTGGAAATTACATTGTGCATACAGGCCCCAGAGTTCAGGACAGGTAGAAAGAATGAATAGAACCCTAAAGGAGACCTTGACTAAATTGACCTGGGAGACTGGCGGGGACTGGGTGGCTCTCCTTCCCTACACGTTGTTCAGGGTCTGAAATACCCCCTATAAGCTTGGCTTAACTCCTTTTGAAATTGTGTTTGGAAGGGCCCCCGCTATTGTGCCCAGCCTTCAGTCTAAGTTGATAAATGATTTTGATGTTGTTGATACTGACCTTATCCATTCTCTTCAGTCTTTACAATATATCCACAAAGATATCTGGACCAGATTGAAAGCGCTGTATGAGACAAACCTCCCCTTGAAACCTCACCGATATCAGCCAGGCGACTGGGTGTTCATCAAAAGGCATCGGCGGGAAAATCTTGAGCCCCGCTGGAAAGGACCATACGTTGTCATACTCGTGACACCCACCGCACTCAAAGTAGACGGTGTCTCTACTTGGATCCATCACTCCCACGCACGCCCAGCTGACCGCTTTGTACTTCAAGAAGAATTTCTCTCACCAAAATAGACTGTCTCAAGAGATTCAGACAACCCACTGAAAATCAGGCTTCAGCAGCACCCAATCCCTGAAGTCTTTGGTTCTACTCCTGTTCCTGCCCTTCGCCACAACTGCAGCAGCTTCTCCTCACCAGCCTATGAAGTTAACCTGGATAGTCATCAGTGCAAATACTGGAGAGATCATCAATGCCACTTCTTCGATTCAGCCTCGGAATACCTGGTGGCCTGATTTAGACTTTGACTTGTGCCTCCTGGCCGTGGGGACTTGGGACATCGGAGATTGGGAGGTAAAACAGACGGGAAAACCTGAGTGTGGCCCAGGGGTCAACAAGTGTAATATGCAGGCCCTGATCTCGTCGTCTCCCGGGTGCAGCCATCCTTTCCAGCAGGCTGACCTCCGAGAAACCCCTTTCTACATCTGCCCGGGGAAAGGCCGTAACCGTGTCCAGGCAAATTGTTGTGGGGGACCAGACAAGTTCTATTGTGATGAATGGGGATGTGCATTGACAGGTACTGTACCTCAGGAACTCCCTGTTAAAGATGACTTAATAGCTGTAAAAAGGATCCCTGGGGATACAGGACTAACAATAGAGAGACAAGGGAGGACAGCAACTCTCCGGGGCCCTTGCTCAGGGTTTCTTTGTAATCCTATACGATTGTCATTTACTAATACTGGCAAAAGCCACTCTAGCTGGGAAGCTGGGCGCTCATGGGACCTCAGGTTATATCAGTCCGGGTATGATAATGGACTACTGTTCACCCTCAGGTTAAGAGTGGAGGCAGTACGAACAGGACCCTCTCAGGAGTTGGGCCCCAATAAAATCCTGGCCGGGGGTAGACAACCCGTATCTCTGCCCTGATCCACGCCCCCACTCCCCCAACCGACTAGTGCCCCTGACACCCAGGTGACAGGGATAAGGCTTTCCAGTACAGGCGACCCCCCCACACCTATGGCAAGGGTGGAGGGTGCCCAAGAAGACCCCCTGTTTGATATGATAATCCGAACTTTCCAAGTTTTAAACTCCTCTAGGCCTGACCTGACCAAAAGCTGTTGGCTCTGCTATGATATCAAACCCCCTTACTACGAGGGGGTGGCCTTCTCAAAAAATTACAATGAAGCCATTGAGCAACAGGCCTGTAGGTGGCAACAAAAAGGAAACATCAAACTCACCTTACAGCTAGTCACAGGCCAAGGTCTATGCATAGGAAAAGTTCCCTCAGCATACCAACATCTCTGTAAGACCACTACATTAGTTAACACTTCCAATTATTTGATACCCCCTTCTGATGGGTGGTGGGCATGTAATTCAGGACTCACCCCTTGCATAGATGGGAACGTTCTCACTAAAACTAAAGATTTCTGTGTCTTAGTACAATTGATCCCTAGGCTGTTTTACCACTCAGACGATGACATCTATCAATGCCTAGGAGACTTTACTAGATCCAGGCGAGAACCAATCACAGCTCTCACGGTAACTGTACTGCTGGGACTGGGGGTAGCAGGCGCGGGGACGGGTATTTCCTCCTTAGTCCTCCAGGACAAACATTACAATAACCTCCGAGCAGCTATTGATTTAGATCTTGAGAGGCTTGAGAGCTCCATTTCCCATCTGCAAGATTCCCTCAGCTCACTGACTGAGGTGGTCTTGCAGAATAGGAGGGGACTAGACCTAGTGTTCTTGCAGCAAAGAGGTTTATTTGCTGCCCTGGGAGAGGAATGTTGTTTTTACGTTGATCACTCTGGGGTGGTGAGAAAATCACTGGCTAAAGTCAGAGATGGCCTTGCCCAGAGAAAAAGGGAGGGAGAACAGGCCCAAGGCTGGTTTGAGTCTTGGTTTAACTCCTCTCCCTGGCTCACCACATTAACATCCGCTTTGTTAGGGCCCCTGGTGATTCTGCTTATGCTTTTAACCTTAGGACCTTGCATACTAAACAAATTGATTGCCTTTATTTGAGATCGATTCAATACAGTCCAGCTTATGGTTCTCCAATCACAATATGAGCGATGTGCTCCCCTAACGATAGAAACGATAACATAGAGCTCATTGAAGGCCCATGATTAGGCCTCATTTGGGACTAGAGAAGGGGGGAATGTAGAGCCTAAGTGATTCCACCTTAAGAAAAGGAGCCACCATCTTGTAACAAAGGACAACACCTAGGTTCCTGAAAAACCTGCAGTGTAGTCCAGCCCTCACCCCCTGGCACCACCCTAGACACGACCAATCCCCGTGCGTCGGGGAAGCGCCACAAAATACGCCAGTCAAGGGGCTGTTCGCAGGTGAATATAGCTATCAGGGGCTAGCGCGTGAAAAACCCCTGACCTCCCCTCCCGTCCTGGCCAGTCACAGGACGCTGAGGCACATTACTCCATTCGTGTCATCCTGCCCTTTGTCCTCTCCCTTTAAAAGCCTTGTACCATGAGGCTCGGGGCCGCTGCCCCCACTCCGCTGCGTCAGTGTGTGTGTGTGCGGTCCAGACCCGGGTCTGCAATAAACTACCTCTTGCGCTTGCATCGGTGAATGGCCTCCTGGTGGTTTGTGGAGATTGGGATGTGGGCATAACACAATCATCCTCTGTGCTTTCTCAGTTTTTTAACTTCTCTGAGGCTTTCAATGGTTAATTCAAAGGTCTCTTGGTGAATGTCACATTGCCCTTGCAATTATGTGGGTTATTGCCAAATATTTTTAATATTGATTTCTAGCATAATTCAACACTGATAAGAGAATAGACTCCATATGATTTCAATTATTTTATACCATGAAATTTTTGCACCTTGTTTTATGCACCTGAATATGTTCCAATATCTTCTGGTTTATAGTTTATGGGAACTTGAGTAGAATTTGTGTTTCACTGTTGTGTGAAAATTGTATAAATCTTTATTATATTGAATTGGTTAATAGTGCTTTTCAGGTCTGCTTTGGTCTTCTACTTTTCTGCCTACTAATTCTATTATTTTTTGAGAGTTTGATGTTGAAACTCCAAATAAAAACTTAGATTTATCTGTTTAAAAAATAATCGTAATATATAGTAGATATATATTTAACTCTGTTCTGTATTTTTGAAGTCTCTTGTAAATGTGCTATCATACATTCATAATTAAAAAAAAGATAAATACTAACTCTAACAAATGTTGTTGAGGATGTGAATTAACTGAACTCTTATTCATTGCTTCAATGTATACATAAAATGAAAATTGATACAGGCACAAAAAACTTTTAACTCTGAATTGTCATGGATCAGTAAATATGTGTGCGTGCTAAGTTGCTTTAGTCATGTCCCGACTCTTTGCTACCCTTTGCGCAGTAGCCCACGAGGCTCTTCTGTCCATCAAATTTTCCAGGCAAGAATACTGAAGTGATTTGCCATTTTCTTCTCCAGGGGATTTTCCTGACCTAGGGATCAAACCCATGTCTCTTACATCTCCTGCATTGCAGTGGGTTCTTTACCAGTAGTGCCACCTGGGGAGAAGTGTAACATTCTTCAAAGTATAAATGAAAGTTCTAGTCTTTTCTCCATCGTCAAAGAGCTTCTAAAGTCAGAGTTTGGCACCAGGATGGGGGCAGGGATATCTAGAGAAGGGAAAGCTTTGGAAAGATTTTAAGTAGACAGCATCCAAGGACAAAATCGGAAATGATATCCAAAGGTGAATGAAATTTCAATATGGCAGAAAGGCAAAATCATACATAAGTCAACAAGATAGATAACAGACCCCAAGGTACACAATGCACTTCAAAGCAGTGGGGAGATAAGTAGAACTTGGAGAATTTTATGAGCCAGAACTCTGTGGTGTTTTCCAACTCATTCTATAATCGTAAGGAAATTAATAGTAACACCCAGTTGGTCCAGGGACAAGGTCAGTGAAACTGGTGTTATTGGTTATAAACCTTCACATACATTCCCACTGAGCATGATCAGATGATCCTAGAGATTAGTTAAGCAAACTTAATAAATGGTGTCTCTACTCAGTTGACTAAATGGACATGAGTTTGAGCAAAATACAGGAGGTAGTGGAGGACAGAGGAGACTGGTGTGCTGCAGTCCACAGGTTGGCAAAGAGTTGGACACAACTTAGTGGCTGAACAACAATAACAACGATAACATTACACATTGTTGCTTTTGTTTAAAACAGTTCATTGTCTATGTTAAACATTTTCCCTTGTAATTTCATTTCTTATTTCACAGGGAAATTTTAAGTCCCATTAAAAATATAAAAAGTTGTTATTTTATCAGATATATTTCACCTCCCTTTGCATCTAAGCATCCATGTTCCTCAGGCCATCTTGTTTCCATCATCAACTCATTTCTGCATGTTTTTTGTACTCTGTCATATTGCTAATTATTGCAAACAACAGTCAGAGACAATGTCATTCATGTTTATGATTTTTATGAATAGTTTGGATTTATGAAGATAAAAGTCACAAACACTGGTACTCTAAATATAGACATTATATTATATAAAAATTTTATCATAATATTTTTTCTAACATTTTAAAATGAAAATAATTTTTGTATGTGAATATACATGTATAACATTTATTTTTTCATTAACCTAACTTAGAGGCACACATTTCTACAAATTCTTACAGTTCTCATAAGAATTTTACCTTTGTATTAAGTTTTAGATTGAAAATATGAATCCTTCAACTTTATTCTTCACTTTAAAGATTTGTGTGTGTGTGTGTGTGTGTGTGTGTGTGTGTGTGTGTGTGTATTATTTGGGATTTCTTGCAATTCAATATGAAACTTCTCTACAATTTCACACAAATTTTAGTATTCACATTTCCATTTTTGCATAAAATGTCTTTTGAGAAAGGTTGCATTAACTATGCACTATAAGGGACATTGTTATCTTAATTATATAAAGTCTACAAGGCTATGAATACAGGATACATTTATATTTACCTGTGCTCAATTGCTTTATGCAACCCCATAGACTGTAGCACACAAGGCTCCTTTGTCCAAGGGATTCTCCAGGCAAGAACACTGGAGTGGGTTGCCATTTCCTCCTCATGGGAATTTTCCTGACACAGGTATTGAACCTGTGTCTCCTGAGTCTCCTGCTTTGCAGGCTGATTCTTTATGTCTTCTTTAATTTCTTTTAGTGACTTTTTTTTTTTTTTTTACTTTTTAGTGTACAATTCATCCATCATTTTGATAAATTTATTCCTAAGTATTTTATTGTTTCTGATGGTACTGTCAACATACTTATTTTCTTAATTGTGCTTTTAAACTATGAATTCCTAGTACATCAAGATATAGTTTATTTTGTATTAATGCTAATAGTTTCTTTGTGTGTGTGAGGATCCCTCATATTTTTTTTTTTCTACGTAAGATCATGTCATTTGTTGGTGTAGTTTTACTTCTTCCTTTCCAAATTGTATATCTTTTATTTCTATTTCTAGTCTAATTTTTCTGACATTAATCTTCAGGAAAATATTAAATAGAAGTGATGAAAGGTAGAATGTTCTGAT
The DNA here is from genome assembly GCA_007570785.1 of Antilocapra americana. Taxonomy (NCBI): domain Eukaryota; kingdom Metazoa; phylum Chordata; class Mammalia; order Artiodactyla; family Antilocapridae; genus Antilocapra; species Antilocapra americana. Next base: position 7,499,629 of record ML661334.1, on the reverse strand, counting down.
TTTATGAGGTAAGCTTTCAGCTTTTCATTATTAAGTATGAGTCTTAGTTACGGATCAAACCCTTCCAGATATGTCCAGGACTGTAAAAGGCCAGTTTTAATGCAAATCAAAAAAAAGACGATGTCAAAGAATGCTCAGGCTACCGTACAGTTGCACTCATCTCATATGCTAGCAAAGTAATGCTCAAAATTCTCCAAGCCAATCTTCAACTGTACATGAACCTTGAACTTCCAGGTGTTCAAGCTTGATTTAGAAAAGGCACAGGAACCAGAGATGAAAATGTCAACATTTGTGGGATCATTGAAAAATAATGAGAGTTCCAGAAAAACATCTACTTCTGCTTTATTGACTATGCCAAAGCCTTTGATGGTCTGGGTCACAACAAACTGTGGAAAACTCTTAAAAAGATGGGAATATCAGACCACCTGACCAATTTCCTGAAAAATCTGTATGCAGGTCATGAAGCAACAGTTAGAATAGGACATGAAACAATAGACAGGTTCCAAATAGGAAAAGGAGTACGTCAAGGCTGCATTTTTTTTAATTTTTATTTTTTTATTAGTTTTGCCAAACAATGACATGATATCACCATGGGTTTACATATGCTCCCCCTCCAGAACCCCCGCTCCCTCTTACCTCCCCCCAGGATATCTCGTTGCACCAGCCCCGAGCATCAATTCTGGGCTGGCGATTGATTAGGCATATGATAATTAACATGTTTCAATGCCTTTCTCCCATATCATCCCACCCTTTCCCTCATTCACAGAGTCCACAAGTCAATTCTATACATCTGCGTTCCTTTGGCTGTCTCGCATGCTGGGTTCTCGTTACCATCTTTCTAAATTCCATATATATGCGTTAATATACTGTATTGTTGTTTTTGCTTCTGGCTTACTTCACTCTGGATAATGGGCTCCAGTTTCATCCATCTGAGTAGAACTGATTCAAATGAATTTTTTTTAATGCTGAGTAACATTCCATTGTGTATATGTACCACAGCTTTCTTATCCATTCATCAGTTGATGGGCATCTAGGTTGCTTCCGTGTCCTGGCTATTGTAAATAAAGCAGCGATGAACATTGGGGTACACGTGGCTCTTTCAAATCTGGTTTCTTCAGTGTATATGTCCAGCAGTGGGATTGCTGGGTCATATGGCAGGTCTATTTGCAGTTTTTAAAGGAATCTCCAAACTGTTTTCCATAGTGGCTGTACTTGTTTGCATTCCCACCAACAGTGTAAGAGAGTTCCCATTTCTCCACATCCTCTCCAGTATTTATTACTTGTAGATTTTTGGATGGCAGCCATTCTGATTGGTGTAAAGTGATATCTCATTGTGGTTTTGATTTGCATTTCTCTGATAATGAGTGATGTTGAGCATCTTTTCATGTGTTTGTTAGCCATTTTTAGGTCTTCTTTGGAGAAATGTCTGTTAAGTTTTTGGCCCACTTTTTGATTGGGTCGTTTATTTTGCTAGAATGGAGCTGCAGGAGTTGCTTGTATATTTTTGAGATTAATTGTTTGCCTGTTGCTTCATTGGTTATTATTTTCTCCCCTTCTGAAGGCTGTCTTTTCACCATGCTTATAGTTTCCTTTGCTGTGCAGAAGCTTTTAATTTTAATTAGGTCCCATTTGTTTATTTGTGCTTTTATTTCCAATATTCTGGGAGGTGGGTCATGTAGGATCCCACTTTGGTTTATGTCAGAGAGAGTTTTCCCAATGTTATCCTCTAGGAGTTTTATACTTTCTGGTCTTATGCTTAGATCTTTGATCCATTTTGAGTTTATCTTTGTGTATGGTGTTAGAAAGTGTTCTAGTTTCATTCTTTTACAAGTGGCTGTCCAGTTTTCCCAGCACCACTTGTTAAACAGGTTGTCTTTTCTCCATTGTATATTCTTGCCTCCTTTGTCAAAGATAAGGTGTCCATAGATGTGTGGATTTATCTCTGGGCTTTCTATTTTGTTCCTTTGATCTATATTTCTGTCTTTGTGCCAGTACCATACTGTCTTAATGACTATGGATTTGTAGTATAACCTAAAGTCAGGTAGGTTGATTCCTCCAGTTCCAATGTTCTTTCTCAAGATTGTTATGGCTATACGAGGTTTTTTGTATTTCCATACAAATTGTGAAATTATTTTTTCTAATTCTCTGAAAAGGACCTCTGGTAGCTTGATAGGAATTGCATTGAATCTATAGATTGCTTTGGGTAGTATACTCATTTTCACCATATTGATTCTTCCAATCCACGAACACGGCACATTTCTCCATCTATTTGTGTCCTCTTTGATTTCTTTCATCAGTGTTTGATAATTTTCTATATACAAGTCTTTTGTTTCTTTTGGTAGAAATACTCCTAAGTATTTTATTCTTTTTGTTTTGATGGTGAATGAATTGTTTCCTTAATTTCTCTTTCTGTTTTCTCATTGTTAGTGTATAGAAATGCCAGGGATTTCTGTGTGTTGATTTTGTATCCTGAAACTTTGCTATATTCACTGATTAGCTCTAGTAATTTTCTAGTAGAATCTTTAGGGTTTTCAATATAGAGGATCATGTCATCTGCAAACAGAGAGAGTTTTACTTCTTCTTTTCCAATCTGGATTCCTTTGATTTTTTTATCTGCTCTGATTGCTGTGGCCAAGACTTCCAAAACTATGTTGAAAAGTAGTGGTGAGAGTGGGCACTCTTGTCTTGTTCCTGACTTCAGGGGGAATGATTTCAGTTTTTCACCATTGAGGATAATGTTTGCTGTGGGTTTGTCATATATAGCTTTTATTATGTTGAGGAATGTTCCTTCTATTCCTGCTTTTTGGAGGGTTTTTATCATAAATGGATGTTGAATTTTGTCAAAGGCTTTCTCTGCATCTATTGAGATAATCATGTGATTTTTATTTTTCAGTTTGTTAATGTGGTGTATTGCATTGATTGGTTTGCGAATATTGAAGAATCCTTGCATCCCTGGGATAAAGCCTACTTGATCATGATGTATGATTTTTTTAATGTGTTGTTGGATTCTATTTGCTAGAATTTTGTTCAGGATTTTTGCATCTATGTTCATCAGTGATATTGGCCTGTAGTTTTCTTTTTTTGTGGCATCTTTGTCGGGTTTTGGAATTAGGGTGATGGTGGCCTCATAGAATGAGTTTGGAAGTTTACCTTCCTCTGCAATTTTCTGGAAGAGTTTGAGTAGAATAGGTGTTAGCTCTTCTCTAAAGTTTTGGTAGAATTCAGCTGTGAAGCCATCTGGTCCTGAGCTTTTGTTTTTTGGAAGATTTCTGATTACGGTTTCAATTTCCGTGCTTGTGATGGGTCTATTAATATTGTCTATCTCTTCCTGGTTTAGTTTTGGAAAGTTGTACTTTTCTACGAATTTGTCCATTTCATCCACGTTGTCCAGTTTATTTGCATATAGTTGCTGATAATAGTCTCTTATGATCCTTTGTATTTCTGTGTTTTCTGTTGTGATCTCTCTGTTTTCATTTCTAATTCTGTTGATTTGGTTCTTCTCCCTTTGTTTCTTGATGAGTCTGGCTAATGGTTTGTCAATTTTATTTATCTTCTCAAAGAACCAGCTTTTGGCTTTGTTGATTTTTGCTATGGTCTCTTTTGTTTCCTTTGCATTTATTTCTGCCCTGATCTTTAAGATTTCTTTCCTTCTACTAGAACTGGGCTTGTGCATCTCTTCCCTTTCTAGTTGCTTTAGGTATAAAGTAAGGTTATTTATTTGATTTTTTTCTTGTTTCCTGAGGTGAGCTTGTATTGCTATGAACCTTCCCCTTAGCACTGCTTTCACAGTGTCCCATAGGTTTTGGGCTGTTGTGTTTTCATTTTCATTGATTTCTATGCATAACTGAAGTTCGTTTTTGATTTCTTCTGTGATTTGTTGGTTATTCAGCAGTGTGTTGTTGAGCCTCCATATGTTGGAAATTTTGAAAGGTTTTCTCCTGTAGTTGATATCTAATCTCACTGCATTGTGGTCAGAAAAGATGCTTGGGATGATTTCAATATTTTTGAATTTACCAAGGCTAGATTTATGGCCCAGGATGTGATCTATCCTGGAGAAGGTCCCGTGTGCACTTGAGAAAAAGGTGAAATTCCTTGTTTTGGGGTGGAGTGATCTATAGATATCAATTATGTCTAGTTGGTCTATTGTATCATTTAAAGTTTGAATTTCCTTATTACTTTTCTGTTTAGTTGATCTATCTATTGGTGTGAGTGATGTATTAAAGTCTACCATTATTATTGTGTAGTTGTTAATTTCCCCTTTCATATTTGTTAGCATTTGCCTTACATATTGTGGTGCTCATGTTGGGTGCATAAATATTTATAATTGTTATTTCTTCTTCCTCGATTGATCCTTTGATCATTATGTAATGTCCCTCTTTATCTTTTTTCACCACCTTTATTTTAAAGTCTACTTTATCTGATATGAGTATTGCCACTCCTGCTTTCTTTTGGTCTTTATTCACATGGAATACCTTTTTCCAGCCTTTAACTTTAAGTCTGTATGTGTCCCTAGGTTTGAGGTGGGTCTCTTGTAGACAACATATATACGGGTCCTGTTTCTGTATCCAATCGGCCAGTCTTTGTGTTTTGGTTGGGGCATTCAACCTGTTTACATTTAAGGTTATTATTGATAAATATGATCCTTTTGCCATTTCTTCTATTTTATTGTTTTAGGTTCGAGATTATATATCCCATCTGTGTTTCCTTCTAGGAAAGATCCTTTAGCATTCGTTGGAGGGCTGGTTTAGTATTGCTGAATTCTCTCAGTTTCTGCTTGTCTGAAAAACTTTTGAATTCTCCTTCAAATTTGAATGAAATTTTTGCTGGGTACAGTAATCGGGGTTGTAGCTTGTTTTCTTCCATGACTTAAGAATGCTCTGCCATTCTCTTCTGGCCTGAAGCGTTTCTATTGAGAGATCAGCTGTAATCCTGATGGGATTCCCCTTGTGGGTTATTTTTTGCTTCTCCCTCGCTGCTTTTAATATTTGGTCTTTGTATTTGATATTTGTTAATTTGATTAATATGTGTCTTGGGGTGTTCTGCTTGGGGTTGATCCTATTTGGGACCCTCTGTGTTTCTTGGACCTGAGAAGTTATTTGCTTTCCCAATTTAGGGAAATTTTCAACAATTATTTCTTCAAGAATTTTTTGATGGTCTTTCTTTTTGTCTTCTTCTTCTGGGATTCCTATGATTCGAATATTGGTTCGTTTAATACTGTCCCAGAGGTCTCTGAGATTGTCCTCATTTCTTTTAATTCGTTTTTCTTTATTCCTTTCTGTTTCATTTATTTCTGCCATTCTATCTTCTATCTCACTTATCCTGTATTCTATCTCTGTTATTCTACTGTTGGTTCCCTCCAGGGTGTTTTTGATCTCATTTATTGCATTATTTATTATATTTTGACTCTTTTTCATTTCTTCTAAGTCCTTGTTAAAGCTTACCTGCATATTCCCGATCCTTGCATGCACGTTATTGAACTGCAACTCCAACTTATTTTCCAGATTTTGAATCATTTTCACTATCATTATTCGGAATTCTTCATCAGTTAGACATCCTATTTCTCCGTCTTTTGTTTGGTCTGGAGGACATGTATCCTGTTCCTTTACCTGCTGGGTATTTCTCTGCCTTTTCATTTTGTTTATCTTGCTTTGTTGTCCCTTTATTGTGGGGGTTCCTCACTATGGGAGGGGTTGGATGTGTGTTTTGTCAAAGTTTCCTGGTTGGGCTCTTAAGCGGTTCATCCTGCTTGATTTGGTGACCTCTGCTGGCCCCTTCAGTGTCTATTCAGCACTCTGGGGTTTGGCCTGCTCCAGGTGCCTGCACTTTTCCCGCCCCCTCTGCTCAGGCTCTCGGCTGGCTGCGCACTCTGATGACGCAATTGGAGGCTGTGGCTTCTCCCCTCCCCACGCCCAGCCGCTAGGCTCTTTCTGCTTGCAGCTGAGCGTGTCTTCTCAGATGTGCAGCTGCAGACTCTGGCGGCGCACTCTGGTGATGCAGTTGGGGGCTGCGGCTTCTCCACTCCCCCAGCCCAGCTGCTCGGTTTTCTCGGCATGCAGCTGGGAGCGTCTTCTCAGATATGAGAAGCGCTGAATTCTTGTGGCGACTGTCCAGAGTCCCCAGAGGTCTTGGCTAGCACCCAATTCTGCCTGCGGTTTGGGGGCAGAAGCCTTGCCAGGGAGCTCTCCGGCGGGGGCTGGGCCGGTCCGTAGCCTGCAGCCTCCCAGTTCCACCTGGCTGTCTCGCGCAGCGGACCGAGTCCTCGCTGCCCTTTGTTTTGTGCGCGAGCCTGGCAGGGGGGTCTTCCTCTGGAAGGCTACGCGCAAGCCTGGCGGGGGGTCTTCCTCGGGAAGGCTACCCAGTGGTCTATCTCTGGTTAGCACCCTCAGTTAGGACCCTCAGTCTGCCCCAGGTGTTCAATCTCAGTCCTCCCCCTAAGCGCATGGCCCGCCCCTCCCTGAGCAGTCCCATGGCTCGTGGGGGATGGGGGGCCCGGCCGCCGCTCCGCTAAAATTTGTGGTTAGAGACGTTCTCTAAGGGGCTTAACTATTTATCGGCTTCTACTCCCGAATTTTATGCTCTCTGAGATTCACCTCAGATCTCTCAGATCCACCAGTGAGAATGTTTCCTGACGTTCGAAAACCTTTATATCTTTCGAGGCTCCCCTTCTGAGATGAATCTCAGTCCCTGCCTCTTTGCCTCTCTTTTTACTTATTTTTTTTCTTTGGTCCTACCTTCTTTCGTCGGCAATGGGCTGTCTTTCCAGATGCCTGAAGACCTCTGCCAGCATTCTGATGTTTTATGGAGTTTGTTCGGTATTTAAATGTCCCTTTGGTGTATTTGTTGGGGAGAGTGTGGACTCCCCGTCCTATTCCTCCGCCATCTTAGTTCCCTCCAAGGCTGCATATTGTCACCCTGCTTATTTAACATGTATGCAGAGCACTTCATGTGAAATCCTGGACTGAATGAATCACAAGCTAGAATCAAGATTGCCAGGAGAAATATCAATAACCTCAGATACGCAAATGACATCACCCTTATGACAGACAGTGAAGAATAACTAAAGAGGCTCTCGATGAAATGTAAGGAGGAGAGTGTAAACGTTGGCTTAAACTTAAACATTCACAAAACTAAGATCATGGCATCCAGTCCCATCACTTCATAGCAAGAGATAGGGAAACAGTGGAAACAGTTACTGACTTTATTTTGGGGGGCTCCAAAGTCACTGCAGATGGTGACTGTAACCATGAAATTAAAAGATACTTGCTCCTTGGAAGAAAAGTTATGGCCAACCTAGACAGCATATTAAGAAACATAGACATTACTTTGCCAACAAAGGCCCATCTAGTCAAAGGTATGGTTTTTCCAGTAGTCATGTATGGATTTGAGAATTGGACAGTGAAGAAAGCTGAGGGCTGAAGAATTGATTCCTTTGAACTGCGGTGTCGGAGAAGACTCTTGAGAGTCCCTTGGGCTGCAAGAAGATCCAGTTATCCTAAAGGAGATCAGTCATGGGTGTTCATTGGAAAGACTGATGTTGAAGCTGAAACTCCAATACTTTGACCACCTCATATGAAGAGTTGACTCATTGAAAAAGACCCTGATGCTGGGAAGGATTGGGGACAGGAGAAGGGGACAACAGAGGATGAGATGGCTGGATGACATCACCGACTCAATGGACATGGGTTTGGGTAGTCTCTGGGAGTTGGTGATGCACAGGGAGGCCTGGTGTGCTGTAATTCATGGGGTCACAAAGAGTTGGACACGACTGAGTGACTGAAATGAACTGATCTGATTATCTATAAAAAGGTAATATGGTCTTTGCTGGTAGTTTAATGGTTAAAAATCTTCCATATAATACAGGGCACATCGATTGATCCCTGGTGCAGGAAGATCCCCCATGCCATGGAGCAAATAAGCCCATATGCCACAGGTACTGAAGCTGTGCTCTTGAACCTGAGAACCACAACTACTGAGTCTAGGCACTGCAACTACTGAAACCTGTGTGCCCTAGAGCCTGCTCTCCACAACAAGAGAAGTCACTGCAATGAGAAGCTCATGTACCACAACAGAGCCCCATCTGACTGCAATTAGAGAAAACCCATTTGCAGTACCAAAGACCCAGCAAAGACAAAATATTTTTTTTAAAGGAGGGAGGTAATGAGTTCTATAAAGAAGGACTTACACTGAGAGATGAGTATCCAATGAAGGAACATGTAGAATGTGAGCATCCCCCCAAACTTGGGATTCCAGTCCTATTGAGAAGGTGTAGCTACTGTCCATTGAACGGTGGAAAAGTTTAACTTGGTTGCCTTGGTCCAGAACTATTTCATGATTGCTTAAGAGGTTGGCAGGCATGAAATGTCTCTGGAACTGGCAAGGTAGGAGCCTTCCACTGCAGTGGTGATTGACTGAAAGTCATGAACATGGAATTAAGGCACTTGAGGGCCAAGTAGGAAAAACTCATTTTGGCTACAGGTAGAGAAAGGCTGGCAGAAAACACCCATCTAATGGCACAGACGGTAAAGAATCTATCTACAATGCAGGAGACCCAGGTTTGATCCCCTGGTGGGGAAGATCCCCTGGCGAAAGAAATGGTAACCCACTCTAGTATTCTTGCCTGAAGAATTCTATGGACAGAGAAGCCTGGCGGGCTACAGCCCAGGGGGTCACAAAGAGTTGGACACGACTGAGTGACTAACACACACATACCTGGTACTTCTAGACTGAGTTCGAAAATTGATTAATGGGGTGCCTGTGAAATTTATTGGAATCTTCCTGTAGATGGGTCACTGAAACTCAATGGGAAATTGAGAAGGCAGGATCCAAATCTGTTTTTATTAGTCACTGAAGACCCAACAAATATCCATGTGTCTAATTCATTATTTGAGCTCAAAAATTTTTACTGATGAATGAATGAAGGACAGAAGAATAACAGAAAACATTTATTATTAAATTGCTTTGTATGTATATATAGCAACAGATTAACAAAAAACCACAGTTTTTAATAATGAAATGTTGCTGAAAGGTAAATATTGACAGAAGAATATAATATGAATAGATTTTTGCTGAGACAGGAAAAATATCAAGGTAAACTATTTACTCATATTGCTGATAATTTCAGTTTTCTTTTCTTTCTTTCTCTCAAAACAAAGAGCAAAGGAAATTGTGATTTCCCTAAACAGTTCACCTAGAATGCTCAGAATCTGAATTAAATAAAGTTAAATAAAGGTAGGAAAAAAGTTCTCTCAAATACAGTGCCTTTTTTCCTCTTTAGTTTTTTGATATTTTATTTTGCTTTCACCTTTTATTTATTCATTCAATGTTGATTATTAACCAGAAATTGTGCTACTCTAAAGAAGCTATCATGATATATGAGGAAACTTCTTTATGGAATATGACTGCATATTTAATAGATACAAATTCCTATCTGACATCAAGAGTTTCTTTTATTTGAGTCATCACTCTTTTGGATGGCTTTTCAACCTAAGACGGTGACAGAAACAATGGTAAGTGCTATGAAACCTATGAGGAAATTTTTAAAAATTCATGCAATCTCCATTCAACTACTATAAATGTTCAGTGGACAATTTTATTATTAAATATATTTATGTTTAATTGGAGGATAATTGTTCTAATGTGGTCATCAAAACCAAGTATTGTATTGGGTTTTATAACAATAAAATAGTTATATGTTACAGCCAACAAATCACCACCAACTATGATGTACAAAGTGAACAGTTGTCAATGAAAATTTATTGGATTTTTAGTTACAGTAAGAAAATTAGATGTACTATACACAATTTGTCCAGCATAGTCTCTGTCTCAATAAAATGTAGTAATTACCTTCCCTTTCTATCATTTCTTGGTTATCTGTGAAGGTAGTTAGGATTTTGGTCAGGGAAATAGATCTGATTCTGATTACTGACTCTTTGGTATATGTGCTTTAATACCATCACTTTTCCTTCAATTTTACCACTTGTAAAATTGGGATAATAGCAACATTATAACAATCTCTTTGTGTTGTTAGAGAGATTACTGGTAAATACCAATCTACTTAGTATTTCTTTCATTTTATTAGATGAAAAATCTATGAGTCCACATACAAGGTTGAAACTAGTAAAAATAAACCTCAATTTGGTATAATTTTCTAAATATGGAAAGATGGTTTTGATATATGTTTTTCTCTTTTTCTGGGAACTTATTTCTATCCCCCTCAGTGCAGAATGTATTATTTGCAGTAAACAATTTACTTCTTTATTCTTTACATACTCCTTGTTGAGATCATCCAAAATACCTTTGTATCAGATAAATTAACATTTGGTTCTAAAGCACATTTATAAGACACCTGAAATAACTTTCCTACTACACAATTTCCTAATGGCATTTTCCATCTGAGCATTTCTCAAGGTATAGATTAAGGGATTTAACATGGGCGTTATCACAGTATAAAATACAGCAACTGCTTTATCAATAGGTAAGGTAGCTGCAGGTCTCATGTACACAAATATGCAGGGTACAAAGTATAAAATGACTACTGTGATATGAGAGATGCAGGTGGTGAGGGCTTTTTGTCTTGCTTCTAAGCTGTAGGCCCTTAGGGAATGCAAAATGACCACATAGGAGACCATCAGGAGAAGGAAGTTTAACAGACATATGAACCCACTATTGGCAGCAATGAAGAGCCCTAGAGTGTGGGTATCAGTGCAGGCAAGATTGAGCAAAGGGTTCAGGTCACACATAAAGTGATCTATGACATTAGGGCCACAGAAGGGTAACCTGAAGATGAAGAGGATCTGTATGAATCCATGAAGAAAGCCTCCCACCCATGACACTCCCACTAGCAGTCCACACACCTGCCAGTTCATGATGGTTGTGTAGTGCAAGGGCTTGCAGATGGCCACATAGCGGTCATAGGCCATCACAGTAAGAAGGATGACTTCAGCACCTCCAAAGAAATGTTCCCCAAAGATTTGGGTCATACATCCGTTAAATAAGATGGTTTTCTTTTCATGGAGTGAATCTACAATCATCTTAGGGGCACACATAGAGGAGTAGCAGGCATCAATAAAAGAGAGATAGGCCAGGAAAAAATACATGGGGGACCCCAAAGATGGGCTTGCAGTGATGGTGACCATAATAAGCACATTTCCTACCATAGTGGTGATGTAGATGACAAAGAACACAGCAAATACAACTTTCTGCATCTTTGGATTCTCTGTGAGCCCCAGTAGAACAAACTCTGTCACATTGTTCCTGTTCTCCATATGTTTCATGAAATGGTTTATTTACTACCTGAAAGTGAGAGAATTAATTCTTAGGTAGGTTGATAAAGAGTTTGGGTCCCTGAAAGAGAAAGGACCCAGGGTTCTGGAGGAGGAGAAAGATATAAACATTTTTTTCTACATTGCTTTGTCTCAGTCACATAAAATGTTCTTTCTTAAACTGAGCTTTTTTGACAATAATCTTTAAAATTAACTTTGTTTAAGCCTATGTTTTTTCTTAAACTGAGTCTTTGCGACAATAATTTTTAAAATTAACTTTCTTTAAGCCCAGAACTAATGATTACACAACAAAACATCTAATCTTGCTCAAAAGTAGGCTTTTCTTAACCTCTGTACTAATGGTTATATAACAACAATGTATCTTGATCAAGGACATATTTCTCCTACTTTAGTGAACCTTCTGATTAATCTTATAATCTTAAGATGTATATTGTGGGAGTGGGTCTGGTAAGACCTTTCTATTGTTAATTCTAATCTTTTGAATTTAAGATGTATGTTGTGGGAGTGGGTCTGGTAAAAGTACACAAGGCCTTGATAAGAGGTCCTCTCAGTCCCCCTTCTGATGTCTATGTTGGAAGTTTTCTCGGCCTTTTTTCACTATAATAAAACTTCTACCACACAAAGCCTCTGAGTAATCAAGCCTGGTCCCTGATTCTGAAGCTAAATTCTCTTTGGAGATCACAAATCCATTGTTCACCATCCAAAGCTATCAAAAAAAAATCATTTTGTGCATTCTAAAGCTTATTAAACTTCTTCATTCTAATAAGTAATAAATACCCATACATTACTGAGTGTAAATTCTTTCTTATTTTTTTTTCTTTATTGAAGAAAAGATTCTGAGTTCTCAAGATTATTCCAATTACTTTCTAGGAGAAAATTATTTTAATAATGTAGATGTGAGGAACTTTGTAAACCCATGGGCAGGAGACCTTAATCATCTGAAATGGTTCAGAGTCTAACATGAAGTAGTGTATTTCCCAGATAATGGTAATTAAGTGTAAAAAGAGGTAGAGGATGGATGTAAAGCTTAAGAATTTTCCTTTTACTCTCTAAGGAATGGGAGGCCATGGAAGGTCTTTGAAAATGTGAGTGTAAGGATGAAAGAAATTTGATGAAGAGAGAATCATGAATGTTATTCTACAAAAGATTTTGTGTCTTGGATGAAGTTGGCAAGGTTTCAGTGAATGGATGGAAGATGGAGATAGAAACCACAAAAGCAAAGTACTTGGAATAGTTGAAAAAGAAGTAATGCTACAATGTGCACGTGCTAAGTTGCTTCAGTCATGTCCATCTGTCTGTGACCCCATTAACTTTAGCCCACCAAGCTTCTCCTTCCATGGGACTCTCCGGGCAAGAACACTAGAGTAGGTTGTCATGCCCTCCTCCAGGGTTCTTCCCAATAGATTGTTATTGTTGTTTAGTCACTAAGTCATGTCTGACTCTTCCATGATCCCCATGGACTGTAGCCACTTCACACTCCTCTCTTCAAGGAATTTTTCATGCAAGAATACTGGAGCGGGTTTCTATTTTCTTCTCCATGGGGATTTTCCTGACCTAGGGATTGAACTCATGTCTCCTGCATTGGCAGATGGATTCTTTACCACTGGACCACCAGGAAAGCCCAAAGAATGGGTACAAGAGCTAATTAAAAGTATCCATAATGAGTGCTGACTAAACCTAGTTACTTTGCAATGGGTAATAACATGTACATTCCAATAATTTCTTACTATGTTCTTACTTACATAGTAAGTCCAAAGGACTGCAAGGAGATTCAGCAAGTCCATCCTAAAGGAGATCTGTCCTGGGTGTTCACTGGAAGGACTGATATTGAAGCTGAAACTCCAATATTTTGGCCACCTCATGTGAACAGTTGACTCATTGGAAAAGACCCTGATGCTGGGAAGGATTGGGGGCAGGAGGAGAAGGGGACAACAAAGCATGAGATGGCTGGATGACATCACTGACTTGATGGACATGGGTTTGGGTGGACTCCGGGAGTTGGTGATAGACAGGGAAGCCTGGCATGCTGCGGTTCATGGGGTCACAAAGAATAAGACATGACTGAGTGACTGAACTGAACTGAGGTTCATAGTATACTAGCACATGCTTTCTTTTCCTAGCAAATGATTTCCATGGTTGCTATTACATCATTCACTTTGCAGATGAGGAAACAGTCTCATAGACTAATGTTAATAGTTTAATAAAAGTGGTAATATTAACTAAAAGTGCACACTTAGTGTGCTTTCAGTGTCAGGCAGATATTTGGTATTAATCCTTGATACAAACCTATAAGATGGCTACTACCATCATTTTTATGCTTATTTTACACATCAGGAAATAGAAGTATAGAGAAATTAAGGATTCTGTTCAAGGCCAAGCAGCCAAAAATGTAGGCAGAGCTAAGATTAATTCAGATTATGTACCTTTATTTTTGCTCCAAATATTAATCCATGCTCTATATTGTTATGCTATAATAAACAATGGAGAACTAGTAACCTTCTTTTGAAATGACCATAATTATTATACTTTTGATTACTCTAATACTACTTGAGAGGCAAGATTGTACTGATAAATTTCATCCACTCACACACACACACACACACACACACACACACACACACACACACACTCACACACACATTGATATCTCTGAACTCCCAAGTAGTAAGGGAATTGCTGTACTGAATACACTGAATGGCCCTTTCATCTCGACTTCTTCCTCAGACCTAACTCTCCCTTCTCTGTTACCACTCCAAAGAATAGGACGCCAGGTTTTACTGCAAAATGTTGAGAAAGTCTATGCTACTGGTTAAATGGTTTGGTTTGAGAATAAGAAAAGACCCAGTTTGAATCCTGATTCTTCCAACTGCAACTTCGTTCATCTGAAGTGCATTTCTTTGGCACTTTACATTCTTATTTTCTCAGCTATAAAGTTAGAATAACAATTCCCACTTCATAGATCAATAGTTTAATGATTATGTATGAACACACCCACCTGCTCTGGACACAAAAAGAACTTGTAGTTACTTTTGTGACTGTGTATAGAGTTATGAGATAGGAAGAATTAACATTTGATGCAGTAACACAGAGAACTGTTTAACCACACCTCAAGCTCCGGAAGAACTACTACTAATTTTACTCTCAAAGAAACAGCAGAGGCTGATATTATCCATAGCAGGTTTCCCCAGGAAGGGTCTTCATATTTGTACTTGACGAAACTACTGGTGATTGATGCTACTGATATTTATAATTTTCTCTTTCATATATGTAAAGTATAATTAAATTTTGTTTTTATCCTCACTATTAGTCCTGATCATTAAAGAAGATGTTTCATGGCCAAGTATGGTACCTGCTATCACAGAGCTAGGTTCCTCAATTTGCTTAACCTCTACAAGCCTCAAAATTTTCAAGTGTCAAATTAAATTAATATTTATGAATACCTTTTGAAAAAAATGAAAGGTGGATAAAATAACCAGTAGCATAGACTTTCTCAACATTTTGCAGTAAAACCTGGCGTCCTATTCTTTGGAGTGGTAACAGAGAAGGGAGAGTTAGGTCTGAGGAAGAAGTCGAGATGAAAGGGCCATTCAGATGCCCATGCCTATGTTTGAAAAGCGTTGAAAAATAATAAGTTGTACATATGAAGTAACAAGTTAAAATGAGCATCAGCACTATTGAAAAACTTACCTTAGCTCTTCACATGACTTTAGTGATGTTTGAATGTGTTTAGGAGCAGTTCCATATTCAACCTAACTTCTTATAGCAAGTAACTTTCAGTATAAAAGGTGTAACACTTGAGAAGAGCTTGTTAACTCTGAAATGAACAGCTGTTAAAAAATTTATAGAGTGAACATGCAGAAGTTCTTAGTATATCAGTTATATCTCATAAAACTTGTTTTAAAAGGTAAAAGCATTCTTAGAAGTCTAAATCTTTCCATCTAGCTTTTAAAGCCTCAAATGGGCTTCACAGAAAGCTTGCTTTCTGATTTTGAATTGAGAATGAGTTCATTGGAAATACTATGGATAAGTCATCTTCAATAAATGTCAGTGGTTCTGCAGCACAAAAACCAGAGTGTGAAGGAAACATATTCAAATGATTCCCTCTGCCCATGATGAATCTTGTTCTAGAAAGGTGAACAGCAACACAAATCACTTCCACCTTGCTCTTGTATATTTATAGATATTCAAAGAGGCTTGCATAAGGTCAGAGACCTTGTCATATAGCAGCTGCTTTCTCTCCTAGGAATTAATTATCTCCTTTGATGGAAAGGCTTTGCCCAGAAGCAAGTATTCTGGAAAGACAGTGTGGAGAAACACTTACTGTGAAGTGGGGAATAGTTTTCCCTTCGTGCGTGTGTGTGGTAGTTCAGTTGTGTTCAGCTGTTTGTGACCACATGGAGCCTGCCAGGCTTCTCTGTCTATGGAATTTTCCAGACTAGGTTACATAAGTGGGTTGCAATTTCATTCTCCAAGTGGTCTTCCTGACCCAGGGATCAAACCCACGTCTCTTGTGTCTCCTGCATGGGCAGGCAGGTTCTTTATGAGCTGAGCCACTGGAGAAGCTCAGTATTCCCTTCACCTGGAACCTAAATCTGTGAGATTCCCTCTTTTCTATCAGCACCTGGATTGTTAAGAAAACTGAATGTCTTGTCAATAGCAAAGTGGCATAATTCCTGTGTGTGATATGTGATGTAGAATCCCCATTGACTCCTGTCATAAGAGAATTTGTATTTTCTTATCAATTACTACAACTTTATTGGAAGCAATCAATGTTATTGATTGCTTGAGAGCTAGATAACTGAGGACATATAATTAATAGTTACCTTTTGAAAGTTCCTAAATCTAAAAGCTGTTTTTTTTTCTTTCTCCCTTCCACCTCCTCCTTCATATTTAATTATATATCACAGGAAAAATAAAATTTTGTTTTTAAGGTGTATAACAGCATTTAGATATAAATATACATTGTGAGATAATCACCACAAACAAACTACTAACATATTCATCAATCATGCTGTTACCAATTTTTTTGTGGTGATAACACGATCCATTCTCTTAGCAAATTCTGAGTGTACAACGCAATATTTTTTACTATAATCACATTGCTATATAGCATACATCCATAAATTATTCATTCTTACATAACTGAAATTTTGTTCCCCTTTATCAATCTCTGCTCATTTCTCCCTCCCTGGAATTCTACTTTTTGCTTCTATTCAGTTCAGTTCAGGTGCTCAGTCGTATCCGACTCTTTGCGACCCCATGAATCGCAGCACGCCAGGTACGTCCATTACCAACTCCCGGAGTCCACCAGAAACAATGTCCATTGAATCGATGGTGGCCATCCAGCCATCTCATCCTCTGTCATCCCCTTATACTCCTGCTCTCAATCTTTCCCAGCATCAGGGTCTTTTCAAATGAGTCAGCTTTTCACATCAGTTGGCCAGAGTATTGGAGTTTCAGCTTCAACATCAGTCCTTACAATGAATATTGAGGACTGATCTCCTTTAGAATGGACTGATTGGATATCCTTGCAGTCCAAGGGACTTTTAAGAGTCTTCTCCAACATGACAGTTCAAAAGCATCAATTCTTCTGTGCTCAGCTTTCTTTATAACTCAGCTCTCACATCCACACATGACCAATGGAAAAACCATAGCCTTGACTAGATGGGCCTTTGTTGACTAAGTATTGTCTCTGCTTTTTAGTATGCTGTCTAGATTGGTCATAACTTTCCTTCCAAGGAGTAATCATCTTTTGATTTCATGTCTGCAATCACCATCTGCAGTGATTTTGGAGCTCAGAAAAATAGAGTCAGCCACTTTTTCCACTGTTTCCCCATCTATCTGCCATGAAGTGATGGGACTGAATGCCATGATCTTAGTTTGTTGAATGTTGAGCTTTAAGCCAACTTTTTCATTCTCCTCTTTCACTTTCATCAAGAGGCTTTTTAGTTTCTCTTCACTTTCTGCCATATGGGTGGTGTCATCTGCATATCTGAGGTTATTGATATTTCTCCCCACAATCTTGATTCCAGATTATGCTTCCTGCAGCCCAGTGTTTCTCATGATGTACCCTGCATATAAATTAAATATGCAGGGTGACAATATACAGCCTAACGTACTCCTTTTCCTATTTGGAACCAGTCTGTTGTTCTATGTCCAGTTCTAACTGTTGTTTCCTGACCTGCATACAGAGCTCTCAAGAAGTAGGTCAGGTGGTCTGGCATGCCCATCTCTTTCATAATTTTCCACAATTTATTGTGATCCACACAGTCAAAGTCTTTGGCATATTCTATAAACCAGAAATAGATGTTTTTCTGGAATTCTGTTTTTCAATGATCCATCAAATATTGGCAATTTGATCTCTGGTTCCTCTGCCTTTTCTAAAACCAGCTGGAACATCTGGAAGTTCCTGGTTTACATATTGCTGAAGCCTGGCTTGGAGAATTTTGAGCATTACTTTATTAGCATGTGAGATGAGTGCAATATTGCAGTAGTTTGAGCATTCTTTGGCATTGCCTTTCTTTGGGATTGGAATGAATACTGACATTTTCCAGTCCTGTGGCCACTGCTGAGTTTTCCAAATTTGCTGGCATATTGAGTGCAGCACTTTCACAGCATCATCTTTCAGGATTTGAGATAGCTCAACTGGAATTCCATCACCTCCTCTAACTTTGTTCGTAGTGACGCTTCCTAAGGCCCACTTGACTTCACATTCCAGGATGTCTGGCTCTTGGCGAGTGAACACACCATCATGATTGTCTGGGTCGTGAAGATATTTTTTGTACAATTCCTCTGTGTATTCTTGCAACCTCTTCTTAATATCTTCTGCTTCTGTTAGGTAACTACGATTTCTGTCCTTTATTGAACCCATCTTTGTTTTAAATGCTCCTTTGATATCTCTAATTTTCTTGAAGAGATATCTTGTCTTTCCCATTCTATTGTTTTCCTCTGTTTCTTTGCATTGATCACCAAGGAAGGTTTTCTTATCTCTCCTTGCTATTATTTGTAACTCTGCATTCAAATGGGTGTATCTTTCCTTTTCTCCTTTGCTTTTCACTTCTCTTCTTGTAAGGCCTCCTCATATAGCCTTTTTTTTTTTTGTATTTATTTTTCTTGGGGATGGTCTTGATTCCTGTCTCCTGTACAATGTTGTGAACCTCCATCCATAGTTCATCAGGCTTTCTGTCTATCAGTTCTAGTTCTTTAAATGCATTTCTCACTTCCACTGTATAGTCATAAGAGATTTAGCTTCTATAGGCTTGACTATTTTAGATTCCATATATAAGTAATGTGGCTTCCTAGGTGGTGTTAGTGATAAAGAACCCACCTGCCAATGCAGGTAGATATGAAAGACAAGGGTTTGATCCCTGGGTAGGGAAGATGCCCTGAAGAAGGTCAATGCAACCCACTCCAGGATTCTTGCTTGGAGAATCCCATGGACAGAGGAGACTGGCAGGCTACATTCCATAAGGTTGCAAAGAGTTGGACACAACTGAAGTGACTTAGCATGCACACACACACACACATATAAGTAATATCATGTAGCATTTCTCTTGTCTATATGGCTTATTGTACTTACCATATTGTTCTCCAGATTCATTTCATGCTCTTGTAAATGAAGTTTCCTTTTAAGAATAAAATTATGTAATATTCTATTATATATACATGCTAGGTATCCTGGAGAAGGAAATGGCAACCCACTTAAGTATTCTTGCTAGAGAAATCCTATGAACAGAAGAGCCTAGTGGGCTATAATCTATGAGGTCACAAAAGAGCTGACATGACATAGCAACTAAACACACACACACACCACATGATCTACCCATATATCTGACATGCATGTTATTTCCATATTCCAGTTATTGTGAATGAACATGAGTCCAGCTATCTCTTCAGCATAATCAATTTTAATTCCTTTGCATATATACCCAGAAGTGAAAGTGATGAATCAAAAGTAGTGTTAATTTTTTGAGAAGTCTCCATTCTGTTTTCCATAATTGCTTTGTCAGTTTGCAAGGGTTTCCTTTTTCCCACAGCTTTACCAACACTTGTTATTTTTGTGTGTTTTTATAATTACCATATAACTGTGATACCTCGCTGCTGTTTTTATTTGCATTTTCCTGATGACTAGTGACATTTAACACTTTTTCATTTACCTATTGGCCATTGTAAGTATTCTTTTGAGAAATTTCCTATGCCCATTTTAAAATTAGGTTATTTGTTTTTTCACTATTGATTTATTCAAGTTCCTTATGTATATGGGATATTAACCCCTTATCAGACACATGGCTGTAGCTGCAAATCTTTTCTCAATTCACTAGGTGCCTTTTTATTCCTGACTGTTTTCTTTGCTGTGCAGGTTTGTTTGTTTGTTTGTTTTTAATGTAGGCCCACTTTACTTTTACTTTTGGTGTCATATTTAAAAATGAATTACCTAGACCAATGTCAAAATATTTCACTGTGTTTTCTTCAAATAGTTTTTCCTTGTTTGTTTATTTCCTGTCTCATATTTAAGTCTAACTCATTTTGAGTTTTACTGTTTTTATTCTGTGAGATAAGAATATGATTTTTTCAGAGTATACAAGTTATTACTGAAGAAACCATCATTTTTCTTGACACCCTTGTGAAAGTTCACTTAACTGTATGTATGTGCATGGCTTATTCCTGACTTTGGAATCAGGAATTTGGTCGTCTACAGTTCTATTATTTTTGCTCATGGTAACTTGGGATACATTTTTTTTTAATTTTTTTACTGATCTGTACGAGTTTTTATGCAAGTGCTGTTTTTCACTTTTCTCAGAGGTCTGTTTAAGTAGCCACAAAACACAGAAGGCTCCATCTTACAGTATTTTTCTTTCTTTGTACATATGAATTTGTCATTGTGAAATATTAGCAGTAAAAATGAGAACATAAATCTAAACACAAGAGATTTCCAGTTGTTCTGCACTCTTTTCATTGGAAGCTATTTTCCTTTGAGTAATTTCAAGAAGTATGTCTTGATACTTCAATGTGGTTTTAATTTCTTGCTTCCCTGTTGCTAATTTTGTTGAGCACTGTTTTTCATGATCTTATTGGCCATTTATATATTTTCTTTTGTGATATTGCTGTTTATGTCCTTTGCACACTTAAAAATAGTTTTAAAATTATATACACATACATACATATACATATATAATTTTTCCTTGCACATGAATCGTCCTTTTCTTTTTTTAAATGGTGACATCTGATGGGGCATGCTCAGTCACTTCTGTCATGGCTGATTCTGTGACCCCATGGACTGTAGCCTGCCCAACTCCTCTGTTCATGGGATTCTCCAGGCAGGAATACTAGAGTGGGTTGCCATACCCTCCTCTGGGGGATCTTGGCATCCCAGGATTGAACTCGCATCTCCTGTGTCACAGGTGAATTTTTTACCCACTGAGCCACCTGGATGGAGATAGGTGGGTGTTTAATATCTCAAGTTGTTACAATATATTATCTGACGTATCTGGTTTTCAGGACTTCCCTTGTAGTCCAGTGGTTAAGAATCTGCCTGCCAATGCAAGGGATGCAGATTCATCTCTGGTCTGTGAAGATCCCACATGCTGCGAGGCAGTTAAGCCCATGTGCCACCACTACTGAAGCCCAAGCCCTCTAGAGCCATGGTTCTGTAACTACTGAAATCTGTATGCCCTAGAGCTGGTGCTGTGCAGCAAGAGAAACTACAGTGATGAGGAACCTGCACACTGCAGCTAGCTCATCACAACTAGAGAAAGTCTGCATGTAATAATGAAGACCCCACAAAGCTAAAAGTAAAAATAAATTACTAAAATATTAGAATATCTGGTTTTCAATAAAAAATTTGGAGATGTCAAAAAAAGTATGACCCATACACAGGATGAGATACAGGCATCAGAAACTGAAAGGTTTACAATCTTGATAACGTCCTTTTTTTCCCTTCATTTTTTTTGCATTTTATACTTATTGGATCATATCTAACAAATATTGGTCTACTCAAACATTTATAAATAGATATTATTATTATTATTTTAGATTAAGCATTAACTTGTAGATCTGTATATTATTTCATGTTAATTTTGGGGTGTTGTGTTGGCCTTGTGTTGGTAGTAAGTTTTTTTTTTTTTTCCTCATAGATATCGTATTGAAACAGAATAATTTGTTAAAGGCTATTCTTTAACCATTGAACTATCTTGACACCTTTGCAAATAATTAATGCATTTGAGTTTTTTTCTGAATGTTCTAATATGGTTTTGAACATGTGTTCATGCTCAGTTGCTCAGTGGTATCCAACTCTATGTGACACTGTGGACTAGCCTACCAGGCTCCCTTGCGCATTTAATTTTCCAGGCAAGAATACTGGAGTGGATTGCTATTTCCTTCTCCAGGGGATCTTTCCTACCCAGAGATTGAACCCATGTCTCCTGTGTTTCCTGCATTGACAGGCAGATTTTTTTTTTTTTTTTTTTTTTACCACTGAACCACCTAAGAAACCCATTTAAGTCATGAGTAACTGAAAGTTGCTCAGTCATGTCTGACTTTTTGTGACCCTATGGGCTATACAGCCCCTGGATTCTCAAGGCAAGAATACTGGAGTGGGTAACAATTCCCTTCTCCATGGGATCTTCCCAACCCAGAAATCAAACCCAGTTCTTGCAGGTAGATTCTTTACCAGTTGAGCCATCAGGGAAGCCCAAGAATATTGGGGTGGGTAGCCTATACCTTCTCCAGCAGATCTTCTCAACCCAGGAATCAAACCAGGGTCTCCTGCATTGCAGGCAGATTCTTTCCCAGTTGAGCTACCAGGGAAACCCTGTTTAAGTCATACTTGTATTTTATTTCTTCTTCATATGAATAATTTGTCTCTTTTCTATTGTACTTTCTTGTCCTCATACCTTCTTCCTCCTCCTTTCCTTATTATTCTAGCTAATGCTTTGTAAATTCTATTTAAGATTTCCAAAGAACCAGTTTTCTGTTTCATTGATTTTCTATTGTTTTCATATCTTCTGCTTCAATGATTTTTTTCTTAACCTTATTATTTCCTATTTTTTACTTACTTTCTGCTTAATTTCCTCTTGTTTTTCTACCTCTTTGAGTCAAAACCTTTAATAACTGATTCTAGATACTATTGACTTTTTCATATAGGCATTTTATGGTTCTAATTTCTCTCTAAGGACTTTTCATGCTTCCCAAATTAATAAAACATACAGTATTAGTCTTTTGCTGTCTGGATTAATTCAATAAGCATGACATCCACTGAATCTATCCATGTTTTTGCAAATGGTACCATTTTATTTTTAATGGCTCAGTAGCATTCCATTATGTGTGTGTGTATGTATGTGTATCTCACATCTTCTTTATCCATTATTCTGTTGATGGGTACTTAGGTTGCTTCCATATGTTGGCTACTCTAAGTAATGTTGCAATGAACACTGGGGTGCATATACTTTTTTAAATTATTTTTTTTTTTTCATTTTAAGGGGGTATATACTCAGGAATGGTGGTGATGTTTTACTTACATAGTTGCGTACAACTCTTGAGATCCTATGGACATTCCTCTGTCCACAGAATTCTCCAGGCAAAATTCCTGGAGATACTCAGTAGAATTGCTAAATCATATGGTAGTTCCATATATAGTTTTTTCAGGAACATCCATACTGTTTTCCATAGTGTCTGCACCAAACTACAAACAAAACAAAACAAAAAGCTACAAATTATGTACTAAGTTTTCGTTTTCTTTACATTCTTGTCAGCACTTGTTATTTGTGGTCTTTTAAAGGTAACCATTCTGATAGGTGTGAAGTGCTACCTCATTGTGTGTTTGATATACATTTTCCTGAGGGTTAGTGATGTTGAGCATTTTTTCATGTGCCAGTCGGCTATCTGTATGTTTTCTCAGGTCTCTTGCCCTGAAGATGTCCATTCAGGTCTTTTGCCTATTTTTAGTTAGGTTGTTTGTTTTTCGATATTAAATTGCATGAGCTAGTCTTATATAGAGTATATAGCCAACTGGTGTCTTTTACATTGCTGTTGGAAGTATATAATGATACAAATACTTCAGAAATAAGATTTATCTAGCTTTATCTAAACATTTACATAACCTCAATTCTTAGGTTCATCACCTAGATACGTACCCAAGAAATAGTTTACACCTGTACAAGTGGAATTGTGTACTGGTTCTTATAGTAGACTGTCAGTAATGTATAAAGTGTGGAACCACCCAGAAATCTTTGAACCAACATCAGCTCTGAAATACCACCGTGAACATTGCTTATGACCACAGATTTCCCCCAAAATACAGCAACTGCTAAATTCAGTACTGGTGACCTGCAGAACAAAAAGCTCCAGGGAGAAAGGGTGACCATATTCGTTGTGTGGAGGGAAATAATTTATGAGGAATAGTAGAGAAGGTACATTTCTTTAGTCACTTGAAAACAAATTCTCCAAATTTTAATGGAAATTTTATCTAGAGTTTGGATTCTGGTTTTTTAAGTTAGTAAAAATTAGGCTTCCATTTGCTGATTTTTTTTTTTCCTACTCTTTGTGTGTTTAATCCTTGAAACAATGAAGATAAGGAAAACAGAGGCTGAGAAAGCTTGACTAACTCATTTCAGGGTAAAACATGACAGCACAGTTTAGGTTACAGATTTGGGTCTGTGTTTACCTAACAACCACCGAGCTTTTACTAAGTTGTCTTTATTCATATTTCAGTGAATCACGTAAAACTGTTTTTTTTTTTCAGTTGCTTAATGCATTTTTAACTCCCTGCTTATATAATTTCCAGCTAATTAATAGTGATAATTATTCCCATCACTTCATGGGAAATAGATGGGAGAAACAGTGGAAACATTGTCAGACTTTATTTTGAGGTGCACCAAAATCACTGTAGATGGTGATTGCAGTCATGAAATCAAAAGACGCTTACTCTTTGGAAGGAAAGTTATGGTCTAATTAGACAGCATATTGAAAGACAGAGACATTACTTTGCCAACAAAGGTCCGTCTAGTCAAAGCTATGGTTTTTCCAGTAGTCATGTATGGCTGTGAGAGTTGGACAGTGCAAAAGGCTGAGCACCAAAGAATTGATGCTTTTGAACTGTAGTGTTTGAGAAGACCCTTGAGAGTCCCTTGGACTGCAAGGAGATCCAACAAGTCCATCCTAAAGGAGATCAGTCCTGGGTGTTCATTGGAAGGACTGATGTTGAAGCTAAAACCCCAATACTTTGGCCATCTCATGCGAAGAGTTGACTCACTGGAAAAGACCCTGATGCTGGGAAGGACTGGGGGCAGGAGGAGAAGGGGACTTCAGAGGATGACATGGCTGGATGGTATCACCAACTCAATGTACATGGGTTTGGGTAGACTCTGAGAGTTGGTGATGGACAGGGAGGCCTGGTGGGCTGTGGTTCATGGGGTTGCAGAGAGTTGGAAACGACTGAGTGACTGAACTGAACTGAACTGAATAGTGATAATGAAAGCACATTGTACGCTTGAAGAATGTTTCAAGAAGTACAATTGATTGGAATTGGCTCATAACAGGATGGAATTACCAGTGCACTGGTGGGTTCACAGAGGTACTTCCTTCACTATCCAAAAGAGATATAGTCTGGCTCAATTCTTAAACCTGTCAATATTCATAAGCCCTCAATTTATTTAATCTAGACCTTGGATAATATTTTTTTGGCTTCGATTTCAATATCACTTTTTAAAGGAAACCTTACCTGAGCATTTCACTTCCATCCTACTTTAAAATTTGACACACAGAGATACATACACACACAATTTCTACTTTCTCTTTTTATAGTTGAATTCCTGCATCACGGTGGCAGAAATATTATTGAGGCTTTGGAGACAGATTTGTGTATACATTTCAGGTCTGCCACTACTCACTTCTGTTCTTGAGTAAATTGTCTAAACTCATAGAGATCATTTGTAAAGTGGAAATGATAATAGGGTCCCTCAAAAAGTGTACCTCACATGATATGTTTAACCTTTAGCACTCAATAGTTTGTTTCTGTCATTTTTATTATTGAATAAAACTGTCTCGTTAATTTTAGATATTCCATAAACATTTATTGAAAATAAATGAAATGAAGAATCCAAGTTCTAACTGTAGCCTGATGATCCAGTTCCTATAGATGAATTCTAATCCTTGTCAGAAATATCATTCTCTGGTCAGAGGAACCATCGTGGAAAAGGAGAGACAAATTTTGGCAAAGTCTCCCCAAATTAATTACTTTTCCCTTGAGAAAATAACACAGAGATGAGTCAACCACTTTAATAAAACTAGTGTCTCTATAGTGTAAGAACTGAAGGATTTGAGAAGAACTGTGACACACTGTGAAGGCTTTTTGGTGAGTAAACCACAAAGGCAATGATCTTCTTTGTGGCTAGCAATGAGGTTTAGTGAAATGATGAGAGAGGGCAGGTCGAGTCCCAAGGACGAAGATATCTGACTTCCCACTGAAAAAAGTTGGAAGAAATGGATTTGAGAAGTTTCTAACACAAAGTACTTTTAATCCACTGCTGATTTTTATAATTAGATTTACTGTTTTTATTGTTAGACATGGCTACTATGTTCTTAGGGCCTAGCAGACCAAGTTCTGAGTGGGTAACAGGTAGGAAGGCCAGGGATCTCCAAATGGAGGAAATAAGCTGCAAGTGTCAACATTTTTATCTCTCTCTTAAGTGGCAGGAGCAAACAAACTAGTGATATATTTTCCCTTCTCTATACAAATTTAAAAGAAGTTTCTCTTAAAATACTGTGTTGCCATAACGACAGCTGGTCTCACCTGAAATTAACTATTCTCAAGCCTTGAGTTAATCAATGAATTCTTCTTATGGAAATGTTTTTCTTAAGCTATGTTAATGTACTATGCATTTACCCCAAACTCTGTCTTCAAGTTGGTTCCACCAAATGGCTCAGAACCTACTTGACAAAACAGTATGTTATATTCAGACATTGTTCCCCTAATCTATGTAAATGAAACTGTATGGTAAACTGCTTTTCTACAAGATTCAAGTCAATCATTTTATGGCCGGGATGACTCATCTGGTGCCAATATTATCCCAGAATACATCTTATGTATGAGGGGCTTGGTGACATTCTGAGTTTTGAGACATCCCTTCCTTTCATTAGCTAACTGCTAATGACTATATAACATCCAGCTAAGACTTGAGGGGCATACTCTTTCTGCCCGCTTCTGATGCCTATGTCAGAAGCTTTCTCTATCTCCTTTGAGTGAAGTTCCTCATTTGTGTCCAACTCTTTGCAATTTCACAGACTATAGCATACCAGGCTCTTCCATCCATGGGATTTTCCAAGCAAGAGTACTGGAGTGGGTTGCCATTTCCTTCTCCAGAGGATCTTGGGATTGAACCCAGGTTTCCAATATTGTAGGCAGATGCTTTACCATCTGAGCCACCAGGGAAGTCAAGTGAAGGTTGCTCAGCTGTGTCTGGCTCTTTGCGACCCCATGGACCATACAGTCCATGGAATTCTCCAGGCTAGAATACTGGAGTAGGTAGTCTTTCCCCTCTCCAAGGGATCTTTGCAACCCAGGGATTGAACCCAAGTCTCCCATATTGCAGGCAGATTCTTTACCAGCTGAACCACAAGGGAAGCCCAAACATTTATGTATTTACTTCTATATATGACTGTGCTGGATCTTAATTGTGGCACGCAGGATCTTTAGTTGCAACGTGAGGGATCTATTTCCCTGACCAGGGATCGAATCTGGGCCCATAGCATTGGGAGTGCGGTGTCTTAGCCATGAAACCTTTATTACACAAAAGCTCTGAGCAATCAAGCCTCGTCTCTGGCCCCGGATTGAATTCTCCTCTGGAGGCCAAGATTCCCAGTTTCTTTTTTGTGGTTTTGCAACAACCTTTCAGTTCTATGTAAAAACTTAAAATATTTTAAACATCTATGAGTTCCATAGAAATAGAAATGTGCTACAGCTGCTGAAAAATTTACCCTCTCTCTAAAACCCAAATTCCTTTTAAATACAAAGTACATGTGTCTTCTGTACAAGCTAGTTTAGTATTTGAACAAGTCAGGCCAGCATGAGAAGACTTAGACAGGATCTAATCTGAATTGATATATAAGAGAAGTACAACTTTCTTTTTAAAATTTTGCTTCAGAGTTTTATTTTCTGGAAGCACTTTAATTTTCTTTTTTTTTAATCTTTTATTTTTGTGAAATAAATTAACATGATCATAACTCTGGTTGCACACACCTTGGGTTGAAGAAAACCCTGATGGAATTTAAGTATTATTGAGCCTTCAAAAAACCAATTGCTGATAGGTTAGTAGTTTATAACCTTCAATACTGAGTTGGGCAAAAATAGTTGTTTTCTGACCATTCTCTATGTAAGAACAACTTATGAATTATTTGTCATTATCTTTTGTGTATTGCTGATCCTAGTGGCTGCAATAAAGAAGTTAAATAATTTGGAATTCAGATGCAGCACTTGTGGGAAATATTATAAAACACCTGCTTCAAAATGTCTTTCTTAGGTCACTCTGTAGCATGTCCTTTTTCTTCTCTTTTTCCTCTTCTCTTTTCATGTTTTCCCTTTATTTCATCTTTTTGTCTTTCTCCTATCCTCTCCCTACTCTCTCTCTCCACATTTCCTGTTTCTCTCACCAAGAGCTTTATTATACTTCATATTGGCCAAAAATAAATACATCACAAGACTACATTCAATGAAGTCTTTATTTTAATAATAAACTGAGTTTAAAACTTTTCTTTTTCCCAGAAAACTCCACACCCAGTTGTAAATTGAAATTGGAAGAATCAATTTTTTTTTATATATTGAAGTATGGCTTTAGCAAATGAATTAATGAAACAAATAATAAAACAAAACCCATAAAAATAACAAAAAATAATTCAGTCTTTATGTTAAAGATTCCATTAATAGCTTGCTTCAATTTTTTTTTTTAAATATTAAGATCTTCCATTTTAGCATTTATCTGTGTTTTCCTCAACTGGCTCATTTAATTTTCAGAATCTTTGCCTTTTGGAGATGTTCAGAGAGAATTTTGAAATTTTTTTTTAGTAATAAATTAATGAAAAGAGTAAAATCATACAACAGGAACAATACTAATGTTTTAAATGATGGAATCTTTACAAAAACCTTAAATGCAATCATACATAACCGTCTATTAACAGGAGAAAAATTGAAGAAGAGGGATTAAATCAATCAATCAGTTCAGTTCAGTTCAGTTGCACCTGACTCTTTGCGACCCCATGAACTGCAGCAGGCCAAGATTCCCAGTCCATCATCAACACCTACAGTTCACCTAAACTCATGTCCATTGAGTCGGTGATGCCATCCATTCAACAATCTCACTCTCTGTTATCTCCTTCTCCTCCTGCTCTCAATCTTTCCCAGCATCAGGGTCTTTTCCAATGAGTCAGCTCTTCCCATCAGGTGGCTAGAGTATTGGAGTTTCAGCTTCAACATCAGTACTTCCAATGAACACCCAGGACTGATCTGCTTTAGGATGGACTGGTTGGATCTCCTTGCAGTCCAAGGGACTCTTAAAAGTCTTCTCCAACATCACAGTTCAAAAGCATCAATTCTTCGGCACTCAGCTTTCTTTATAGCTCAACTGTCACATCCATACATGACCATGGGAAAAAACATAGCCTTGTCTAGATGGGCCTTTATTGAGAAAGTAATGTCTCTGCTTTTTAGAATGCTGTCTAGGTTAATCATAACTTTCTTTCCAAGAAATGAGTGTCTTTTAATTTCATGGTTGCAGTCACCAGCTGCAGTGATTTTGGAGCCCCTCCAAATAAAGTCAGCCACTGTTTCCACTGTTTCCACACCTATTTGCCATAAAGTGATGGGACCAGATGCCATGATTTTAGTTTTCTGAATGTTGAGCTTTCATACAGTTAATAAGCTGTGCATTCCAGATTTAAACTAAGGCTTTGGATTTTAGGTTACTGTATCTTTCTTTACTCTTTAATGCATTCTAACTTTACCTTTCTGCTTTTTTCTCTCCCACTATCTCTTTTACCTTTTTAAATTTCTTTTCTTTCTCTATCTTAGTAAATGTTTACTTTTTGACCAGGGGAGTAAAAACAGTTTCTGAATATTACAATTGTAGTAATGCATATTTTTGCCTTCAGTGGCACACGCTATTGACAAAAAGAGATATGAATGTGAGCAATGGGGCCAGTGCTGTATGGTGACTGCAGCCTCTGATATCTGGAAGAGGCACCCTTTTCAGTCTTGAGGAAGTGGAGAAGCTATCAGATAGGCAAAGTAGGAACATAAATGGCTTATGAAGATCTTATCTTTTGAGTCTTCTTGTTTCTCATTTGTAGACATGTCCAGCCATTCCAAGAATAGAATTCATACATCTTTGAGTATTTGTAAATGTGCCACCTGTATGGCCACATCATGGATTGGCTCCTAAAGCTTGATGTATTTTTCTTTTCTTGTTTTAAAAGTTGCCCAGTTTTTTTTATTACCAAAAATTAAAAACAAATTAGTAAATTATAGTGAACAAAATAAATACCACCTATATTTTCACTTGTAAGGATATACAAAATTAAAACAATTTTATGGCCTTGTGTTTGTTTTTGCCTTTTGTAAAACTAAATAGGCACTCCATGCAATTATTTATTCTTTAAGTAAAACGATCATAATTGAAGATGACTGCAACTTTCTTTCCAGTGAAGTGTCTTGTCACCAGAATAGAATTCATGAAGAGGATGAATAATGTGACAGAATTCCTCCTCCTGGGCCTGACTCAAAATGTGAAGCTTCAGGAAATTTCCTTTGTTGTGTTTTCGATTGTCTACTTGGTCACCTTAGCAGGCAACCTGCTCATCATGATCACTATCAGTGCCAGCACGACCCTAGGATCCCCCATGTATTTCTTCTTGTCTCATTTATCCTTTATAGATGGTTACTGTTCTTCCTCCATGACCCCTAAAATGTTAGTTGACTTCCTTACTGTGAGAAAAGCTATCTCTTTTAGGGGGTGTATGACTCAAGTCTTTGCTGAGCATCTTTTTGGTGCTGCTGAGATTATCCTTCTCACAGTGATGGCCTACCACCGTTATGTGGCCATCTGTAAACCCCTGCACTACACGACCATTATGAGTCAGCAGTTGTGTAGCCTTCTTGCTGGCGTGGCCTGGGCTGGAGCCTTTGTCCACGCAACCATTCAGATCCTGTTTATAGTCTGGCTGCCCTTCTGTGGCCCTAGTGTCATAGACCATTTCATGTGTGACTTGAACCCTTTGTTGAAACTGGTCTGCAGGGACACTCATACCCTAGGTCTCTTTGTTGCTGCCAATAGTGGGTTCATCTGCCTGTTGAACTTTCTCCTTTTGATGGTCTCCTATGTGGTCATCCTGTGCTCCCTAAGGACCTATAGCTCGGAAGGAAGATGCAAAGCCTTCTCCACCTGTGTCTCCCACATCACCGTGGTCATTCTCTTTTTTGCACCCTGCATATTTGTATATATGCGTCCAGTGATCACCTTTTCCATTGATAAAGCTGTGGCTGTGTTTTATACCATGATAACGCCTATGTTAAATCCTTTAATCTACACCCTCAGAAATACAGAGGTGGAAAATGCTATGAAGAAGCTCTGGATCAAAAGGTGACTTCAACTGAGAAATAATTTCAGCAGCATAAAATGACTTTGTCTTTTGAATACAAAGATAACATAATTTCTTTGGTTTAGTGACAAGTGAACACCATATGTAAAAGTATGTTTGTGTTGGCATATAAATTCTTTGAGGAAGATTTTAGGCAGAAAATCATTTATCACTTCCAGATACCCTATTTCGATGAATTTAGTGCTCATTTGGTTGTCAAACTTAGCTATACTTTCAGAATTACTTGGAATACTTATTAAAATGTACAGCTCTAGAGATTCTAACTCAATAGGACTGTTGGGTTGTTTTTTCTACATTTTAAATAAATTTATATAGATGTTTCTAAGTGGATGATTTATGCATACACCTTGAATAATAGTGAAGTAGATAATATATGCATCCTCACCTGATTAATGGATCACTTGATTAAAGCATATCCTGGAGACTATCTCATAGCATATGCTATGAGAATCATAAAACTTTCAGTTCTTCATAGATCATACAATGCAAGCTTACTACCTTTGAAATGCAAAACAAAAAATATAGTATTCTGAGAAAATAGAAATGTTTTTCATCTTTATTCTCTATCTTCTCTTTCTATATTTTTAAAATATTTTGCTACTTATGTTTTTTTTTAATTTTCTTTATTTTATTGTGTTGGTTTTGCCATACATTGACATGAATCCACCATGGGTATACATATCAGGATTAAGCAAATAATCCTCATGGATATTTTATTGCCAATAAGTGTTCCATAGCTATTAGCTACCACAAATATCATCCTGGAGTCTCTGTAACTGTGTAGAATCACTCATTAATCTAATGTTTCTGAGTATTAGGAGAGATAATTCATGATTTCTCTGAATCTGCTGTGAAGAGTAAGGCTCTGAGGTGACTGGCCTATAGCATTTCTTGGGAGCTGGAGTGATTCCCAACATTCTTTGCCATTACTGACTGTAGGACCAAAAGGTCATTTTATTAACTTGAGATCAAGACAACAGGCAACCAGAATATGACCAGATATTTATGTAGAGAAGGTAGTATAGTGCAGAGTAAGAGTTGACTCAAGTCAGATTTCCTGAGTTTTCTTGTTAGTTGGGAAAGTTATTTAACCTTTCTACCTCATACTTTATTTATCTGTAACTACAGTAGCTATAATGCTTATCTCATAATGATATGGGGCCAGTTAAGTGAGTTTACAGATATTAAGTGTTTGAAGAGGTTTCTGGCTCACGGTAAATGAAATAAAAATGTTTTTAAAAGGAAAAAAAAATTTGACTGATGCTGACCCACCTTCCAGCAAGGCCAGATTTGGGATTGTATCTCCTCTTGAACTAGCCAGAGCATTGTTTCTTCTAGATCAGGACCTCCATGGATCTTACCTTGGCTCCTTAGGTGAAAAAGATGCTTCCTTATATGAACAATTTTGTGTCAGATAACTTTTTCCCTTGAGCTAACAAAGCTAGTACTGAACTCTACCTCATTAGTTTATGTAACATTACATACATTTCATAAGCTCACAGGATCTTGTTTTAGTCTCAGTTCATATGTGCGATGAAATGGTCTTTCATTTCATAGGTTTATTTCAGGCATTAGATGAAGACATTCTATGAAAAATATCCATGACAGTGCTTTTCACTCACTGGGTGCTTAACAAATGTCACTATCTTTGCCACTTCCTTCATATCGTCCTCAGTTTCCCATTTATGTCTGACTTAAAAATAAAACTGTATGATTTACATTTATTTTTCAACTCTGTGTAGTTATTATGTTAGGAGATCATGAGAAACTTTCAAAATTCTAAGAGTAAAACCCCTTAAATTAATGCAAAAAACATGAGATTCACTTTCTAAACAATTCACCTTAAAATTCACTTTCTAAAACAATTAACCTAAAAAGTTAAAACTAGGTTCAGGAAGATCCCAATTTTGATAAACTTTGTACGACAAACCAGAAATCTGTAGTGCAATAATTTGTGATTGTAGTAAAGGCTATTGTTATCTGCTATTATGTGGCTGGTGCTGCAAAATCAAGTTTTTATTTAATCTCCATGAAAGCCTTATTAAAATGGATAATGTTATTTCTACTTTCCAGAAGAATTAACTGAAGCTTGGGAAATTTAAATAATTTACCAGAGATTAGAACTAAAAAACACCTGAGGTTGGACTTGAACCTATTTAATTTCGGTTTAGAACTTGCACTCTTAAAGAATACACTCTATATCATAGTAATGATGCATATCACACAGCTCATAACACTTTCTAGGGAGGGAGATAGGCAGTAAGTAAGAAACCTATTAAAAACTGCATTCAGAGTGGCAAAGTGCTTGAAAAATTGAAATACCTGACATGATAGTGCCTCAGATGGCAGGGATCACTTTAGATTGTATGTTCAAGGAAGACCCAAGAGCAAGAATTTGTAGCGTTTGTCTAACAATGTCCAGGATGAGAGACACTGAGCTGAAGGTCATAATTAAAACCACTCAAGAGGAATTTGTCCATGTGGGAAGGGAAGTTTTATCTGACCTGGATGAGTATCATTAACTTCTTTATAACGCAAAGATCACCAAACAACCTTAATGTTATGATTAATTAAGTTCCACTCACTCAGGAGGAAGTGAAGTAAAATGTGTACTCAAGCAACCTCCTTCCCCAGAACTTGTTTTCACTTCTCAGCAGATGTTCTATTTGATGGACTCTTTGGTGTAGTCAGCAGCATAGTTTTCCCCATTGCCTCTGTGTGGCTTCTTTTAATTTCTATAGTTTCTGTCATGTAAAAGTATTAATTTAGAAGAGCTGGGTTAAACTGCTCCATAGAAAGGAAGTTATCCATTTAATTAAATTTATACTATAAGTAATTGGTCTTGGTCTATCAGCCTTTGCCAAATTTCAATCCCTCCACTTCCCTCAAACAGCCCATCTCTTTGAACTTTTGGTATACCATTCTTTACATTGTTCACTAGCTCCAGCTGCAATGAACCATTTTTTGCCCATGAACCTTTGAACTAAATCTCTTTATTTCCCCAATACTCTTCCTCAAGACCTCCGTCTGGTTGGATCATGGTCCCTATTCAGACTGCAGTTCACCTGTCACCTTCTTAGAAGTATTCTTCTGCCTCCACTATAAAATCATTGTCTGATACCTCATTGTGGTTTTGATATGCATTTCTCTGATAATGAGTGATGCTGAGCATCTTTTCATGTGTTTGTTAGCCATTTTTATGTCTTCTTTGGAGAAATGTCTGTTAAGTTCTTTGGCCCACTTTTTGATTGGGTCGTTTATTTTTCTAGAATGGAGCTGCAGAAGTTGCTTGTATATTTTTGAGATTAATTGTTTGTCTGTTGCTTCATTGGCTATTATTTTCTCCCATTCTGAAGGGTGCCTTTTCACCTTGCTTATAGTTTCCTTTGTTGTGCAGAAGCTTTTAATTTTAATTAGGTCCCATTTGTTTATTCGTGCTTTTATTTCCAATATTCTGGGAGGTGGGTCATGTAGGATTCCTCTTTGGTTTATGTCAGAGAGTTACAATGAGGTATCACTTTACACCAGTCAGAATGGCTGCAATCCAAAAATCTGCAAGCAATAAGTGCTGGAGAGGATGTGGAAAAAAGGGAACTCTCTTACACTGTTGGTGGGAATGCAAACTAGTACAGCCACTATGGAAAACAGTGTGGAGGTTCCTTAAAAAACTGCGAATAGACCTGCCATATGACCCAGCAATCTCACTGCTGGGCATATACACCGAGGAAACCAGAATTGAAAGAGACACGTGTACCCCAATGTTCATCGCTGCATTGTTTACAATAGCCAGGACATGGAAGCAACCTAGATGCCCATCAACTGACGAATGGATAAGAAAGCTGTGGTACATATACACAATGGAATATTACTCAGCATTAAAAAAAAAATTCATTTGAATCAGTTCTACTCAGGTGGACAGAACTGGAGCCCATTATCCAGAGTGAAGTAAGCCGGAAAGAAAAACAACAATACAGTATACTAACCTATATATATGGAATTTAGAAAGACGGTCATGAGAACCCAGCATGCGAGACAGCAAAAGGAATACAGATGTATAGAAGAGACTCGTGGAATCTGTAGATGAGGGCAAGGGTGGGATGATATGGGAGAATGACACTGAAATATGTTAATTATCATATGTGTAATCAATCGCCAGCCCAGGATCAATGCTCGGGGCTGGTGCATCGATATTCCCCGGGGGGAGGGAGGAGGGAGGGAGGAGGGAGGGGGGTTCTGGAGGGGGAGCATATGTAAACCCATGGCGATATCATGTCATTGTATGGCAAAACTAATAAAAAAACAAAAGTGGAAGAAAAAAAAATCATTGTCTGTCTTCCCAAATTACTCTCTATTACATCACTCTATTACATGTTCTCTATATCACCTTCATCATCTGATTACTTAATTTACTTGTTTATTATCTCTCTCTTCTAATTAGTATGTCAAATCAATGTAGTAGAGGTATTGGCTGTTTTAGTCACTAGTGGATTTCCAGTACATTGAATAGACTTGAAATAGAGTAAATGTCTAATAAATATTTTCCGAATAAATGGCTATCACTTCCAGTAAATTCTTTTAAGAGTAAATGCAGGACTTCCCTGATGGTACAGTGGATAAGAATCTGCCTGCCAATGCAGGGAACATAGGTTGGATCCCAGGTCCAGGAAGGTGCCACAACTACTGAGCCTCTGCTCTAGGGCCTGCAACCTGCCACAGCCGAGCTTGCACGCTGCAATCATTGAAACCCCCACATGCCTAGAGCATATGCTCTACAACAGGAGAAGCCACTTCAATGAGAAGCCTGTGCACCTTAGCGATGGGTACCCTACTCATCACAGCTGATGAAAGCCCGCATGCAGCAATGAACACCCGGCAGCGTCTAAATAAATAAAGATAAAGAGTTTTTAAAAGGGACACTTGTTAATTGGTTGCTTCTGAAATTTATGATGGTGACTTTCATTCTTGTTGACAAATTGAAATGGAGAAGTTTAAATCAGTTTAGTATATCAGTCAGGATTCTTAGCCGATAATGGAATCTCCATAGTGAGTTTAAGTAGAAAAAATACATGATAATGTGACTAAATCTCTTGGAAAGGGTTAGCTCCTACTTGGAATAATGTGTATTCTGCTATTGTTGAATGAAGTAATCTATAGATGTCAATTACACCCAGTCGACTGATGCTGTTGAAGTCAATAAAAGAAAATCTCTTAATACATTCAAATTTATCATTCTTGCCTTCTTACCTTTTTTCTTTTTGAAATATTTTGAAATAAGATATTTTCACTTGAACAATTGTGAGTGGTTTCAAATTTTATCTATTATTATTATTATGCTTTCTTCTTACATTAAAAAGTGTCACAGAAAATTTGACATGCAATGCAAATGAAATTGAATAAGGAGGACAATGTATATACTTAAATATTCTCACTAGTAAAATAATAAGAATAGACAAAAATGACAAGAATATCACTAAAAAATAAAAAGTCTCAGAAAATAATTTTAAATATAAATTCGTAAATTGATTAAATCATTGAAACTATAGACATTTTAATTATTATATATTTTTATCAACATCAAAACACCTATAAGAAAGCAAAAAAGCAAGTTAAAAACTCAAATGATATTCATAGGAAGTTCAGTTCAGTTCAGTCGCTCAGTCGTGTCTGAATTTTTGTGACCCGGTGAACCCCAGCATGATAGGCCTGCCTGTCCATCACGAATATTTCCCTGCTAGCTTATCATTTATGGATGTCACCTATTCTTCTTCTGTTACCCCCAGATTGATTTCAGGCTTGTTCTTTGGGGAAATATATACATATATATATATATATCCTTTGAATCTTGCATGACCCAGCTCTTTGCAGAGCACCTTTTTGCTCAATAAAGGATCTTCCTTCTGCTGGTGATGGCCTATGACCGCTATGTGGCCATCTGTAAGCCCTTGCATTATTTAGTCATTATGAGGCAGAGGGTGTGTGTTGTGCGGCTAGTGGTGTCCTGGGTTGGAGGTTTTCTGCACTCAGTTATTCAACTTAGCACTGTTTATAGGCTCCCATTCAGTAACCTCAATGTCACTGATCACTTTATGTGTGACATATATCCTTTATTGAAACTCGTCTGTACTGACACCTATGTCACTGACCTCTTTGTTGAGTCCAATGAGGGGCTAATCTGCGCTATAGTTTTTTTGCTCTTACTCGTCTCCTATGGAGTCATTCTGCACTCTCTGAAGAACTTGAGTCAGGAAGGAAGGCACAAAGCCCTCCAGACCTGTGGTACTCACATCACTGTGGTTATCTGCTTCTTTGTTTCCTGCATTTTCATAAATGCAAGACCTGCTAAGACCTTCCCCATTGACAAATCTTTGAATGTGTTCTATACAGCCATAACCCCCATGTTGAACTCATTAAACTGCAGTCTAAGAAATTCTGAGTTGACTAATGCTATGAAGAAGCTCTGGAAAAGGAACATTGTATCTCATAGCAAATAAGTACATCACCCAACATGAAGGGAGACATTTGACATCAGGGTTCATTTACTCAGAATGCAAAAAATCATTTTAAAATTTGATTCTGATTTCTCTTTCTTCAGAGACTTTATGATAATTATATGAATGTTTGCAATTAATACAGCTATGCTATTAATAACAGTTTACCTACCTACTAGAATATAAGGTCTATAATTACTTGTTTATTACTGAACCTAGAAAGAGGTAATACATATTTATCTAGGAATTAGCAATATATATTAAAAAAAAAAATAGAGACATCACTTTGCCAACAAAAGCCCATACGACAATGCATAGTTTTTCCAACAGTCATATGAATGTGAGACATGGACCTTACAGAAGGCTAAACACTGAAGAATTGATGCTTTTAAACTGTGGTGCTGCAGAAGACTCTTGAGAGTCCTTTGAAAGGTGAGGAGGTCATAATGGTCAAACCTAAGAGAAATCAACCCTGACTATTCATTGGAATGACTTATGCTGAAGCAGAAGCTCCAATACTTTGTCCACCTGATGGGAAGAGTTGACTCATTGGAAAAATCCCTGATGCTTGGAAAGATTGAGCATTGGTGGAGAAGGGGATGACAGAGAATGAGATGGTTGGATGGCATCAATGACTCAATAGCCATGAATTTGAGCGAAGTCTAAAAGATAGTGAAGGACAAGCAAGCTTGGTGAACTGCAGTCCATAGGTTCAGGAAGAGTTGGATACGACTAAATATCAAGAACAGCAATTTAAAATGAATTAAGAAATTATTAGTTTCACTGATTTTTAGCTTTATATATAGTTAGCTTTTAAACTTTTTATATAGAATTTTAACAATTATATAGTTACTTAAAATTTAATCAACTCATGTGTTTATCTTTTTACTCTCTTTCAGAGACAGGATACTATTTATTTAGATTCATGTCACTTAATTTGAACATTTATATATATACAATTTTATATATTTAATTCTATATAACTTGCTTTCTTTACTATATTTAAGTTGAATTATTCACAACATGTTTAGCTTAATGCTTTAACTTGATAAGAAAATTGAAATAAAAAAAATACTAATAAATAGTATAAAGGAAAACCAAATAAATTGGGATGCAATGTGAAATAAATTTCCTATTTTCTCTCAGCATTTTCTAGTCCTCATGCTCAGAATTTAGCCCTAAATTTATTTCTTAATTGATGGCTTAACTGGTGGCTTAGTCAGTAAAAATCTGCCTGCAATGTAGGAGACCTGGTTTCGATCCCTGATTCAAGAAGATCTCCTGGATAAGGAAAAGACAACCCACTCCAGTATTCTTGCTTGGGAAATCACGGGGACAGAGGAATCTGGTGGGTTACAGTTCATGGGGTTACAGGGAGTCAGGTAAGACCTAGTGACTAAACCACTACCACCAATAATCTTTGAAATATAATATATTAGCCAAATATATATTTGCTTCTTTCTATGTATGTAACACTTGCTTTTGGTATCTGACATATGAAAAATATTTCTATTATCAATCCATAATATCCCTTAATTTTCCTTAAGCTACACAATACTCTGTATAAATTTATACTAAAATTTACATGTCCATTCCTCTTCATTTGGTTCCTAAACTTCTCTATGAGAAATAATATTCCAGTAAATATGCTTTTGAATTGTGTAATTATGAGTTCCTAAGTATAGAATATTTG
This sequence comes from Antilocapra americana, assembly GCA_007570785.1. Classification (NCBI taxonomy): domain Eukaryota; kingdom Metazoa; phylum Chordata; class Mammalia; order Artiodactyla; family Antilocapridae; genus Antilocapra; species Antilocapra americana. The sequence goes on along the minus strand of ML661334.1, from coordinate 7,460,522 downwards.
ATACGATACTTGAATCAATGTTCAGGTAGTATATTCATTTAAAATGTTGATATTGATAATTATTGCTAAACTGCCATTCTTGTCAGTGTAACAGCTATAGTCCTGTCCATAGTCTGTGAGAATTCTTTTGACCACATTATCAATTACCAGTCCCTGAAAGGTATTTATAACATCTGGTTAACATTATTTTTATGTTTTAACCACCACCTTTTTCATGTAATTGAGCTTGGGCATACTTAATATATGTATGTATGTATTAAGTATTTAAGACATACTTAATTTAAGTATGTCTTTCCACATACTAACTTTAACTGTATTTATTTTCCTCTGGATTATATATATAACCTATTTTTCTACTTTCATTTTTATGAGATAATGATATACTAAAAATAGATATATTTTACATTATATATATATATATATTTAATATTTTCTGGTTATATGCTTTTAATGCTTTATCCTATGTAAAATGCTTTTTCCTTGTAATTTATTTAATGCTTTATACTCAATTTTTAGAACTTTTTACATCTTCTTTAGGAAGAATTTTCCCAGTTCACTTGTACCAAACGTTTTTCAATTCATGTATAGGATTTAATTTTTTTTAAAAGCATTTTGATATCTTGTTTATTATATTAAAACACTTGATTCATCTTGAATTAACTTTGTTATAGGAAATAAATAGTAATGAAGTCTTAATTTTTTCTCTAAATTTTAGAATTTTTTTAAAAAAATTCACAAAATTATCTTATTGCCATTGACTTGAAACTCTGACTATGACTATTATATCCTGAAGTCCCAATATATTTGGAACTAATTTGAGACTATTGTTTTTCACTGATCTCTTTATTTGTGTGCAGGTTAACACATAACTGCTATGATATATAACATATTTGAATATGTGAAGAGACTGACTGTTCCATATGGCTATTTTCTTTCAGAAGTATGCCTAGAGTGGTCTATTTATAATTCAAAATTATTACCACTAAAATAATAAATTGAATATAAATAAGATAAATAATGTAGTTTAAAATGAATTTAAAATAATTTTAAAGTAGTTTGGTCACAAAACAATGTTGTTATTATTTTTAATAAAATTCACTTTAAGAAGATTAGTTTAAGAGGAGTTTATATATTTAGAGTATTAGAAAAACTGTTATCCAGGTAAGAATAGGTATCTTCAGGTAATAAGTTACCTATTGTAAGCTTGCATAGAGTTTATATTTCCTGCCTGTGTTTTTTATCCCTTGTAGATAGCTGCTGGTTTTCATCCATGACACCTAAAATGAGAGCTGACACTTGCTGTAAAAAAAAAAAAAAAATCGTATCTTTCACGAAGTCCAGAACTCAACTCTTTCCTGAGTATCTTTTGCTACTGAGATCTTCCTGACCATAGTGATTGCCAAAGGGCTCTATGTGGTCATCTGCAAAACCCTGTACTGTGAAACCGTCATGAGTGACAGGAATGTGGTTTCTTTCAATCATCACGAGCTAGAGGGTTTGTCCTTGCAACACTGGATTCTCTTTACAGTGTGACTGCCTGTCTGTAACTCCAATGTCATAGATCATTCCCATGTGCCTAAAACCCTTTGTTGAAACTTGTTTACACGGGCACTCACACCTTTGGACTCTGTTGCTGCCAACTGTGGATTCATTTACTCATTAAAACATTTCCTTCAGAATGGGAGAAAATAATAGCAAATGAAGCAATGGACAAAGAATTAATCTGAAAATTATACAAACAAGTCTTATAGTTCAATTCCAGAAAAATAAATGACTCAATCAAAGAGTGGGACAAAGAACTAAACAGACATTTCTCCAAAGAAGACATACAAATAGCTAACAAACACATGAAAAGATGTTAAACATCACCCATTATCAGAGAGATGAAAATCAAAACCACAATGAGGTACCATTTCATGCTGGTCAGAATGGCTACTATCCAAAAGTCTACAAACAATAAATGCTGGAGAGGGTGTGGAGAAAAGGGAATCCTCTTACACTGTTGGTGGGAATGTGAACTAGTACAGCCACTATGGAGAACTGTGTGGAGATTCCTTAAAAAAACTGGAAATAGAACTGCCATATGACCCAGCAATCCCAATACTGGGCACAAACACTGAGGAAACCAGAATGGAAAGACATGCATGTACCTCAGTGCTCATCGCAGCACTGTTTACAATAGCCAGGACATGGAAGCAACCTAGATGTCCATCGGCAGATGAATGGATAAGAAAGCCGTGGTACATATACACAATGGACTATTATTCAGCCATTAAAAAGAATGCATTTGAATCAGTTCTAATGAGGTGGATAAAACTGGAGCCTATTATACAGAGCAAAGTAAGTCATAAAGAAAAATACCAGTACAGTATATTAACACATAATATGGAATTAAAGGTTGTAACTAGGACCCTATATGTGAGACAGCAAAAGAGACACAGATGTAAAAAAACAGACTGTTGGACTCTGTGGGAGAAGGCGAGGGTGGGATGATTTGAGAGAATAGCATTGAAATATGTATAATATTATCTATCATATGTGAAACAGTGATCACCAGTCCAGGTTCGATGCATGAGACAGGGTGCTCAGGGCTGGTGCACTGGGATGACCCAGAGGGATGGGGTGGGGAGGGAGGGCGGGAGGGAGGGTCAGGATGGGGAACACATGTACATCCATGACTGATTCATGTGAATGTATAGTAAAAACCATCACAATATTCTAAAGTAATTAGCCTCCAATTTAAAAAGTAAAAAATAAATAAATAAATATTAAATAAGAACAGATTATAGAATGTGTCAAGCTACAGAATTGCAGTGTGTACTACAAGAGCTATGATTAATAACTACAATATCTTTCTTTAGTTCAAAGTGAGACCGTTTTCAACTTTTATAAGGAAATACAGTTTTTGAATGTACAGTTTAAAGAAAACCCTAATGAAGGTCAGAAATTGTCAAAGTCTTTCTCATATATTTATTAAGCAAAAGCTAAAAATAAAAAATGCTGCTTTAGACTAAAATTTTTTTTTCCCCTTGATGATATCCTCTGTGGACATCTTGTGCTCCCTAAAGACTTATAATTTGAAGAGGAGGTGCAAATTACTCTCCACCTGTGTATCTCACATCACTATTGACATCTTAATCATTGTGTCCTACTAATTTGTTTTCGTGCCCTATGTATTTGCAGCAAACCCATGGCTACATTTTATATCATCATAACTCCTTTGCTAAACTTCTTAAACGTGTTTTCTGTGTGTGTTATTTCAGTTGTGTCTCATTCTTTGTGACCCTATGGACTGAGTCTGCCAGGCTCATCTGTCCATGGAACTTTCCAGGCAGGAATACTGGAGTTGCTTGCCATTCCCTCCTCCAGGGAATCTTCCCAACCCAGGGATCAAAGTCCCATATCTTATGTCTCCTTTACTACCAAGCAGGGTCTTTACCACAAGTACCACCTGGGAACACATTCACAAATTTAGAGGTGAAAAAACTATGAGGAAATTGTAGGATGAAAAAGTGACTTTGGGAAATAATCATAGCAATGAGTTAGTCTCCTAAATGGAGAAAAGAAAATACAATTTTATGGTTCAGGGTCTACTGAACACTACTTATCAAAAGTGTGTTGATTTTTACCTATAGGTACTCAGAGGAATGGTCCAGGTAGGGAATGTTTACCATTATAAAAACTGTATTTAGATTTATGTATTGTCCAGTTGGTAGCTAAACTTTATTTACTTATATCGTAAACCATGGCTACTTTATTGTTTCCTTTATTTAATAACTACTTTAATATTAAAAGACAATCAATAACAACTTTATTAAATGTCTCTTTTATTGTCTGACTCTATTAAAAGAAAATAAGATCCAAGCATGAAAAAACCTTTTATGTGATTTTCCCCCTGATTTTGTTAATCTCTGTGTCCTTACTCATAGCACAGTTGATGGCGTAATGGAAGTTACCTAACTTAAACATATATATATATATATATATATATAATTGGATAATTTGTTAGTTTTTCCATCTAAAATTTTGATACATTCAATTATATTTTTATGTAAATGTTAATTATTAATCAAAATACAGTGTTATTAATTTGAATATTAAATAAAAGAAAATCTTCCCATGACAGGTGGGGAAATGCATAATAAGTTCACTGAAACAATATGACTGGATCAATATTTTATAGTTGATGGACAATTATCTTGTCTGATTCTAAAGCTACTTTCTTTGTATGTTGCACCTTTCTGAAATTAATTATGTGATTTGCTATGGTAATATCTTTACATATGGATGTTCTTTAAAAAAAAACTTTGTGGAAAATGTCAATGAATTAATTAAGCAAGAGTCAGTCATGGACACATTCCAGTTTCAAGACTCAATGATCAATGCAGATAGAAGTAATGAAATATCTCCTGATCGTCACCACTAACAGGGAGAAGATGCTATCTACTTAGTGAGTGATGTAAAATTTTAAGGAGGTCCTTTCTTAGACTTAAAGAATGGCTTAAAAAATTGGGGGGGGGCGCTTTCAAAATTACAAGTCAGCTAGTCTGGCTATGTTAAAATGACAGAGTGGGAAGAGCTAAATCATCAAATGAGACTTTTCTATTTGAACTTACTAACAAAGTAGTTATTTGGAAAACTTCCCTGGCAAATGGCTACTTGCTATCTTCTATGTACCTATAAGATATGCTGGTCACTTTGATACATTTCCTAAAGTGATAAGTTTTTGTTTTTCTGTGTGAACCCTGGAATTCCTTTCAAGTAACCAACAGTGCATATAAAAATAACCTGAGTAATCATAAGACTTCATGGAGAAAATGGACAGGTAGTCAAATTAAATGAATATGCTCAGGTAATAAGGCAGCATTTTACCCTCAGTTGTCAAACTGGATGAAAAATGATTCCAAGTGTTTATGAGTAACTTAAAGTCATCCTTCAGATTCCAAACAAGACTCCACGAGGTAAGACTAACTGTAAATAGTGGGAACCAGACTTACAGTTGTGGGACTGTGTTTATTATGTAAGACATTTAATTACCTTGAAATCAATCAAACTCAGATTCAGTTATCACTTAAAAACCTGTGACTTGAGCAGTGAATTAGATGTTCTGAACTTGAGTTTCTTCAATATGAAATGAGGATTACAGTTCTTGTTATTGTAAATATTGACTGTATTACTTTAAACTATGAGTTTGTGATTGGAATAAATGGTAGGAGTTTTGAGCACTAGAATGATGTCATCAGAATAAGATTTAAAAGGACAATCTGGGCTGTTTCAGAAGAACAAATTTATGAAGGCCAGGATAAACATGGAGAGAATTGGTGGAAGGCTGTTGCAGTGGACCAGTAAGAAATTAAAAAGTAGCAAATGATCATATTAGTGATATACTTTGAAAGTAATGCCAATAGGTTTTACTAAAGTTTTATGAGAATAACTAATGGCGAAGAGTATTCAATTTTTTTGTCCTAACACAAACATGGAAAATGATAGCATTTAGTGAGATAAGTAGGGAATATCTCTTTAAATTTGGTTTAGAAAATGCCTATGTCTATTGTGGAAAATGTAACAGTTTTGCAAATATTAAATTGCCATTAAACTGGATGTCAAAATTACAGAGGGTGCATAATAAGTCTACAAAATAGAGGAGAGATAGGGGCTAGGGACATGAAATTAAACTGATGCAGCATTTATTGTTTAGGAACAGGGAAATCAAAGAAAGTATCAGCGAGGTCTGAGACAATTGAAGACAGGGATCTGTTGGGACACTTTGATAAACCTCTTGCATTTTGGTTTGAGAAACTCCTGCAACTTGGTAGGAAATTTTCTGTATAGGCCAAGATTTGGGCCATAAGTGTTTGGAAATAATAATAATATCAGATCCAGTATCAAGAAGACCAAAAATATTTTGTCATTAATTTTGATACTTATATTTTGTCGTGCATATTTCAATATAATTGATTTCCATAAGGATTTCTTTTGGATATGTATTACCAAATCTATCTGTCTGTACAGCATTAGAGGAGATAATAGAAATGTAAGGTAAAAGAAGAAATTGGATGAAAGAAATCAGAGAGGACACAAATAGATGGAGAAATGCACCTTGTTCATGGATTGGAAGAATCAATATAGTGAAAATGAGTATACTACCCAGAGCAATCTATAGAGTCAATGCAATTCTGATCAAGCTACCACAGGTCTTTTTCAGAGAAGTAGAACAAATAATTTCACAATTTGCATGGAAATACAAAAAACCTCGTATAGCCAAAGTGACTTTAAGAAAGAAGAATGGAACTGGAGGAATCAACCTACCTGACTTTAGGCTGTACTACAAAGCCACAGTCATCAAGACAGTATGGTACTGACACAAAGACAGAAATATAGATCAATGGAACAAAACAGAAGGCCTAGAGATAAATCGACACATGTATGGTCACCTTATCTTTGACAAAGGAGGCAAGAATATACAATGGAGAAAAGACAATCTCTTTAACAAGTGGTGCTGGGAAAACTGGACAGCCACCTGTAAAAGAATGAAACTAGAACACGTTCTAATACGATACACAAAAATAAGCTCAAAATGGATCAAAGATCTAATCATAGGACCAGAAACTATAAAACTCCTAGAGGAAAACATAGGCAAAACAATCTTCTACATAAACCAAAGCAGGATCCTCTTTGACCCACATCCCAGAATATTGGAAATAAAAGCAAAAATAAACAAGTGGGACCTAATTAAAATTAAAAGCGTCTGTACAACAATGGAAACTATAAGCAAGGTGAAAAGGCAGCCTTCAGAATGGGAGAAAATAATAGCAAATGAAGCAACGGACAAACAATTAATCTCAAAAATATACAAGCAACTCCTGCAGCTCCATTCCAGAAAAATAAACGACCCAATCAAAAAGTGAGCCAGAGAACTTAACAGACATTTCTCCAAAGAAGACATACAAATGGCTAACAAACACATGAAAAGATGCTCAACATCACTCATAATCAGAGAAATGCAAATCAAAACCACAGTGAGGTACCACTTTACACCAGTCAGAATGGCTGATATCCAAAAGTCTACAAGCAATAAATGCTGGAGAGGATGTGGAGAAAAGGGAACCCTCTTACACTGTTGGTGGGAATGTAAACTAGTATTATGGAGAACAGTGTGGAGATTCCTTTAAAAACTGAAAATAGAACTGCCATATGACCCAGCAGTCCCACTGCTGGGTATACACACCTAGGAAACCAGAATTGAAAGAGCCACATGTACCCCAATGTTCATCGCCGCATTGTTTACAATAGCCAGGACATGGAAGCAACCTAGATGTCCATCAACAGACGAATGTATAAGAAAGCTGTGGTACATATACACAATGGAATATTACTCAGCCATTAAAAAGAATTCATTTGAATCAGTTCTTCTCAGGTGGATGGAACTGGAGCCTATTATCCAGAGTGAAGTAAGCCAGGAGGAAAAACAACAATACAGTATGCTAACGCATATATATGGAATTTAAAAAGATGGTAACGAGAACCCTCCATGCGAGACAGTAAAAGAAACGCAGATATATAGAACAGTCTCATGGACTCTGTGGAAGAGGGCAAGGGTGAGATGATATAGAAGAAGAGCATTGAAACATATTAATTATCATATGTGAAATCAATCGCCAGCCCAGGTTAGATGTTCGGTGCTGGTGCACCAGGATTACCCAGAGAGAGGGAATCGGGAGGGAGGTGGGAGGGGGGTTCTGGAAGGGGAACATAAGTATACCCATGGCAGATTCATGTCAATGTATGGCAAAACCAACGCAATAAAGTAAAGAAAATTTTAAAAAAATTAAAAAAATGAAAAAAAAAGAAGTAATTGGGCAATCCTGTTTTTCTCAGTGGCTCTTATCCCCAGAAATAAAATATCTTTCATTTTTCTTTTTAAAGGTAGCAGCCATTATTTCAGCTAACATTTGCATTTTTGGAGTTTGTGATCTGAAGTTGTGATAAGCCTTTAAATAATTAATAACATTTCTGGTCTCATGCATCAGAGCTATGGCTCTCTGACAATTCACACCTCATTGCATCTGGCCCAGGAACTGCTAATGAACAGTTCCGGTGCAGTGGATGCAGTGGTGGTTCAAGGAATTTAGCAAAGGAGATGAGAGGCTTGAAGATGAGGAGCTTAGTGGCTGGCCATTTGAAGTTGACAAAGATCAGTTGAAAGCAATCATTATAATCCTCTTATAATTACAAGAGAAGTTGCTGATGAACTCAAAATCAACCATTCTATTGTCATTCAGTGTTTAAAGAAAATTGAAAAAGTGAGAAACTTCAATACGTGTGTGCCTTATCAGCTGACCAATTAAAAAGAAATGTTGCTTTGAAGTGTTGTTTTCTCTTACTCTGTACAACAACGATGAACCATTTTTCCATCCAATTGTGACCTGCGATAAAAAAAAAATCAATTTTATATGACAACTGGCAACAACGAGCTCAGTGGGTAGACTAAAGAGAAACTCTAAAGCACTTCCCAAAGCCAAACTTGCACCAAAAAAAAAAAAAAAAAATCATGGTCACTGTTTGTTGGTCTGCTTCTGTTCTAATCCACTACAGCTTTCTGAATCCCAGTGAAATCATTACATCTGAGAAATATGCTCAGCAAATCAATGACACGAAATAAACTGAAATGAAAGTCGCTCAGCTCTGTCTCACTCTTTGGGATCCCATGGACTGCAGCCTGCCAGGCTCCCCTGTCCATGGGATTTTCTAGGGAAGAATACTGGAGTGGGTTGCTATTCCCTTCTCCAGGGGATCTTCCCAACCCAGGGATCAAACCTGGGTCTTTTGCATTGCAAGCAGATTGTTTACTGTCTGAGCCACTTAGAGAAGTCCCAGCAAATCAATGGGATGCACCAAAATCTGCAATGCCTGCAGCCAGTGTTGGTTAATAGAAGGGGCCCAGTTCTTCTCCAGGATAATGAATGAGTGCACTTCACACATACAATTTTTCAAAAGTTGAACGAACTAGTCTAAGTTTTACCTCATCTGCCATATTCAGCCTGACCTCTTGTCAACTGACTACCACTTCTTCAAGCATATCAACAACTTTTGCAGGGAAAACACTTCTACAACCAGCAGGAAGCAGAAAATACTTCCCAAGAGTTTGTGGAATCCCCAAGCCCAGATTTTTACATACAGGAATAAACAAACATATTTCTCATTGACAAAAATGTGTTGATGGCAATGGTTCTTTATTTTGATTAATAAAATTGTTTGAGTCTACTTATTAATATGTTGATTTAATAGTCACAGTCTGAAACAGCAATGAAGTTTACATCAACCTGTTTTATTATGACTCATTGCAATTTCTATTTAAGATATCACTGATCCATGTAGCATAGATTATTCCCTGTTATTCTGAGGGTAAACTCATCCCACTCAGTGTTTCATCAGTAACTTCGGTACCTCTGTTTGCAAGGTGGAGTTTAAGTCTAATCTGTAGTGCAAATTGTCATTGCTTTGTAGGCAAGGAAGTTTCCTATTGTAAAATCTCATCTTTCCTCTGCAAAACCAGACACTCTGAAGTAGTCCAGAGGAGCAAAAAATCCTTCAAAAGTGTTTGTTAATTTGCTTCTAAAATCTGAGTTTGAAACTCCAAAATAGTTTTGGTTTTTGTTTCTTCTTTCTCCTTCTTTCTTTCTTTTTCTTCTTTTTATTTTTTTGTTCTACTTTCTTTATTGATTCATCCTGAGAACTTAAACAATGCCTGGCCCACAGGAGGTACTCAATATTTGCTGAATTGATTAGATAAAACTTTGGAATAAGCATATACAGACTGCTATGTTTAAAATTGATATCCAACAAAGACCTACTCTATAGCATATTAATCTCTGCTCAACATCCTGTAGTAACCTAAATGGAAAAATTTTGAAAAAGGATAGATACATATATATGCATACCTGAATCATCTTGCTCTACACCTGAACTAATACATTGTTAATCAACTATATTCCAATGTAAGATAAATATTAAAAATAAGCATTTTAATTTAGTAGTTTTGCTATTGAATGACATATTTACCTATTAGAAAGATTATCTTGGTTTATTTGAAGTCAATGATCTTTGCATATACTTTGGGCTATTGTGCTATAGTTTATGTTCACATCATAAACAAGTTAATGAAGTCATCTTAGTTCTTGTATTTACTTTAAAAATTGTGGTGAAATTTGCATAACAAAATTTACAATTTTGACCATTTTAAAGTAGCACGAAGTTAATTCACATTATTAAGCAAACATTATCACCATCCATCTCCAAAACTTGGTCAACTTTCCAAACTGAAATTCCACAGCCATTAAACAAAATTCTTCACTTTTGCTCACTGAGCCCTAGGCAGGGAAACCACTGTTCTATTTTCTGCCTCTGACTTTGACTACTTCAGTTTTTTTTTTTTAACTTTCTTTACTTTATTGTGTTGGTTTTGCCATACCTTGACATGAATCCGCCATGGGTATACATATGCTCCCCTTCCAGAACCCCCCTCCCTCCTCCCTCCCGATTCCCTCCCCCTGGGTCACCTCGGTGCACCAGCCCCGAGCATCAACCCTTGGCTGGCGGTTGATTTCACATATGATAATTAACATGTTTCAATGCCATTCTCCCATATCATCCCACCCTTGCCCTCCTCCACAGAGTCCACGAGGCTGCTCTATACATCTGCATTTCTTTTACTGCCTCGCATGCACGGTTCTCGTTACCATCTTTCTAAATTCCATATATATACGTTAGTATACTGTATTGTTGTTTTTCCTTCTGGCTTACTTCACTCTGGATAATAGGCTCCAGTTCTGTCCACCTGAGTAGAACTGATTCAAATGAATTTTTTTTTTAAATGCTGAATAATATTCCATTGTGTATATGTACCAGAGCTGACTTTGACTACTTTAAATGCTTCATGTAAGTCGAATCATACCATTTTTGCTTTTTGGTGATTGCCTTTTTATCATTTATTATAATTTCTCTTCCCCATAAAATGCCTGAGACACTTGTTGAAAATTATCTAAACACATATATGAAGATTTATTTCTGGACTATCTGTTTTACTCCATTAGTTCATCATTCATCTTTATTTCAACACTCGGGCTGTGATTACCATAGATTTGCACAATATATTTTATAATCAGAAGATATGAGACTCCCAACCTTCTTATTTTCTAGATTGTTTTGATAATCTGGAGTCCTTGAGATTCAATATGAATTTTAGTATGAATTTTTCTGTTTCTGCAAGAAAACAATTTTGTGATTATGATAAGAATTGCACTGAATCACGAGGTATTATAAAGTAATGTTCAAAATTCTCCAAGCCAGGCTTCAACAATACATGAATGGTGAATTTCCAGATGTTCAAGCTGGTTTTAGAAAAGGCAGAAGAACCAGAGATCAAATTGCCAACATCTGCTGGATCACCTAAAAAGAATGAGAGTTTCAGAAAGCCATCTCTTTTTTTTTTCTGTTTATGGCTTTTATTTTTTAAATTAATTAATCAATTATTTTTCTTTACATTATCGTGTTGGTTTTGCCATACATTGAAGTGAATATGCCATGGGTATACATGTGTTCCCCTTCCAGAACACCCCTCCTACCTCCCTCCCGATTTCATCCTTCTGGGTTATCCTGGTTCACCAGCCCTGAGCACTCTGTATCATGCATCAAACCAGGGCTGGTGATTTATTTCACATATGATAATTTACATGTTTCAATGCCATTCTCCCATATCATCCCACCCTTGCCCTCTCCCATAGAGTCCAAAAGATAGTTCTATACATCTGTGTCTCTATTGCTGTCTCACATACGGAGTTATCATTACCATCTTTTTAAATTCCGCATATATGAGTTAGTATACTGTATTGTTGTTTTTCCTTCTGGCTTACTTCGCTCTGTATAATAGGCTCCAGTTTTTTCCAACTCAGTAGAATGATTCAAACTGCTTTATTGACTATACCAAAGCCTTTGACTGTGTGGATCACAATAGACTGGAAAATTCTGAAGGGGATGAGAATACCAGACGACCTGACCTGCCTCTTGAGAAACCTGTATGCAGGTCAGGAAGCAACAGTTAGAACTGTAAATGGAACAACAGACTGGTTCCAAATAGGAAAAGGAGTACATCAAGGCTGTATATTGCCACCCTACTTATTTAACTTCTATGAAGAGTACATCATGAGAAATGCTGGGCTGTTGGAAGTAGAAGCTAGAATTAAGATGTCTGGGAGAAATATCAATAACCTCAGATATACAGATGACACCATCCTCATGGCAGAAAGTGAAGAGAAACTAAAGAGACTCTTGATGAAATTCAAAAAGGAGAGTGAAAAGTTGGCTTAAAGTTCAACATTCAGAAAACTAAGATCATGGCATCTGGTTCCATCACTTCATGGCAAAGAGATGGAGAAACAGTGGCTGACTTTATTTTATTGGGCTTCAAAATCACTGCAGATGGTGATTGCAGCCATGAAATTAAAAGACACTCCTTGGAAGGAAAGTTAAAACCAGCCTAGATAGTATATTAAAAAAACATAGATATTACTTTGTCCACAAAGGTCCATCTAGTTAAGGCTATGGTTTTTCCAGTAGTTATGTATGGATGTGAGAGTTGGGCTATAAAGAAATCTGAGCACAAAATTGATGCTTTTGAACTATGTTGTTGGAAAAGACTCTTGAGATTCCCTTGGACTGCAAGAAGTTCCAACCAGTCCATCCTAAATGAGATCAGTCCTAGGTGTTCATTGGAAGGACTGATGTTGAAGCTGAAACTCCAATATTTTGGCCACCTAATGAGAAGAGCTGACTCATTTGAAAAGACTCTGATGCTGGGAAAGATTGAGGGCAGGAGGAGAAGGGGACCACAGAGGATGAGACGGTTTGATGGCATCACCAACTCAATGGACATGGGTTTGGGTAGACTCCAGCAGTTGGTGATGGATGGGGTGGCCTGGCGTGCTGTGGTTCATGAGGTTGCAAAGGGTTAGACAAAACTGAGTAACTCAAGTGAACTGAACTGTTGAATAGCTCAGCTTATAAACATCTTCTAGTATATTTGTGTGTGCTTTATGTATCTCTCAGCAACATTTTGTAGTTTTCAGAGTATAAAATTTTATTTTATTCTTTTTTTGATGCTTTTGTAAGTGGAATTATTTTCTAAAAATCTCCTTGGGGTGTCCTTGATCAGATAGCAATCCAATATCATTTCATGGAAATCTCTCAACACTTTGGAAATATAAAGTACCGTGACATAATAAAATCCATATATGACAGATCCACAGCTAATACCTTCCTCTACATGAAAAGTTGAAAACTTTTCCATTAAAATCTGGAATAAGACAAGAGGACATATATTCTCTGGTCCTTTTTAGCAAAGTACTGCCATAAAAATTCCTGTGAATATTTTAGAAGTTTCTAAGTATAGCTCCTGTTTCTTCTGAAGTGAGATAGTTTTATTCATTAATTTTATTTAGTTTTAGTTTCTGTAACAGTGGTTCTGATGGCAGCCACTTGCTATCCTTTCGATCTCAGCTTAAGCATCACCTTTGAAGAAAGGTCCTCTCTACATCTTCCACAGTAGGATCCTTTCTTATTTTTTGTTACAGTATTCTCTTTCTTAGAAGCGGTGAATCAGACTGAAGTTACTTTGTTAAGTTGCCTCATTCTTTATTGCTTGACTCTAAGAAAGGCAATCCCTGCAGGAAAAAACCTTCCACGTGCTTTTCCCCCAGGTTTCATTAATCTCTGTGTCCTAACTCACAGGTTAGTCGCTGATATGACAGAAGTGACTTGACTTAAAAAAATGATAATGATTGGTTGGATAAATAATTAGCTATTATATCTAAAATGTTAATACAGTTAATTGTGCTTTTTGATATAATTTTCACATATCTAACCAAATTAAGGTGATTAAATTGAATACTAAACAAAAGGAAAGAAAATCTTGCAATGGCAGGTGCAGAAAGAAATAACAAATAAGTTAACCGAACAAAAGTTTTGATTATTTTTGATTGACTTTAGCCTCATAAAGATTCTAAAGCTGCCTTGTTTGGGGTATTGCACTTTTCTGATATTATTTATGTGACTTTGCCTATCAATATCTTTACATATAGATTTTTAATATCTATATGTAATTAATATATTTACATATAAATTTTTTTTGTTAAAACTCTGGGGGAAATCCTAGTGAATTAATTAAACAAGAATCAATCTTGGACACATTCCAGTTCTAAGACTCAATGATAATTTCAGCTGAAAGGGATGAAATATCCTGTGATCTTCCCCCCTAACAGGAAGATGTTATCCACTTAGTAACTGAAATCAGTTTTTCAGGTAATCCTTTTATAAACTTAAAGCATGACAAAAATAAAAATATGAGATCTTTCAAAATCTCAGTCAAGGAGTCTGGTCATGTTAATATGATGGAATGAAAAGGGCTAAATAGTCAAAGGTTATTTTTCTTTTTGAAGATAGTAGGAAAGACTTTACTTGTGAAAAACTTCCCTGACAAATATTAGTTGATTTATTCTACATATATGTAAGATTTGCTGGTCATTTTGATAAAGTTTCTAAAGTGGTAAACTTTCGTTTTTCTAGGTGTGCACCATAGAATTCCTTTAGAGAAATCAACACAGAACATAAAAATGTGCCTCTGAATAATCAGAAGACTCCATGGAGGAAATGGACAGATATTCAAAAGAGATAAAATGTATCTTCAACTAATAAGATAGCCTTTTGTCCTCTGTTGTCAAATTGGATGAAAAATAATTTCAAGTGTTTATGTGTAACTTAAAGTCACCCTTAGATTCTGAACAAGCCTCCACAAGGTAAGATTAGCAGTAAATAATGGGAACCAGGCTTATAAATGGGGACTGTTTTTATTATGTAAGAAATTTAATTACTTTGAAATCAGTCTAACTTAGATTCATTTCTAATTATGTCCCTTAGAAATGCATGATTTTGGGAAAATGAATGAGATCTTCTAGCATTAGTTTCTTCAATTATAAAATTAGGATTACATTTCTTGTTACTGTCAATATTAAACAGTAAACTGTGAGTGTATGATTAGAATATACTCTAGGATTTTTGAGCAGTAGAGTGATGTCATTTGAGCAGCTTCAGAGGAACTGATTCTTTGAGGCTAGAATAAACATGGAGAGACTTGGTAGTAGCCTATTGCGGTGGGCCAGGAAGAAATTATATAGGGAATGATCAAATTTGTGATATATTTTCATAATAGAGTGAATAGGATTTATTAAAGTTTTATAAGAGTAACAAATGAAAGAAGAGTACAGCAATTTTTTGTCTGAACATGGTAAAAGACAGCATTTAATGAGATAAATAGGGAACACTTCTTTACATTTTGTATAGAAAATGCTTATGCTTATTATGGACATTTAAAAAGTTTTTAAATACTAAATTGCTGTTCACTTGGATGTCAAAATTAGAGATGTTGCATATCCGAGTTTGCAAAATAAGAGGAGAGGTTAGGGCTGGGAACACAAAATTACTGCTGTAGCATTTAATTGTCAGGAAAAGGGAAATATCCACCTAAAAACCTAAGAAGTGTCAGTGAGGTCTGAGACAATTGGGTACAGGGAACTTCCATTCACAATTTGATCTACCTACATTTATTATGTAAATTACCTCAAGTGGACCTCAAGTATTAGACTTTTGTGGCTTTATAAATGCTGCACATTTTGGATTTCTCTTCCTTATTTTTTTTAATTCATTCAATTCTTTTTTACACTGAGCTGAAGCTTTGCTTCCTCTGAAAAGTCTTCTGTCATACCTATTTGATATACTCCTGTACTTTGACTCTTAGCACTGTCTGAATATTCATTTAGTGACACTAATAGAATGGGTCTGGAGTTGGTTGATTTCTTGTTATGAGGGAAAAAAAAAAAAACAACCTCTGCCTCCTTCAACTTGATAATAAAAATGTCCATGACACATTAGACACAAATAGTTGTTCTATACTCATTCTTCCAACAAATAGAAAAAAAAAATTCCCATATATTTTAGCAATTTCCCCCTTTAACTTCCCTTCCTTGTTCTATAGGTAAGTTGCTTCTGCTACGTGAAGTCAGCTGCTGTGCAGATTAGATGGAATCAAGAAACAATATAACCTACTTTGTTCTCCTGGAACTCACACAGAATCCAAAGGAGGGGAAAGTACTTTTGATTATGTTCCTGTTTGTCTACATTTTGACTGTGGTGGGCAATTTTCTAATTATAGTCACTATAATTGTCAGTAAGACCTTGAACACACCAATGTACTTTTTTATTGCTTGCTTGTCATTTATGGATATTGCTTATTCCTCTTCTATTACCCCTAGATTGATCTCAGACATGTTCTTTGGAGAAAAAACCATACCTTTCAAATCTTGTATGACCCAGCTGTTTACAGAGCACCTCTTTTCTGGATCAGGAGTCTTCCTTCTGCTGGTGATAGCCTATGACCGCTATGTGGCCATCTGTAAGTCCTTGCATTATTTGGTCATCATGAGGCAGAGGGTGTGTGTTTTACTGCTGGTGGTGTCCTGGGTTGGAGGTTTCTTGCACTCAGTAATTCAACTTAGTACCATCTATGGGCTCCCTTTCTGTGGTCCTAATGTCATTGATCACTTTATGTGTGACATGTACCCCTTATTGAAATTGGTCTGTACTAACACCTATATCATTGGTATCTCAGTGGTGGCCAGTGGAGGACTGATCTGCTCTATAGTGTTTCTGCTCTTACTCGTCTCCTATGGAGTCATCCTGCATGCTCTGAAGAACCTGAGTCAGGAAGGGAGGCAGAAAGCCCTCCAGACCTGTGGTTCCCACATCACTGTGGTTGTCTGCTTCTTTGTTCCCTGTATTTCCCTATATGTAAGACCTGCTAAGACCTTCTATATTGATAAATCATTGAGTGTGTTCTATACAGTTATAACCCCCATGCTGAACCCACTAATCTACAGTCTAAGAAATTCTAGTTAACTTATGCTATGAAGAGGCTCTGGAAAAGAAACATCATATCCCATATTAAATAAATGAATCTTCTATCATGAAAGGAGTCATTTGACATAAAGTTTCATTTTCTTGGAAAGCAGAAGTCATTTTAAAATTTGATTCTAATTTCTCTTTCTTCAAAGAGTTTATGGTAATTATAATTAACAAGCACAATTATACAACTGGGGTATAATAATAGTTTACCTACCTGCTAGAATTAACTATCCTGTTTATGAGTGTACCTAGATTGCTGTAATGCCTATATAGCAAGGAATTAATATCCAATAAATTAGCAAGTAAACTGTTTATAGTTATATTGATTTTTCACCAACTTATGCCTTTATATTTTTTATTTTTTTCAGAGAGAGTGTAAATTTTATTTAGCCTCTTGTCATTTAAGTTAACATTTTTATTTATACAGTTTAAAAACATAATTATACATGATTTGCCTTTACTGTATTTAATTCACATTATACAACACTTTTGCTTTTATACATTTAGTGTTTACAGTGAAACTGAAGTAAAATAGATAATAATAAATAGCATAAGTGAAAATGAAATGTTACAAACGTGTAGGCACTCAGTAGAGTCCGACTGTTTGCAACCCCATGGACTCTAGTCCACCAGGATCTTCTGCCCATAGAATTCTATAGGCAAGAATACTTGAGTGAATTGCCATTCCCTTCTCCAGGGGATTTTCCCAAGCCATGGATGAAACCTGGGTCTCCTGCATTGCAGGCAGTTTCTTTACCGTCTGAGCCACAAGGAAATCCAAACTATATGAGGTGAAATGTAAAATAAATTTTCTATTTCTCTCAGCTTCTTTCAGCCCTCATTCTTAGAGGTTAACCATAAATTTGTTTCTTAATTTTCACCTAATAATAGTCTTTGCAGATGCAACTGTATTCTCTATATGTATATATATTTGTTTCTTTCTATATATGCACCACTTTCTTTTGCTATGCAATATCTTAAAGACATTTCCATACCAGTCCATATATATTTCTTAAATTTTCTCATTTGCAAGACACTCTTCATAAATTTATATCAAAATTAATATGTCCATTCCTTTCATGAGATTCCCAAACTTTTCAATGACAGTTATATTTCCAATAAATGTATGTTTTTGAATATGTGCAAATATAAGTTCCTAGGTGTAGAATTGTTGATATTACATTTGATTCAATGGTCAAGTAGTATATGCATTTAAAATGCTGATATTGATATTTATTGCCAAAATATCATTCTTTTTTAAAATTAATTTTTAATTGGAGGAAAATTGCTTTACAATGCTGTGTTGGTTTCTACCATACAACAGCCCAAATCAGTCATAATTACACATATATCACCTTGCCTCCTAGCTCAGTAAAGAATCTCCCTGCAATGCTGGAGACCCAGGTTTGATTCCTGGGTCAGGAAGATCCCTTGGAGAAGGAAATGGCAACCTGCTCCAGTATTCTTGCCTGGAGAGTCCCATAGGCAGAGCAGCCTAACAGACTCCAGACCATGGGATCGCAAGAGTTGGATGACTTAGTGACTAAACCAGCACCACCTCCATCGTGAGCCTCCCTCTCCTCCTCCAACTCCACCCCTGTAGGTCACCACAGAGTGCCAAGCTGGGCTCCCTGTGTTATATAGCAACTTCTCACAATTCTCTTTTTTACACAGGGAGTGGATATATGCCGATGCTACTTTCTCTGTCCCACTCTTTCCTTCCCCTACTGCATCCACGAGTTCCGTCTCTGTATCTATCTCTCCATTTCTTCCCTGCAAATAGGTTCATCAACACCATTTGACTAGATTCCATACAGATATGTTAATATACTAAATTTGTTTTTAGCTTTCTGATCTACTTCACTCCAACCTATTGCTCTTGAGGTTGTGCTAAGAGCTATTGTGTCTGTGCTTAGTTGCTCAGCTGTGTCCTACTCTTTACGACTCCATGGACTGTAGCTTGCCAGGCTCACTATTCTTGGGATTTTTTCAGGCAAGAATACTGGGACGGGTTGCCATTTTCTCCTCCAGGGGATTGTCTTGACTCAGGAATCGAACCTGCTTCTCCTGTGTCTCCTTTTCTCACTGAGCCATGGAGGAAGCCCCACTAACAACTACTGTCCTGTCCGTAGTCCATGTGTATTTTTTTGACCACATTCTCAATGACCATTATCTGATAAATATATTTATCACAATTGATTAAAGTTATTTTTTACTTTAACTTCAAACTTTTTAATATAATTGAGTTTGAGCCTCTTCCTACATGTTTAATTTGATTTGCATTTATTTGTGGATTTTATATATGTATATATATATATATATATCTTAAATATGATTCATTCACTTTTTGATTTTTATGAGAGAATTTTAAGCAAAAGAAATGATCTCTTTACATTGTATATATAGTTAATGTTTTCTGGCTATATTTTTAACTCTTTATCCTATGTAGAATTATTTTTGCATGTAATTTTCTTGAAGTTTACATTAAATTAAAAAAAAAAACTATCTTGCTTAGGAAGAATTTTCTTATTTCATTTGTGCCAAAAGTTCTTCATTTTTTTTTTGCATTTAATTTTTCAAACATTTTTCATATCTTACATATTATAACATTTGATTCATCTTGAATTTATTTAGGAGTTTAAATAGGGGTTGATTTTATTTGTTTTGTACATTTTATAATTTTTTAAAAATATTCACGTTTATCTTTTTACCATTGATTTGAAATTTTGACTATTGTATTTTGAACTCTCAGTGTATTTGGGTTCAATTCATAACTTTCATCTTTTTCACTTTATTCATGTACATGTTGGCACATAATTGCTATGATATCTAAGAAATTTTGACATATGAAGAATTTAGCTGTCTTTTATTAGTATCCTTTCTCAGAATTTTGCCTAATCCTGAATATTCCTATTTCAAAATTATTAAAACTTAAATAATAAATTAAGTATACATAAGATAAAACTGTTTAAAGTTAGCTTAAAATTGTTAAAATAAATTTAAAATATGTTCAAAACTATTATTTTCATTAAGATTCCCACTAAGAAGGTTAATTTAAAAAGAGTTTATAACTTTAGAGTATAAAAAAGAACTGTTATCCAGATAAGAATTGGTGTCTTCAATTAACAAGCCTCCTATTGTAACATTGGGTTGAACTTGCAGTTCTGCCCGTGTTTCTAATCCCTTGTAGATAACTGCTGTTCTTTAGCTATGACACCTAAAATGCTACCTGACACTTGCTTTAGGAAAAAATAATTTCTATCAAGGAAGTTCTGAACTTAATCACTGCTGAGGGTCTTGTGCTGCTGAGATCTTGCCATGTGCTGTGCTAAGTCACTTCAGTCCTTTCTGACTCTTTGCAACTGTATGGACCGTGGCCTGCCAGGATTCTCTGTCCATGGGATTTGCCAGGAAGAATATAGCCACAAAAAAATGGGGCGGGGGGAGAAAAAGGAAAAAAAAATAAAGACTAAGAAACAAAATGGGTTAGGATGCAGTCTTGGAGATTTTTTTTTTTTTTCCTGAAATGAGAACATGTATATTTTATTATGAATTTTTACAACCCCAGGTGGCTCTAGTGGTAAAGAATCCACCTGCCAATGCAAGAGATGGAAGAGACTTGGATTTGCTCCCTGGATTGGGAAGATTCCCTGGCGCAGAAAGTGGCAACCCACTCCAGTATTCTTGCCTGAACAATTCCATGGACAGAGGAGCATGGCAGGCTACTTAAGTTGATTAGATAATACTTGGATATTGACAACACACACTAGTATATTTAAAATAGATAATCAACAAGGACCTAGTGTATAACACAGGTAACTCAATATTTTGTAATAACCTAAATAGAAAAAGAATTGATAAAATAGATACATATATGTGTATAACTCAGTACCTTTGATTTAGACCTGGTGCTAACACATTGTTGATCAATGGTACTCTAATATAAAATAAAAATTTAAAAAAAAGAATTTAATTTAGTGGTTTTGCCATTGGATTGACATATTTACCTCTTAAACAAGTTATCAAAGTTTATCTGAAGCCAATGGTATTTTCATATACTTTGGGCTATCGAGGTACAGTTTATGTTCCTCTCATATTTCAATTAATGAAGTCACCTTAGTTTCTTATATTCTGTTTTTTCCTTTTAAGAAACTGACTTCCTTTTTTTTTTTCCCTTTGGACATGGAATGCAACCCACTCTAGCATTCTTTCTGGGGAATTCCATGGACAGAGGAGACCGGTGGACTACAGTTCACGGGGTTGCAAAGAGTTGGACATGCCTGAGCAACTAACACATACACTATTTTATTTATTTATTGGTTGCATGGGTCTTCATTGCTGCAAGTGGGATTTCTGTAGTTGCAGAGAGTGGGAGCTGCTCTCCAGTTGTGGTACGTGGGCTTCTCATTTCTGTGGCTGCTCTTGTGGAGGAGCACAGGCTCTAGGTGCACGGGCTTCAATAGTGCAGCCTGGGGGCTCAGTAGTTGTGACTTGCTGTCCCTAGGGTGCCTGGGCTGCAGTAATTGCTGCACCGGGGCTCATTCGTTGTGGCTAGAGGACCCTGGAGTTTGCACACTTCAGTTGTGGTGTGCGGGCTCTCTAGTCATGCCTTTCAGGCTCCAGAGCGAGTGCTTAGTGGTTGTGGTGCATGGACTTAATTGTTCTGCAGCATGTGGAATCTTCCTGGACCAGGGATTGAATCTATGTCCCCTGCACTGGCAGACAATTAGATAGGATCACAAAGTCAATGAGCATGACTTTTAACAGACTCTAGGAGATTTAAAAAGGACAGGGAAACCTGGCGTGCTGCAGTCCATGGGGTCAGCAAAGAGCTGGACATGGCTTAGTAAAGCACATAACAAAATTTACAATTTTAATCATTTTAAAGTGACACCTACCTGTTATGCAAACATTACCACTATCCACCTGTAAATTTTTCCAACTTCCCAAACTGAAATTTCAGTCATTAAAAAAAACTCTCCATATAAGCTCATGGAGCCCCAGGCAACCACCATTCTACTTTCTGTTTATGAATTTGACTGCTTTAAGTGCTTCATGTAAGTGAAATCATATGATAATTGCTTTTTTATGATTGTCTTTTTATAACTTGTTATAATATATTTTCCCCACTAAATACTCTTGGCACCCATGTTGAAAATTATCTAAAGACATATACAAAGGTTTATTTCTAGGTTTTCTATTTTACTCCATTAGTCCACTGTCTATCTTTATCTGGATACTGGTGCTGTGATTACCATCACTTTGTATAATATGTTTTAGAGTCAGGAAGTATGAGACCACCAGCTTTCTTCTTTTCAAGATTGTTTTGGCAATTTGGAGTCCTTGAGATTCCATATGAATTTTAGCATGGATTTTTCTGTTTCTGTAAAATTAGTTTTGCTATTTTGATCTATACATCACTTGAGGTAGTATTAACAACTTAATACTTCTAGATGTCCCAGATCATAAATGTCTTTTCATAAGTGTATGTGTGTTCCATAATATCTCTCACTAAACTTTTGTAGTTTTCAGTTTTCAGGACTTATCTCTTTGGTTAAGTTTACTTAAATATTTTATTCATTTTTGATGTTTTTTATGTGGAATTACTTTCTTAATTTTTCCGTGAGTTGCTAATTACACATAAAAATTCAACATCATTTCATAAAAAAAAACTCTTAGCAAATTGGAAATAGAAGGAATGTACCTCGGCATAAGACAGTCCATATATAACAGATTTATAGCTAGTATCATCCTCAACATAGAAAGGTTGAAATCTTCCCCATTAAAATCTAGATTAAGACAAGAGGGCATACTCTCACAAGTCATTTTATAACATAACATTGACATAAAAATTCCTGTGAAAAGTTTATATTTTTCTAAATATAGGTCATGTCATCTCTGATGACAAGAGATAATTTCATTAATTTTATTTAGTATTACTTTCTGGAAAAGTGCTTCTAATGACAGTCACTTCCTACCTTTCAATCACAGCTTAAAGATAACCTTTTAAGGGTCTTCTCCAATTATATTATCTGCAGTGGAATTCTCCCTCTTCTTTTCTGTCACATTATTCTATTTCTTACCTTATAAGCCCTGAATAAGACTATAATTACTTCATTAAATGTCTCCTTCTTTATTGTCTGATCTATTATAATATCCATGCAGGGAAAAAACATACGTAATTTTTCCCTCTGGTTTTATTAAGTGCTGTGTTCTAGCTCATAGCACGGTTGCTGGCATAAAAGATGTGTCCTAACTTTTAAAAACAATTAATAATTGGATATCATTAGTTGTTACATCTAAAACTTTAAAACATTTAATTTTATTTTTAGTATAATTTTATTTATTTAACCAAATTTTAAGTTGATTAAATCTAGTATTGAATGGAAGGAAAGATATTCTTTCCATGGCCTGGGAGACTATATCAATAAGCTCAGTAGATCAAAATGAGTGAGTCTGTATTTTATCCTCATTGGCCGCAATGAGGATAAAATGATGATTTTATTGATTCTAAAGCTACTTTTTAGAATCAATAGCTTTAATGATTCTAAAGCTACTTTTTTTGCACATTATATCTTTCTGATATTAATTATGTGATTTGCTCTAGTAATATCTTCACATGATTTTTGTTGTTGTTTAGTTCCTAGATCATGTCTTATTCTCTTGCCACTCCATGGACTGTAGCTTGCCAGGCTCCTCTGTCCATGAGATTTCCCATGCAAGGATACTGAAATGGGTTGCTATTTCCTTCTCCAGGGAATCTTCACAACCCAGGGATCAAACATTCATCTTGTGCATTGGCAAGAGAATTCTTCACCATCGAGCCATCAGGAAAGCCCCTATAGATGTTCCTTAAAACCTCTGTGGAAAATCCAGTGAATTAATTAAACAAGAACCAGCCTTGGACACATTCCAAGACTCAGTGATAATTGCAGCTGGAAGGGATAAGATAGCACATGATCTTTACCCTTAATAGGAATAAGATGTTATTCACTTACTGCGTGGCACAACAATTTCAGGAGGTCCTTTCTTAGACTTATAGCATGATTTAAAAAGTATCATGGGAATGTCTTTCAAAATTTCAGTCAATGAGTCTGGTCATGTTAATATGACAGAGTGAAAATAACTGAACTGTCAAATGATATTTTTCTTTTTGAAGTTAGTAGGAAAGAAGTTACTTGTGAAAAATCTCCCTACCAAATAACTAGTTAATTTCTTCTATCTATATAAAGGATTTGCTTGTCATTTTGATATATTTCCTAATGCAATAAACTTGTTTATCAGTGTGTTCACCATGGAATTCCTTTCAAATAATCTACACTGTACATAAAAATGATCTGAATTATCAGAAGACTCCATGAAGCAAATGGACAGACAGTCAAATAAACTATATGCTCAAGTAATAAGATGGCCTTTTGCCCTCTGTTGTCAAACTGGATGAAAAATAATTCCAAATGTTTATGAGTAATTTCAAGTTATTCTTCAGGTTCTGAATAAACCTCCAGAAAGCAAGACTGATATTAAATACTGGGAAGCAGGCTCACAGTTGTGAGACTTTCTTTGTTATATAAGAGAGTAAATTACTTAGAGTAAAGCAAATTTAGATTCAATTCTAGGTATATCACTTAAAAAGTATTCTTGAGAAATTGAATTAGATATTCTGAGCCTTAATTTCTTCACTTCTGAAACAAGGATTACAGTTCTTGCTACTGTAAATAATAAATGTGTTGCATTAAACTATGAGTGTGTGATTGGAATATACTGTAGGAGTTTAGAGAAGTAGAGTGATGTTATCAGAATAAGATTAAAAATGAGAGTTTGGGCTGCTTCAGGAAAACTGACTTGTGAGGCCAATGTAAATGTGGAGAGACTTAGTAGGAGGCTATTATTGTGGACTAGGAAGAAATTAAGTAGGGAATGATCAAATCCGTGATATATTTTGAAAGTAGAGTTAGTAGAATTTATTCAAATTTTATTAGAGCAACAAATGAGTAAAGAACACTACAATTTTGTTTCTGAACAATAACATGGAAAATTATCGTATTTAATGAGACAAATAAGGGATGCTTCTTTAAATTTTGCTTAGAAAATGCCCATGTTGTTCCTCTTTCCCCGCTGGAACCATGGAGGGTGCAGAAGAGAAGAAAAAGAAGGTTCCTGCTGTGCCAGAAACCCTTAAGAAAAAGCGAAAGAATTTCGCAGAGCTTAAGATCAAGCACCTGAGAAAGAAGTTTGCCCAAAAGAAGATTCGAAAGGCAAGGAGGAAGCTTATCTATGAAAAAGCTAAGCATTACCACAAGGAATACAGGCAGATGTACAGAACTGAAATTTGAATGGCTAGGATGGCACAAAAAGCCGGCAACTTCTATGTACCCGCGGAACCCAAATTGGCAATTGTCATCAGAATCAGAGGTATCAACGGTGTGAGCCCGAAGGTTCGAAAGGTGCTGCAGCTCCTTCACCTCCGGCAGATCTTCAATGGCACCTTTGTGAAGCTCAACAAGGCATCAATTAACATGCTGAGAATTGTGGAGCCATACATTGCATGGGGGTACCCAAATCTGAAGTCTGTGAATGAATTGATCTACAAGCGTGGTTATGGCAAAATCAACAAGAAGCGAATTGCCCTGACAGACAACGCATTGATTGCTCAATCTCTTAGGAAATATGGAATCATCTGCATGGAGGATCTGATTCACGAGATCTATACCATTGGAAAATGTTTCAAAGAAGCGAACAACTTCCTATGGCCCTTTAAATTGTCTTCTCCAAGAGGTGGAATGAAGAAAAAGACCACCCATTTTGTAGAAGGTGGAACTGCTGGGAAGACCAGATCAACAGGCTTATCAGAAGGATGAACTAAGGTATCTACCAGGATTATTTTTGTAATCTGGTCAGTTAATAAACAATTGAAACAAAAAAAGAAAATGCCCACGTTTATTGTGAAAAGTTCAGAAGTTAGTTTTACAAATAGTAAATTGCTATTCAATTTGATTTCAAAATTAGAGATGTTGAAAATAAACGTTTGAAATTTAGGGGAAATATGGGGGTTGGAGATGCAAGATTAGACTGCTACAGTCTAAATTATTGGTCAGAAAAAGGAAATATGCACCTAAAGACCTAAGAACTGTTAGTGATGTTAGAGACAATTCAGGACAAGGATCTTCTATTCATGCATTCATCTACCCATATTGATTACATGTATTACTTTAAGTGTGTCTCATATATTATACTTTGTGTCTATAAATGCTGCACCTTTTCATGACTTTCTCTTCCAATTTCTTTATACTTTCAATTCTGTTATATACTCAGCTCAAGTATTGCTTCCTCTTGAAAGTCTTCTGTGATACCCATTTGATGCATTCCTGTATTATGACTCTTCAGTGCTGTGTGAATTTAATGAAACTTAATCCATGTGTCTGGAATTGCTTGCTTTCTCATTCTGTGTCATATCACTGAGATTAAGACAAACAAACAAAAACCCCGGAAAACAAAAAAAAACTATGCCTTATTCAATTTGGTAATCAATATGTCTATGACACATTAGACAAAAATAAGTTTTCTATACACGTTCTTCCAATGAATGGATAAATAAAAATTATTCTTATATATCTGAGCACTTTTTTTCCCTTTAAGTGTTTCCCCTTTATTTATTTTATTTATTTATTTTTTAGGTAAACTGCTTTACTATGTGAAGTCAACTACTTTCCAGATTAGATGGAATCAGGAAATAATTTAACCTACTTTGTCCTTTTGGGTCTCACACAGAATCCAAAGAAGCAAAACGTTCTTTTTGTTTTGCTCCTGTTCATCAACTTTTTGACTCTGGTGGGAATCCTTCTTATTACAGTGACTAGAATGCAATGGCACCCCACTCCAGTACTCTTGACTGGAAAATCCCATGGATGGAGGAGCCTTGTAGGCTACAGTCCATGGGTTCGCTAAGAGTAGGACATGACTGAACGACTTCACTTTCACTTTTCACTTTCATGCATTGAAGAAGGAAATGGCAACGCACTCCAGTGTTCTTGCCTGGAGAATCCCAGGGATGGCAGAGCCTGGTGGGCCACCTTTTATGGGGTGGCACAGAGTCCGTCACGACTGAAGCGACTTAGCAGCAGTAGCAGCAGGATAGCTGTCAGTAAGACCCTGAACTCACCAATGTACTTTTTTCTTGCTAGCTTATCATGTATGGGTGTCATTTCTATAACTCCCAGATTGATTTCAGGGTTGTTATTTAGGGAAAAAAGCCTATCCTTTGAATCTTGCATGACCCAGCTGTTTACAGAGCACTTTTTGCTGGATCAGGGGGTCTTTCTTCTGCTGGTGATGGTCTATGACCACTATATGGCCATCTGTAAGCCCTTGCATTATCTGGTCATCCTGAGGCAGAGGGTGTGTGTTGCACTGCAAGTGGTATCCTGGGTTGGAGGTTTTCTTCACTCAATTTTCAACTTAGCACTATTTATTGGCTCCCATTCTGTGGCCTGAAAGTCACTGATCACTATATGTGTGACAGGTACCCCGTATTGAAATTCGTTTGTACTGACACCTATGTCATTGGCATCTTAGTGGTGGCCAGTGGAGGGCTGATCTGCACTATAGTGTTTCTGCTCTTACTTGTCTCCTGTGGCATCATCCTGCCCTCTCTGAGGAACCTGAGTCAGGAGGGGAGGCAGAAAGCCCTCCACAACTGTGGTTCCCATATCACTGTGGTTGTCTGCTTCTTTATTCCCTGCATTTTCATGTATGCAAGACCTGATAAACATTTCCCATTGACAAATCTGTGAGTGTGCTTTATACAGTCATAACTCCCATGATGAACTCATTTATCTACAGTCTAAGAAATTCTGAGTTGAATGGCATGAAGAAGCTCTGGAGAAGAAACGTCATATTTCATATTAAATAAGTTTATTATTTAGCATGAAGGGAGTCATTTGACATCAAGTTCCATTTCCTTAGAATGCAGAAGTCATTTTAAAATTTGATTCTGATTTAAAATTTTTTTCTTTAAAAAGAAAGAAAAACTGTCTTCAAAGAGTTTATGATAATTGTAATTAAAGGTTACAATTAAACAGCTGTGCTATTAATAACAGTTTCCTCCATACTAGAATGTAAGGTTCATAATTACTTATTTATCACTGTACCTAGAAGTGTGCAATGCCTGTATGGAAAGAAGTTAATAATAAATAATGATTAAGTGGGAAAAGTATTATATAGTAAAACTGACTTTTAATCAATTATGCATTTAGCATTTTTACTCTTTTTCAGAGACAAGATAATTTTTATTTAGTTTCTTTAAATTTACATAAAATTTTTAACTTTTACAATTTAAAATATTTAATTCTGTATAAGTCCCTTTGTTAGTATATTTCAGTCACATTATACACATTTTTTTTACTTTGATACTCTCAGTGTTAATAAGAAAACTGAAGTAAATAGATACTAATAAGCAACATAAATAAAACCAAATAATATGGGGTGAAATGCTAAACAAATGTCTCCCTTTTCAATCAATATTTTCCAATCTTCACTCTCAGAGGTACAATCTAATTTTTTTTCTTAATTTTCATCTAGTAAAAATCTTTGCTTTTTCTGTATATATCACACTTGCTTTTATTATGCTACATCTTAAAGATATTTCAATGCCAGAACAAACATACCCTTTAACTTTTCTCATGTTTCCCAATACTTCTTATAAATTTATAAGGATAAATTAAAATTCATATGCCCATTTCTTTTCATGTACTTTTAAACTTCTTTTATGATAAACAGTTTTCAAATAAAAATATGTTTTTGAATATTTGCAAATATGATTTCCTAGGCATAAAATTATTGATTTGATATTTTAATCAATGATCAGGTAACAAATGCATTTAAAATGTTGATATCGATAGCTATTGACAAACTATTTTTCTGGAGGTTGTATAACAACTACAGTCTTGTCTACTGTCAGTCAAAATTCATCTGTCCATATTTTCAAGACCAATACCTGGTAAATACTTATAACAACTGATCAAGGTTATTTTTATACTTTGCTACCCTTTTGGTATAATTTATCTGGGTATCATTCAGTACGTTTTACTTGAGTTGTATTTATATTTTGGTGGATATTTTAAATGTATGTCTTTATTTCATTCAGTCTCCCACTTCATGGGTACCATATGGTCTATTGAAAAAAATCAATAGACTCCATGATGTAACAATATTTAGCAAGCATATTTTTGTTAGGAAAACGTTATATTGAGTAAAAGAACTAGTTTCAGAATCAGGAGAAATGAGTTTTGTTTCATATTGTTACATTCTACAATCTTAAGTAGTTTCCCTCTATCTACAAGTAGTTTACTCTGGGAAATTGGAAGTTGTGTCCAAGTTCTGTGATTTTGCCCAAGCCATTATGTTTACTGACATACATATTGTCATATTTGCTGCTACTCCAATTTGAAGGAATATTGAAAGATTTATGAGACCACAGCTCAGAACTTTTCAATTTCTGGTAAACAGCCTAGATGTCCTTCTGGGATCAAAGGATTTTGATTTGGGCTAATACCATGCGATCACAAAGAGTCAGACACAACTTAGTGACTGAACAACAACAATACAACATGAGCTCTGTCTTGAGTGCTTTAATGTTTTGAGACCATGTTTTTCTATCTGTTGAAATGCATAAAGTTGCCCATAATATTATTCTGGCAGGTATCAGGTTTTGCAAAATTAGTCCCAGAAACTATCAAAAATCAAAACATACCCCAACTATTTTCTGATGAACAATGATATGATCGATGCATAACATTTTTTTGTTTTCTTTCTGGTTTACCCTTCAGATTTGATAATCTGTATTGTTGTCTCTCTAGAGTTTTATTTTATTTTTTTTTATCTTGCATCTTATTATTATATATTTTTATTTTCTTTATATTATTGTGTTGGTTTTGCCATACATTGACGTGAATATGCCATGGGTATACATGTGTTCCCCTTCCAGAAACCCCTCCCACCTCCCTCCTGATTCCATCCCTCTGGGTCATCCTGGTGCACCAGCCCTGAGCACCGTGTATCAAGCATCAAACCTGGGCTGGCGATGGATTTCACATATGATAATTTACATGTTTCAATTCTGTTCTCCCATATCATCCCACCCTTGCTCTCTTCCATAGAGTCCAAAAGACTATTCTATGCATCTGTGTCTCTTTGGCTGTCTCGCATGCAGAGTTATTGTTACCATCTTTTTAAATTCCATGTATATGCATTAGTATACTGTATTGTTGTTTTTCCTTCTGGCTTACTTCACTCTGTATAATAGGCTCCAGTTTCGTCCACCTCAGGAGAACTGATTCAAATGTATTCTTTTTAATGGCTGAGTAATATTCCATTGTGTATATGTACCCACTGCTTTCTTATTCATTCGTCTATTGATGGACATCTAGGTTGCTTCCATGTCCTGGCTATTGCAAACAATGCAGTGATGAACATTGGAATACATGTGTCTCTTTCAATTCTGGTTTCCTCGGTGTATATGCCCAGCAGTGGGATTGCTGGGTCATATGGCAGTTCTATTTTCAGTTTTTTAAGGAATCTTCACACTGTTCTCCACAGGTGCTGTACTAGTTTTCATTCCCACCAACAGTGTAAGAGAGTTCCTTATTCTCCACACCCTCTCCAGCATTTATTGCTTATAGACTTTTGGATGGCAGCCATTCTGACTGGTGTAAAGTGATCCCACATTGTGGTTTTGATTTGCATTTCTCTGATAATGAGTGATGTTGAGCATCTTATCATGTGTTTGTTAGCTATTTTTATGTCTTCTTTGGAGAAATATCTGTTTAGTTCTTTGGCCCAGTTTTTGACTGGGTCATTTATTTTTCTGGAATGGAGCTTCAGGATTTGCTTGCATATTTTTTAGATTAATTGTTTGTCTGTTGCTTCATTTGCTATTATTTTCTCCCATTCTGGAGGCTGCCTTTTCAAAACCCTAAAGACACTACCAGAAAATTACTAGAGCTAATCAGTGAACATAGTAAAGTTGCAGGATATAAAATCAACACACAGAGATCCCTTGCATTCCTATACACTAACAATGAGAAAACAGAAAGAGAAATTAAGGAAATAATTCCATTCACCATCAGAAAAAAAAGTATAATATAATTAATAGTATATCTACCTAAAGAAACAAAAGACCTATATATAGAAAACTATAAAACACTGATGAAAGAAATCAAAGAGGGCACAAATTGATGGAGAAATATACCGTATTCATGGATTGGAAGAATCCACATAAAGAAAATGAGTATACTACCCAGAGCAATCTATAGATTCAATGCAATTCCTATCAAGCTACCAGAGGTCTTTTTCAGAGAACTAGAACAAATAATTTCACAATTTGTATGGAAATACAAAAAACCTCGAATAGCCAAAGCAGTCTTGAGAAAGAAGAATGGAACTGGAGGAATCAACCTGCCTGACTTTAGGCTATACTACAAAGCCACAGTCATCAAGACAGTATGGTACTGGCACAAAGACAGAAATATAGATCAATGGAACAAAATAGAAAGCCCAAAGATAAATCCACACACCTATGGACACCTTTTCTTTGACAAAGGAGGCAAGAATATTCAATGGAGAAAAGACAATCTCTTTAACAAGTGGTGCTGAGAAAACTGAACAGCCACTTGTAAAAGAATGAAACTAGAACACTTTCTAACACCATACACAAAAATAAACTTAAAATGGATCAAAGATCTAAACATAAGACCAGAAACTATATAACTCCTAGAGGAAAACATAGGCAAAACACTCTCTGACATAAACCAAAGCAGGATCCTCTATGACCCACCTCCCAGAATACTGGAAATAAAAGCACAAATAAACAAATGGGACTTAATTAAAATGAGAAGCTTCTGCAGAAGAAAGGAAACTAAAAACAAGATTAAAAGGCAGTCCTTAAAAAATTGGAAACAGAACTGCCATATGACCCAGCAATCTCACTGCTGGGCATACACACCGAGGAAACCAGAATTGTGAGAGACACGTGTACCCCAATGTTCATTGCTGCATTGTTTACAACAGCCAGGACATGGAAGCAACCTAGATGTCCATCAATAGACGAATGAATAAGAAAGCAGTGGGTACATATACACAATGGAATATTACTCAGCCATTAAAAAGAATACATTTGAATCAGTTCTCCTGAGGTGGACGAAACTGGAGCCTCTTATACAGAGTGAAGTAAGAAAGAAGGAACAACAACAATACAATATACTAACGCATATATATGGAATTTAGAAAGATGGTAATGATAAACCTGTATGTGAGACAGCAAAAGAGATGCAGATATATAGAACAGTCTTTTGAACTCTATGGGAGAGGGCAAGGGTGGGATGATATGGGAGAACGGCATTGAAACATGTTGATTTTCATATGTGAAATCAATCAATAGACCAGATTTGATGCTTGATACAGGGTGCTCATGGCTGGTGCACCGGGATGACCCAGAGGGATGGAATCAGGAGGGAGGTGGGAGGGGGGTTCTGGAAGGGGAACACATGTATACCCATGGCAGATTCATGTCAATAATGGCAAAACCAACTCGATAATGTAAAGAAAAAAACTAATTAATTTTTAAAAAATGCTAAGAAGAAAATGAAATAAATATTAAATATTTAGAACTCTGATAGTAATGCACTGAAACAATTAATTTATAAGTACCAAATACTCAGACTCTGTATTTAAGCTCATTTACTATCAAATATCTAAGTCCATAAGTGTTCAACTTGTTTCTATGTTTTTCTTTTGTGACTATGCCCAAGTGCAGGAGACCTGGGATCAATTCCTTTATTAGGAAGATCCTCGGGAGTAAGAAATGGCAACCTGCTCTAATACTCTTTCCTGGAGAATCCCATGGACAGAGGAGTCTGATTGACTATAGTCCAAGGGGTCACATAGAGTCAGACATGACTGAGTAATGAACCCTTTTCACTGTATTTTCACATAGACTTAAATATGAAGCTTAAAATTAAAAAGGAATACTATAAAAGTACTTCTCTGAGGTTGTTATGAAATAACTGGGTTGTTAGCAAGGCCTGCTAATGATGAAAAAATACCCATGAGTTCCAATTAGCCATACATAAGAAACTTCACAGACTTTATCCACAAAAAGGATATGTGGTAGTGCTTTTAAGACTTATCCAAAGGCACCAGCAAGAGACACTGAGTTTGCTGACATTCTTAATCTTATGACTTTACTTCTTTCCTGAGGAACTGACAGCTGCCTGGGGCCTGGCCATGGTGTTAGGTCAGACGTTTTCATCGGTGAGATTATTTTTTGAAATCACATAATCATATATTCTAAGGTATACATGTATATTTCAAATCATGTACTCACTCCTCATCCAAATTTACCTGAGTTTTAAAACCTTCTTAAGCATACAAAACATCCAGAAAGGTAGAATTGACTAAAGTACTAAGCAATTTAGAGTAAAAATATTTTATGATCTTATTTCTTATTAATATGTATTTTAATTAGTTGAGGTAATAATATAATTAGCTACAATGAATTAGTTAGAATAACTATACAATTAAAATATGCATCCAAAATTTTCCCCACTTAATATTACAACTGATATATTTTTTTTCATGATATTGCACAATTTTTAAAGCATCTTTGTTAAAAAGTACATATTATTCAAAAGGATCCACTACATTTTAATAATTCTTTCCTCTACTGTGGAACATTTCACACCCTTTCTAAATTTTCCACTACTGTTAATGATTATGTTGAACATATTTTTGCATAATGGTTCTTCTCTTAAAATATTTTACAGTAACCTTTATTCCTAGAAAAAGTATTATGGAGCCAAAGAAAAATTTAAAAAGTGATTTATTTTGTTTCATAGTTGTGTATAAAGCATTTCTATGAATTGCTTTTAATTCTTACTTTATTTACACTATCTTTTCTTTGATCTGCTGGGAAATCCCGCTAAAGAAGGAAGAAGTTCAGTGAAGCTGCTGCATTGTGTTCCCACACATGCATACAATTAATCTTGGAAAATTAAAAAAAATAATATTTCTATCTGTTTATCTTTGAAAAGACATGCTGTATGGAATATGTTTAATTGTATTTGTTTCTCTTCTCTTTGGAAAATTTATAACCCCGAATTGTATTAGTAACACATCCTTTAACCAGGAATGATGGAAGACGGATGCTTTGGGAGACAGGAAAAGGCATGAGAATGCATGGAGCAGAAACATAAAGGAGTGGGAAGGTCATGCATGTCATGGATAGATGTTCTACTGCTTTGATGATACAATTTCAGGAATTAAATTCATTTAACAACATCACTTTTCATGATTTTATGAGCAGCATACATTAATGTGCCTAGCAAGGCTTCAATAAATATTTGTTTGATGAAGGAATTTGTAGTAGGAGTTAATAGTAAGTAATGGATTTTATATATGTTTTGATAGTTGGTGTATTGATATATGTGCTTATATGTATAGTGTATTAGGTATCGCTATAATTTATCTAGCTGTGTATTTCTTTCTGTTCTCCTTGTTAAATTTTCATTGTTAGAGCTTTAAAAATAAGGATTTTGTATGCTTGATAGATCCTTGTGTGTTGAGCATCTATGCAAGGGTTTATGTTTTAATCCAAGTCTTCTAAAGCTATAAATTTATAGAATATGACTATGCTAAATTTTATGTGGAGCAGAACTTTTAAGAATAAAATAAAAAAACAAACACACTATCTTGAAAGGAAAATGACCCAGTATGTGCACTTTCATAGAAGCAATTAAATACTTCCATGGTTATTCTAGGGAGTGTGTCAGAAACTGTAGCTTCCTTTCAAATGTTTATCTGTTTCTTATAAAATAGAGATTACAGATAAATAAGGCTGAAGAACAAGAGCACTTGAATTCCTGCTGAGTTTACGGTTTGAGAAAGCAGACATATGTTTACCCTTCAAGAATGGTCATTCAGTACCAAGCCCTTACTCATCACCCATTAGGTTTCAGGCACTGCAGATATTCCAGGAACTACGGTAAGTGATGAATAGCTTATGTGTCCTGATAGGTACAAAGGAACATGCGTCTCCAAGGACTTTTACAGACCTCACTAAATTCCCTCTATGTGATAGATAGTTCTTGACCATATTTTTTCTTCTCACAGTTTGATCTGAAGGTGGGAATATAAATTCTCATTGAAGAGGGAATAACTCTTGCCTGTGTATAGCACTTCTCACCTTACAAGATACGTCTGAAAATTGCAATTTATTACTTCACAGACACAGATTAGGGGTTGGGAAGCATGGGGTACTGAGGTGACTTAGTTCAATGGAGTTGGACCCAGTAGGAGAATCCAAACCTCATGTAGACAGCCCAGTGTTTTCTTGGCAAATGAAGTCCTACTGATGTTTTACAAGTGACAAGTACTAGATGTCTAAAAAGATGCAAAATACCATGGTGAAAATAAGAAAGCGAAACGAGTACAGGGCAAAAGTTCTAAAGGCATGTTGCACAGTGACTATTTTGTTCTAAGAAAGTCAGATCACAAGCCTTTCATGATTAATGAGTATCATTCTTTATCCCAGGAAGCTGCTGCTTGCTGAATGGATGTCCTCAGGCCTCCCAACAATGTGACTGAATTTGTTCTTCTGGGACTCACACAGAATCCACAAGTGCAGAAAATACTCTTCATTGTCTTTCTGTTCATTTTCCTCTTCACTGTTCTGGCCAACCTGCTCATTGTCATCACCATCTCTCTCAGCCCCACACTTTCTTCTCCCATGTACTTCCTTCTCACTTACTTGGCTTTATTAGATGCCTCCTTCACATCTGTTACCACCCCCAAATTGATTGTTGACCTACTTCACCAAAGGAGAAACATCTCCTTGCGAGGATGCATGACTCAGGTCTTTTTAGAACACTTCCTGGCAGCATCGGAGGTAATCGTTCTCACTGTCATGGCTTACGACCGCTATGTGGCCATCTGCAAGCCCCTTCACTACACGACCATCATGCGACAGGGGCTCTGTCAGCTCCTGGTGGTGGTGGCCTGGTTTGGGGGGCTCCTGCATGCCACTGTACAGATTCTTTTCTCGATGGACTTGACCTTCTGTGGTCCCAATGTCATTGACCACTTCATGTGTGATTTCTTCTCACTGTTAGAACTTGCCTGCAGTGACACGTACATATCTGGAATCGTGGTGGCAGCTAACAGTGGAGGCATGTGTTTGCTCATTTTTTCCATGCTTCTCATCTCCTACATAGTCATCCTGGTCTCCCTGAAATCCCATGGCTCTCAAGGACGACACAAAGCCCTCTCTACATGTGGTGCCCACTTTACAGTAGTGGTGCTCTTTTTTCTGCCTTGTGTGTTCACCTATACACGTCCTGTGGCCACTTACCCTGTGGACAAGTGGGTGACTATGTTCTCTGCAATCCTCACCCCCATGTTAAATCCTATCATTTACACAGTGAGAAATACAGAGGTGAAAAAAGCCATGAGGAATCTGTTGAAGAGGAGAGTAGTTTAGGTTGTTCAGAATACGAATAAAGTGATGATTTATATATGTATGGAGGATTATGTGTAAGCACTCAGTTGCTGAGTCATGTCAGGCTCTTTGCAACCCCATGGACTGTTGCCAGACAGACTCCTCTCTCCATGGGATTTCCCAGGCAAGAATACTGGAGAAGGTTGCCATTTCCTGCAACCCAGAGATCAAACTAGCATCTCCTGCATTGGCCGGCAGATTCTTTACCATTGAGCCACCAGGAAAGTCCATGTTGTTTTCGTTACTCAGTCACTAAGTTGCATCTGCTCTTTGCCACCTCATGGAAAATAGCATGCTAGGCTTCTGTGTCCTCCAATATCTCCTGAATTTTGCTCAGATTCATGTCCATTGAGTCATTGACGCTATCTAATCATCTTATCTTCTGCTACCTCTTTTCTCCTTTTGCCTTCAATCTTTCCCATCATCAGGGTCTTTTCCAATGAGTTGATCCTTTCTATCAGGTTGCCAAAGTTTTGGAGCTTCAGCTTCAGTGTCACTTCTTCCAGTTAATAATTAGGGTTGATTCCCTGTGTGATTGATTTGTTTTATCTCCATGCAGTCCAAGAGAATCGCAAGAGCCTTCTCCAATGCCACAGATCAAAAGCATTGATTCTTTAGCATGCAGTCTTCTTTATGGTACAATGCTCACATCAATACATGAGTACTGGAAACACAATAGCTTTGATCATAAGGACATTTGTTTACAAAGTGACACCTCTGGCTTTTAATACACTGTAGGTTTGTCATAGCTTTCCTTCCAGGGAGTGATAGTCTTTTAATGTCATAGCTGCAGTCAAATTCTTCATTGAATCAATCTGATAGTGATATTGACCATATGGTGATATTCATATGTAGAGCCATCTCTTGGGTCGTTTAAAAGGGTGTTTACTATGACCAATGTGTTTTCTTGACAAAATTCTGTTAGTCTTTTCCCTGTTTCATTTTGTACTCCAAGACAAAACTTGTCTATTATTCTGAATATCTCTTGACTTTCTACTTTTGCATTTCAATCCCCTAAGATAAAAAATACATCTTTCTTGGTATTAGATCTAGAAGGTCCTGTAGATCTTCACAGAACCAATCAACTTCAGCTTCTTCAGAATCAGTACTTGGGACTTAGACTTGCAATACACTGAAGTCGAATTGTTTGCCTTGGAAGCAAACTGAGATGATTCTGTTGTTTTAGAGATTACCCTAATATTGCATTTCTTATTCTTTTGGAAAAGGTCAGTTTTCATTCCAATCCCAAAGAAAGGTAATGCCAAAGAATGCTCAAACTACTGCACAATTGCACTCATCTCACATGCTAGTAAAGTAATGCTCAAAATTCTCCAAGCCAGTCTTCAGCAATATGTGAACCATGGACTTCCAGATACTCAAGCT
The DNA here is from genome assembly GCA_007570785.1 of Antilocapra americana. Taxonomy (NCBI): domain Eukaryota; kingdom Metazoa; phylum Chordata; class Mammalia; order Artiodactyla; family Antilocapridae; genus Antilocapra; species Antilocapra americana. Next base: position 7,422,583 of record ML661334.1, on the reverse strand, counting down.
GGTTTTAGAAAAGGCAGAGGAGCCAGAGATCAAATTGCCAACATCCGCTGAATCATCAAAAAGCAAGAGAGTTCCAGAAAAATATCTATGTCTGCTTTATTGACTATGTCAAAGCCTTTGACTCTGTGGATCACTATAGACTGTGGAAAATTCTAAAAGACATGGGAATACCAGACTACCTGACCTGTCTCTTGAGAAACCTGTATGCAAGTCAGGAAGCAACAGTTACAACTGGACATGGAACAACAGATTGGTTCCAAATAAGAAAAGGAGTACGTCAAGGCTGTATATTGTCACCCTGCTTATTTAACTTCAATGCAGAGTACATCATGAAAAATGCTGGGCTGGAGGAAACACAAGCTAGAATCAAGATTCCTGGGAGAAATATCAATAACCTTAGATATGCAGATGACATCATCCTTATGGCAGAAAGTGAAGAAGAACTAAAAAACTTCTTGATGAAAGTGAAAGAGGAGTGAAAAAGTTGGCTTAAAGCTCAACATTCAGAAAGCTAACATCATGGCATCCAGTCCCATCACTTCATGGCTAACAGTTGGGGGGAAACAGTGGAAAGAGTGGCTGACTTTATTTTTGTGGCTTCCAAAATCACTGCAAATGGTGATTGCAGCCATGAAGTTAAAAGACACTTATTCCTTGGAAGGAAAGTTATGACCAACCTAGAAAGCATGTTAAAAAGCAAAGATATTACTTTCCCAACAATGGTCTGCCTTGTCAAGGCTATGGTTTTTCCAGTAGTCATGTATGGATATGAGAATTGGAATATAAAGAAAGCTGAGCGCCAAAGAATTGAGGCTTTTGAACTGTAGTGTTGGAGAAGACTCTGGAGAATCCCTTGGATTGAAAGGAGATCCAACCAGTCCATCCTAAAAGAGATCAGTCCGGGGTGTTTATTGCAAGGACTGATGTTGAAGCTGAAACATATTTTGGCCACCTGATGTGAAGAGGTACTCATTTGAAAATACCCTGATGCTGGGAAAGATTGAGGGCAGGAGGAGAAGGGGACGACAGAGAATGAGATGGCTGGATGGCATCACCAACTCGATGGACATGGTTTGGGTGGCCTCCAGGAGTTGGTGATGGACAGGAAGGCCTGGTGTGCTGCAATTCATGGGATCACAAAGAGTCAAATACAATAAGTGACCAAACTGAACTGAACTGAACTCTTTTGCTAACTCAGGATGACTTCATTTATTCTAAGGGATTCTTGTCAATAGTAGTAGATATAATAGTCATCTGTATTAAATTCAAGTCCCTTTTAGTTCACTGATTTCTAAGAGAGTCTGTGTTCAATCTTTCCATGTCCTGCTTGACCATATCCATTTACCTTGATCCATGGACCTAACATTCCAGGTTTCTATGTAATATTTTTCCTTACAGCATCAGACTTTACTTTTACAACCAGATGCATACATAATTGAGTATCATTTCTGCTTTGGCCTGGGGGCTCATATTCTGTGTCATATCTTTTTGCCTTTTTATACCATTCATTGGGTTCCCCTGGTAGGAATACTGGAGTGGGCTGCCATTTCAAAAATTTGCGATGACAAGTTGGACAATATGATAAATTCATCTTTGCTGAAGCAAAACAACTGGTCTGGTATTTTGTTCTTAACTTTAAATAGTCTGAATGTAACTATAAAATGTTTTTACTTCTATCACTGTCACATATTCAGTTCAGTTCAGTCGCTCAGTTGTGTTCAACTTTTTATGACCCCGTGAACTGCAGCATGTCAGGCTTCCCTGTCCAACACCAACTCCCAGAATCTACTCAAACTCATGTCCATCAAGTCAGGGATGCCATCCCATCATCTCATCACAACTTACGGACCTTAATCAGTGATATGGTTTAGTAGTATTTTTACACAGAGGATGAGGTTACTGCATGCCATTATGGACTCAAAGGACATGAGTCTGAGCAAGTTCTGGAAGATGGTGAAAGACAGGGAAGCCTGGCATCCCACAGTGCATGGGCCACAAAGAGTTGGACATGACTGAGTGATTGAACAACAACATATTTTTTAAATTTAGTGGAAAAATACTGGCGTACTTAATTGAGCAAACATCCATTTTGGACAGATTCCAGTTTGAAGATTTAATGGTACAAGTAGTTAGAAATGTATAAAATGCACAGTGATCTTCAACTCTATTGGGGCAAAATTAAGAAATGCTATAAAATTTGGGAGCAGTCTCTCATTAGCCTTAAAGCAATGCATAAAATAAATAAAATAAAGCACAATAATGTCTGCCAAAATTTCAAGTCATCTAGTTTGGCCACACCAACATTACAGAATGAGAAGAACTAAGCAATTAAATAGTATTTTCTATTTTGGAGTTGTTTGGAAAAGTAGCTGCTAAGATAAATTTCCCTAGGGAATGTCCAGTTGCTATCTTCCTAGGTAAACATATGGTTTGCTGTTTTTTTATTATTATTTCCATAAATTATCCTAACATGGTGAACATTTGATTTTTTTTTGAGTACTGTTGAATTTCATTTAAACAATCTAGAGTGTAAATAATAAGTTTTCTGAATAATCATAGACTCCATGGAGCAAATGGAGACACTGTTATATGAAATAAAATATTTCTACAAGTAATAATGCAATCTGCCACACTTTCTTGTCACCCTGGATGAAAGATGAATTCTGAATAACTTAAAAAGTCTTCAGTCACACTGAGGCCTCCACAACATATTACATCAAGCCTCTAAATGGTGACAAAAATACTAGATATTGGGAATTGGGCTTCACAACTGTGCAACTTTATTATGTAAGAAATTAAAGTGTTTTGAAATAGGTGAAGCTTTGATTCCAATTCTGGTTTTATCATTTAACATGTTTGACTTTTGGCAAATTAATAAGATGGAGTAAGTCTCAGTTTCTTTGAATAAAAAAAGGAGACTTCTGTCTTATTACAGTAAATGTTGAAAGTGATACATTAAACTGTAGCAGTGGAGAGATACAACCAGAACAAGATTGAAAGAGAATGAATTGTTTGGGCTGCTTCAGGATAAAAAATTGTTAGAGGACAAAACAAATGTAGACATAACTCTCAGGAGGCTGCTGCAGAGGCCAGCATGAAGTTAGGACAGGAATGATCAAATCGGGGATACATTCTGAAAGTAGAGACAATTGGATTTGCCAAAGGCATGAATGAGTCTTAGTAAATTATTAAGGGCGTGAAGAACACTGTGAGATTATTGTCTGAGCAATGGCATTGGAGTGGGTACCATTTAACAAGATAGGGTACACCTTTACATTGTGGAAATTTTAAATTATGTTTTATATATACTAAACTCATATTCAAATGCAAATGTCCAAAATTGGAGATATGGCATACAAACATTTGAAAATAAGGGTAGATGTCAGAGCTGGAGATGCAGCATTTGACACCCTCAGTATTCACAGGTCAGGAAATGGAAACATCCAAGTAAGAGCCACTGAAAGATATCCCAGTGATTTATTATACAATCCAAGTCAATGATCTAATCATATTTTGATGTAATCACACTTGATGTGTAAATTTCTTTGTGCTTCAATAATTTTACATTTGTGACTGTGTAATGGTGCACATTTCTATGGAACTCCCTTTTCATCTTTGTTCTATCACTATTTCTTTAAATCTCTATTAAAACATTGCTTTTAGTGGGAAGAATTCTCAGATTTCAGTTGCATGGATATATTCCTACTCTGTAATCCTTAGTATTTTGCCAATATTTTTATAATAGCTATTTTTCCACTCATCTGGAATTTTTTTGATGCATCTTTGTATGTTATATCACTGGGGACAGGGAACTAGGCTTTTTTAAACTTGGTCATCACAATATGTGTGCCATATTGGACACAGACTGGTACACTATACTCGTGATTTGGGCTTCCCGGGTGGCACTAGCGGTAAAAAGCCCACCTGCCAATGCAGGAGACAAGAGACAAAAGATCCCCTGCAGGAGAACACAGCACCCTAATCCAGTATTCTTTCCTGGAGAATTCCATGGACAGAAAAGCCTGGCAGCTGCAGTCCATAGGGTCATAAAGAGTGGGACATGACTGAGACCACTTATTACCCACAGATTCCTTTAATTGCTTGGATAAAGGAAAAGGTTAAGTTACAATGCATTAAAATCCCCCCCTTCTTTCATAACTTATCTGATTCTAATGTGTGACTTCAGCTCCTATACAGACAAGACAGAAGCAAGGAACGATGTAACTCATATCATCCTCTTGGGCTTCACACAAAATCCAAAGGAGCAGAAAGTCTTTATTCAATAATCTGTCTAGTATCAGAAACAGAGCTAGTATTCAGATCTGCATTCTTCTAAATCCAAATCTGATACTATTTCAACAATTTCAAAGATATTAGAGAAAAGATATTTCATCAGAACCTCTTTCATATGACAGAAATTTAAAAGTTATCTTTTCAAAATATTTATTTATAAAATGTCTTTCTAAGCAGTTGTTCCTAAGACAGCTATATGACTTACTAATATTGAGGAAGCTGTGGACTGTCATATAGAGAGAAGCATATTACTATACAATTTTAGAATTTTGGCTTACATTTAGTTCTTTGAATTTGCAGTACTCTTTGAAAACTGCTTTAGAATATTACTTATAAGGAACAATAAAAACCAGAAAAGCATTAATCATTACTTCACAGTTAACCAAAGAAAGCATTTCTCAGCTAACTTACATAACTTGGAAGTCTTTGTGTGAATTAATTATGGATTTTTTCAAAAATGAACTGTGCTTATGAAATATGAATGTGTATGTATGTCACAGATGTGTGTAAAGTTCCCTTTTTTAACAGAAAGGTCCAGCCTCTGGCTTCAAGGGTACCATATATTTGTTTATTTTCTACTTGGAGAGTTATTGCTTTACACTTTTGTGCTAATTTCTGCACTACACAGTATACATATATGCACTTCCTCCTGAGCTTCCCTCCCACCTCCACTTCCCTCCCATCTAGATCATCACAGAGCACTGAGCTGAGCTCCCTTGAGTTCTATAGCTTTCCATTTTGTTGCTGTACAGTTACTATGTTGTGTCCAAGTCTTTGAAACCCCACAGATACAGCATGACAGGCTCTTCTGTCCTCCACTGTCTCCAAGAGTTTGCTCAAATTCGTGTCCATTGAGTCAATGATGCTTTCTAACAATTGCATCCTCTGCCACCATCTTCTCCTTTTCCCTTCAGAATTTCCCAGCTTCTCACTGGCTAGCTATCTGTTTTACACATGATTGTATATTATTTAAGAAATTAATGGACTCCATGATAGAAAATTATTTAGCAAGCATATTATTAGGAATACATGATAGAGAGTAAGAAAGCCACTTTTGGAAACAGGAGATATGAGTTTTATTTTATAGTATGCAATACAACCTTAAACACCTCTCTCTATTTTTGTAGGTAGTTTACATAGGTAAATTGTAAGCTGTTTCCAAGTTCTGTCTTTCTGACCAAGCTAATGTGTTTATTGTCAAAAATATTGTTATATTTGATTCTACTTCAATTAGTAAAATTGGAAGGTTTATAATACCGCTGCCTACCTCCCAGAACTTTTCATTCCTCTTAAATAACATAGGAGATGTCCTTCTGGGATGAAAGTTTCTTTGGATGGACTAATACACCATGAGCTCTCTCTTGACTCATGCTATCTTGAGACCATGTTTCTATACCTACTGAATTTCATGAATCTTCTTCCCATAAGAACCTTTTGATATATACCTGTTTTTTTTTTTAATGAAATTAGTCCTAGAACTATCAAACATCAAAACAGACCTCAGCTACTTTCTGATCAGCTGTGAAATGATCCATGTATTTTTGTTTTTCTGCTTTCTTTCTGGTTTGTCTTTCAAGTGGAGAATTTATGTTACTGTCTCGACAGGGTTTATTAGCCACCTTACATTTGTATTCTAGAAACAGACTGCATAGCTCTAGAACTCTTCTTTGAAAATTATTTTCATGGACAGTCTTCACTGTTTTACATTTAATTCTGCTCTCTTTCCCTTTTATGCTTCTCTAAGCCTTGGGGAACTGGACTAGAGGAATTTAGGGGTTCTCAAGCAATTTCTCTACCAAGCACTATTAAAGTCAAGGCTGGGTGAACATTGAATTGGCTATGGTTGAATGGATTTCATTCTTTCATGAAGTTGATGATGGTGACTTTGTCAGTACACTCTAATTCTGTGATTTGACTTTCTTTCACTCCAGTGTTGGAAGGGAAAGTTCAAGACAATTTCATAATGATACTTCTGCAAAATTTATATGACCCAGAGGTCTTTGGATAGGTTACAGTCTTCACTGAAGCTGTCTTGGCACCTGCTATTGCAGAACTATAATGTTACCAGTATCCAACAGATTAGATTTGGTCATCAGTTCTCTTAAACCGTTTTCCTTCATGACACATGCTGCTCAAGTGATCACAATCTCTGGGGTCAATCTAGAGTTATCTACAATTTATTTTTCTTCTTATTAAAAAAAAAGGAGCTGTGATTTCACATACAAATATTTCTGAATTGAATTAATTTGCCAAATAATTTTAATATCATTTTTATTTATTTTACTAAGTGATTAAAATGGGTTTCAAAATTGGTGGCAGCATAAGAGTCTCATGATACTTTAGTCATAAAAAATATAATTTAAAGATAAGAGACCCACCACAGGATTCAGTTGTATGGCTTCTTATTTTCTCTTGGTAAATGGCATCTTTATTTCTTTTCTTATATTTTCTTATACAAATTGTGAGTATTATTTCCTATTTTTTATATTTTGTAGATATGTTTTAGGGTCAAATTTAAATAGCAAATGCATTCTACCATATTTGGATATATTTGAACAATGGAATGATTTTCATTATTATCCTGTTAGTCTAATTCCAAAACTGGAACAACAAATAACTATTTTGAAAAAGTATTGTAAACCTTTTCTAGTGTGAAGTGTTAATAATATAATAGCATTCATAATAACCATTAAATGTACATCTGAAAGCAATATTTAGAAATTATGATTACTATGATGGGTAGATCAGTAAAAATAAAATATTATAATAAAATCTAAAAATCAGATAGCTACAAACCTAAGTGTTTTTTTTTTTTTATTTATATGGTATCAAAAATTCAGACTCCATTTTTAAGCTCATTTACTGTCAAGTATCCAAGTTAGTAAGTGGTCAACTTGTTACTTTTCTTTTTTATTTTGTTATAATGCTTTGTTTTCATGTAGACTTAAGGATGAAGTTTAAAATTAAAGATGAATATTGTAGAAGCTCTTCTCTGATGTTCAGATGCCTTATTTCCAATAATTGGATTGTTGGCAAGACCTGCTAATGATGGAGAAATACCCCTGAGGTCAATTAGCCACAGATAAGAAACTTCCTAGACTTTGCCCACAAAGAGGATATGTGACAGTGTTTCTAAGGTTTATCCAAATATACCATTTATAAATCAACAAAGACATGTATTGCAGCTGAGCTAGTTGGCATTTTTAATCTAAAAATTTAATGCTTCTTTCCTAGTGCCTGCCTGGGACTTAACCATGGACCTATGTCAGACATGTTCATAGGTGAAATTATTTTATGAAATTATATAATCTAACATTCTCATATTTAAATGTATGTTGCAAAACATATAATCGCTGCTCACCCAAACTTACCTGAGATTTAAATCCTTATTAAGTGTACAAAACATCAAGCGACAGGTAGACTCAACTACAGTACTAACAATTTAGAATTAAAAATATTTGGGGGCCTTTTATATTATAAATATATATTTAAATTCGTTGGCAGGATAATACAATTAGTTTTAATAAAATAATTTAGAATAACTATACAATTCAAATATGCATCCAAAATTTCCCCACTTATTATTACTACTTCATTTTCTATGATACTGCACAATTTTAAATGCAGCTTTGTTAAAAACTACATATTATTCAAAGAAAGTGATTATATTTTAATTATTTTGTTCTTCACTTTTGAATATTCCACACTCTAATTTTCCTTAGCTCTTAATAATTGTGTTGAACATATATATATATATACATAGCGATCTTTCTCTTTTAAAATATCTTACATCAGGGCTTATTTCTTGAAAAAGTATTGTGGAGTCAAGGAAAAACCAAGAAAAGTAATTTATATTTATTCATAGTTGTTATGTTTAAATATTACTTTATTTACACTCTAGTCTTTTTTTATCTGTTGTGAGATCCTACCTCAGAATGGGGACTGGCAATGAAGCTGCTGCACTCTGATTTCACCTTTGTAAACATTTTTCATCTTAGATAATTAAAAATAAAGTTCTTTATTAATTTATCTTTGAAAGATACATTTTAACAAATACATTTTATTATATTTATTTCTCTTCTCTTTGGCAAATTTATATTCCCAAATTTCTCACTCTATTGGTAATGAAGTATCCTGTAACTGGATTTCCCTGGTGATTCTGGTGGTAAAGAACCTGACTGTCATGTGGGAGACACAAGAGACCATGTGTTCAATCTCTGGGTTGGAAATATCACCTGGGGGAAGGCTTGGCAATCCACTCCAGTATTCTTGCCTGGAGAATCCCATGAACAGAAGAATCTGGCAGTCTACAGTCCATGGGGTCTCAAAGTGTCAGACATGACTGAAGCAACATAGCACACATTTATTCTTTTACTAGGAGTGACGGATAATGGATTCTATAGAAAGATGGGAGAAAACATGAGAAGGAGTGGGAAGGTCATTCATATCACGGATGTACTGCTGCTGTTTGGTTATAAAATTTCAGGAATTAGTAACAACTGATAATGAAAATTTTATGAAATTGTGTGAACAGCATACACTAATATATATAGTAAGTGTCCAATAAATATTTTTCAAATGCATGAACTTGTAGTAGGAACTGATAAGTAATGGATTTTATACTGTAAAGAAAGCTGAGCACCAAAGAATTGAAGCTTTTGAACTGTGGTGTTAGAGAAGACTCTCGAGAGTCCCTTGGACTGCAAGGAGATCCAACCAGTCAATCCTAAAGGAAATCAATCCTGAATATTCATTGGAAGAATTGATGTTGAAGCTGAAACTCCAATACTTTGGCCACCTGGTGTGAAGAGCTGACTCATTTGAAAAGACCCTGATGCTGGGAAGGATTGAAGGTGGGATGAGAAGGGGACTATAGAGGATGAGATGATTGGATGGCATCACCTACATGATGGACATGAGTTTGAGGAAACTCTGAGAGTTGGTGACGTATAGGGAGGCCTGGCGTGCTGCAGTCCATGGGGTTGCAAAGAATCAGACATAATTAAGTGACTGAATTAACTAAATACTATTTGTTGTCGTTGGTATACATACATACATACATACACACACACACACACACATATATATATATATGTATACTGCATTGACTAAATTTTCTAGCCAACTATTTCTGTTCTCCTCATTAACTGTTTTTGTTATTTTTAGAACTTTGAAAAATAAGGATTTTTTTTTACTTGTGTATTGAACATCTATGCAAAAATATTTTTTTTAATCAAATCTACTGAAACTGTGAATTTACAAAATATAACTATGTTAAGTTGTATGTAAAACAGGAAATTGTAGTCCATTCCATTATTCTTGCTTGGAAAACTCCATGGATGGAGGAGCCTGGCTGGTAACAGTCCATAGGATTATAAGGAGCTGTACACGACTGAGCACGCACACACACACACATACATACACACCCGTGAAACATAATATTGAAGTATATAAATTATAAATTAGCAAAATAATTATCCTGAAAGTAAAATGACTCATAAAATGAACTTGCCAAGAGGCAATTAAGTATTTCCATACTTACTCTAGAGAGTGTGTCAGTTCAATTAAGTTCAGTCACTCAGTCGTGTCCAACTCTTTGTGACCTCATGGACTGCAGCACGCCAGGCCTCCCTGTCCATCACTAACTCCCATAGCTACCCAAACTCATGTCTATTGACAATGGCACCCCACTCAAGTACTCTTGCCTGGAAAATCCCATGGACAGAAGAGCCTGGTAGGCTGCAGTCCATGAGGTCATGAAGAGCTGAACACTACTGAGTGACTTCACTTTCACTTTTCACTTTCATGCATTGGAGAAGGAAATGGCAACCCACTCCAGTGTTCTTGCCTGGAGAATCCCAGGGACGGGGGAGCCTGGTGGGCTGCTGTCTACTATAGAGTCGGACACAACTGAAGCGACTTAGCAGCAGCAACAGCATATCTATTGACTTGCTGATACCATCCAATCATCTAATCCTCTGTCGTCCCCTTCTTCTCCCATCTTCAACCTTTCCCATCACCAGGGTCTTTTCAAATGAGTCAGCTCTTCACATCAGGTGGCCAGAGTATCAGAGCTTTAATTTCAGCATCAGTCCGTTCAAAGAATATTCAGGACTGATTTCCTTTAGGATGGATTGGTTGGATCTCCTTGAAGTCCAAGGGACTTTCAAGACTCTTCTCCAACACTACAGTTCAAAAGCATGAATTCATCAGTGCTCAGCTTTCTTTATAATCCGACTCTCACATCTATACATGACTACTGGAAAAACCATAGGTTTGACTAGACACACCTTTGTTGTCAAAATAATGTCATTGCTTTTTAGTATGCTATCTAGGATGGCCATACTTTCCCTCCAAGGAGTAAGTGTCTTTTAATTTCTTGGCTGCAGTCACCATCTGCAGTGATTTTGGAGCCCCCAAAAATAAAGTCTGTCACTGTTTTCACTGTTTCTCCAACTATTTGCCATGAAGTGTTGGGACCAGATGCCATAATCTTAGTTTTCTAAATGTTGAGCTTTGAACCAACTTTTTCATTCAGAAACTATTAAACTGGAATACACCTTCCTTTCAAAGGTCTGTTTAATTTTCTCATAGAGTAGAGAGATAATAGACGAACAGAGCTGAAGGGTAAGAACACTTGAATTTCATCTGAGATTATGGTTTGGAGAAGGAAGCATATGTTGATCCTTGGAAAATGGCAATTCAGTGTCAAACACTCATCAATGAATAGGTTTCAGACACTGTAGATATTATGCCAGCCACTATGGTAGGACAGTGATGAAACACACCTGAATAGCTAACGTGTTCTGGTACGTACCAATGATATTTTTTTCACCAAGGACTTTTGTACATTTCCCTAAACTCCCAGTTTATGACAGACACTTGTTGATCATGTTTTATCTTTCTGCAGATGTGAGATTTCAAATGTAAATTTTCATGTAAGAGGAAATAATTCTTACTTGTGTGTAGCACTTCTCACCTTATAAGACACATCTGAAAATTACAATTGGCAGACTCACAGACACAAAGGAATTCATGAAAGTATGGAGCACTTAGATGACTTTGTGGAGTCTTATAGAATTGAAACCACTAAGAGAATCCAGTTCTCATGGAAAGAGCCAAGTGCTTTATCAGTAAATTATAATCTCAAATGTTGTCATCATGGGAAAAAAATAAAAAAGGCTTGAAAGGAGAACTGGGGAAAATTACTAAGGATATGCTCCACAGTCACTGTGACTGTATTGTTTTTATTCTGATACAGTCAGATCACAATGCTTTTATAGTTAACAAGTATAATTTATTCTTTGTAGGTAACACAGGCTCAGGAAGGTATTACTTGCTGAATGGATGTCCTCAGGCCTCCCAACAATGTGACTAAATTCGTTTTCTTGGGACTCACACAGAATCCACACGTGCAGAAAATGTTCTTTGTTGTCTTTTTGTTCATTTTCCTCTTCACTGTGCTGGCCAATCTGCTCATTATCACCATCTCCCTCAGCCCCACACTTTCTGCTTCCATTTACTTCTTTCTCACTTACTTGGCCTTATTAGATGCTTCCTTTACCTCTATGAGTACGCCCAAAATGATAACTGACATGTTGTACCAGAGGATAACTACCTCCTGGGGTGGGTGCCAAACTCAGCTCTTTTTGGAGCACTTCCTGGGAGGATCAGAAATCATTGTCCTCATGGCCATGGCCTATGACCACTATTTGGCCATTTGCAAGCCTCTGCACTACACGACCATCATGCGACAGGAGTTTTGCCAGCTCCTGGTGGTGGTGGCCTGGATTGGGGGGTATCCTGCATGGCAAAGTCCAGATCCTTTTCTCAATGGACATGACTTTCTGTGGTCCCAAAGTCATTGACCACTTCATGTGAGATTTCTTCTCTGTTGAAACTTGCCTGCAGTGACACCTATAGGCTGGGAATAGTGGTGGCAGCCAACAATGGAAACATTGCCTCTTTTTGTCATCCTAGTTAGCTCTTATATAGCTATCTTAAGCTCCTTGAAATCCCATGGTTCTGAAGGATGGCAAAAAGCCCTCTCTACATGTGGCTCCCACTTTATAGTAGTGGTTCTCTTTTTTGGTCCTTGTATATTCACCTACACATATCCTGTGGACATTTACCCTGTGAACAAGTGGGTGACTATGTTCTTCGCAATCCTCTGTCCCGCGTTAAATCCTATCATTTACTCAGTGAGAAACACAGAAGTGAAAAAAGCTATGAGGAATCTGTTGAAGAGGAGAGTCACTTAGGATATTCAGGATGCCAGTAAAGTGATTATTTATGTACATAGGAAGGATTACACCTGCTTTAGTTTGTGAAAAAAGTTAATAAATTTTGCAGATCAATGATGAAAAAGAAAGGCCTATAAAATAATATCCGTTGAATATTTACTAACAGATTGATATTTACCTAGCAGTTTAACAGCTTTTAAATTGCTTTGTCAAGGCTTCAATATTTACATTCACAGTTTCAGATACTTAATTGAAAGAACAACAATAAACTCCTATTTCAATAATTGTAGAGTATATTAGTCTCCTGTGTTTTATTGCTGCTTTTCCAAATTCTCACATACCTTACATGTATAATATTGATTTTTCCATAGGACCTTCTTGTTATATTCCCTGTTTGTTCTTAGGCTATCATAAATACAGTACAAGAAAAATTTTGATAGATACACAGGAAAGGCTCATATGGGGAGTGAAAAACTCAACGCTAATTTTTACTGTTAATTCAACAAGAGAAATACCCACAAAAGGAGGGAGTAATAATTCACAATCTAATATTTTTAGTAGTACAAAAACGAAGCAAGAATTTTGAAATTACTCATTATTTGTATTTAAATATCTTTATGGCTCACAGTTTGTCTTGAATTGGACGGAAATATTTCATTTTTCTGTACCAAGACTTGAGCCATTTGAAACTGAGATGGGGGGAGGTTCAGTTTAGTTCAGTCAATCAGTAACATTCAACTATTTGCAACCCCAAGGACTGCAGCACACAAGGTCTCCCTGTCCAAGACAAACTCCTGGAGTTCACCCAAACTCATGTCCATTGAGCCAGTGATGCCATCCAACCATATCATCCTCTGTCATCCCCTTCTCCTCCCATCTTCAATCTTTCCCAGCATCAGGGTCTTTTCAAATTAGTCAGCTCTTCACAGCAGATGGCAAAAGTATTGGAGTTTCAGCTTCAACATCAGTCCTTCCAATCAGTATTGAGGACTGATTTCCTTTAGGATGGACTCATTGGATCTCCTTGCAGTCCAAGGGACTCTCAAGAGTCTTCTCCAACACCATGGTACAAAAGCATCAATTCTTTGGCACACTCAGTTTTCTTTATAGTCCAACTCTCACATCCATACATGACTACTGGAAAAAAACATAGCCTTGACTAGGTGGAACTTTGTTAACAAAGTGACATCTCTGCTTTTTAATATGCTGTCTAAGTTGGTCATAACTTTTCTCCCAAGGAGTAAGCGTCTTTGAATTTCATGGCTGCAATCATCATCTGCAGTGATTTTGGAGCCCCAAAAAATTAAGTCTGCCACTGTTTACACTGTTTCTCCATCTATTTGCCATGAAGTGATAGGACCGGCTGCGGTGATCTTAGTTTTCTGAAAGTTGAGTTTTAAGCCAACTTATTCACTCTCTTCTTTCACTTTCATCAAGAGGCTCTTTAGTTCTTCATCACTTTCTGCTATAAGGTTGATGTCACCTGCATATCTGAGGTTATTGATATTTCTCCCAGAAATACTGATTCCAGCTTGTGCTTCATCCAGCCCAGCTTTTCTCATGATGCACTTTGCATATAAGTTAAAGAAAGAAGCTGACAATATACAGCCTTGCTTCTGCTGCCAAGTCTTGACATACTCCTTTTTCTATTTGGAACAAGTCTGTTGTTCCATTTCCAGTTCTAACTGTTGTCTCCTGACCTGCATACAGGTTTCTCAAGAGGCAGGTCAGGTAGTCTGGTATTCCCATCTCTTTAAGCATTTTTCATAGTTTATTATGATCCACACAGTCAAAGGTTTTGGGATCGTCAATAAAGCAGAAATAGACGTTTTCTGGAACTCTCTTGCTTTTTTGATGATCCAGCAGATGTTGGCAATTTGATCTCTGGTTCTTCTGCCTTTTCTAAAACTAGCTTGAACATCTGGATGTTCACGGTTCGCATGTTGCTGAAGCCTGGCTTGGGGAATTTTGAGCATTACTCTACTAGCGTTTGAGATGAGTTCAACTGTGCAGTAGTTTGAGTATTCTTTGGCATTGCCTTTCTTTGAGATTGGAATGAAAACTGACCTTTGCCAGTCCTGTGGCCACTGCTGAATTTTCTAAATTTGCTGGCATATTGAGTGTATCACTTTCACAGCATCATCTTTCACGGTTTGAAATAGCTTAACTGGAATTCTATAATTTCCACTACCCTTGCTTCCTAAGGCCCACTTGACTTCGCATTCCAGGATGTCTGGTTCTAGGTGAGTGTTCTCGCCATCGTTATTATCTGGATCGTAAAGATCTTTTGGGGGGATGGGTGATAAACACCTTTTATTAAATTTCAACAAGAGGTATATATTTGGTTTCTAAAGCTATTGTTCTGTAGGTCTGATAAATGTATATACATCACATGATCATTTTATTATCCATCAGACACCAGTTGATTCACCCACATCCTAAGCTGATAGTTTCATTATTATTATTCCCATTTTACAGAGAACAAATTGAAGCCAATAGAGGTTCACTTGCCTCACATCACATGTGTTTACCTCATCAGTGTGTCAGGAACTATTACACTGGAATCCAGCTTCCTTTCAAAAGTTTCAGGGATGAACTTTCAATTCAGTTCTTTCAAACTCAGTCTTACTTTCTTTCACATGAAACACTGCTGTCTGTGGTATGTTTAGGTCTACAGATGAAGGAAATATCTGTGATCTTAATGATTTACTGTTTTGCTCAGTCATGTCTGACACTTTGTGACCCATGGACTCTCCATGGAATTCTCCAAACCAGAATATTGGAGTCAGTAGCCTTTTCCATCTCCAGGGGATCTTCTCATTTCAGGGATCAAACCCAGATCTCCTGCATTGCAGGCAGATTATTTACCAGCTGAGCCAAGAGGGAAGCCCAGGAATACTGAAGTGGATAGCCTAACCCTTCTCCAGGGGAGCTTCCTAATTCAGAAATTGAACTGAGGGCTCCTGCATTGCAGGCAGATTCTTAACCAACTGAGCTATAAGGAAAGACTGTGTCCTTCAAGAAGATAGTGTCATATCTGTTGCAGCCTCTTCTCATATGTAGCAATATATTTCAGCATTACATTTTCTCTCTCTCTCTCTCTCTCTCTCTCTCTCTCTCTTTTGCCACTTTGGCATAGTGAGTTATGCCAACTCACTTTTACAAAAGGCCAATGTTAGTATGGTAACAGATTTGTTTCTTTCTCAGAAAAGCAAAAATCTTCTATTTCTTTTCATTAGTGAAGTTGAGCACTAACGTTGGTCTTCAGTGACTCAAAGGATTGTAGCCTGCTAGGCTCCTCTGTCCTTGGGATTCACCCAGGAAGAATACTGGCCTGGGTTGCCTTGCCTTCCTCCAGGGGATCTTCTCAACCCAGGGATCTAACCAGTCCACCTGGGAAGCCCCTTAAGCTGTTAAAATGATCAACTTTATAATTTATAATGATAATTAAGCATTCAAAAGTCTAGACTTAAATAATATGTGGTTCATTTTGTCTTGTGATTGTTAGAGATTAGCTGAGCATAATCCAGGGATAAGAATGGAGAAACTCTTAAATAAATGTTGTTTCTACACTAAGACTAAGGGGAGGTTATGAAGAGGAAAACTAAGGCCAATGGTTGGGTCTTAGGGGCTATATGAAGGGCTTGTTGGAGGGGTGAGTTTAATGAGGTGTATATTATAAATTGTCAACAGGAAACTTACAAGGTTTCAGAACTGAAGACGGAAATATAAGGCCATATGGCATTCTCAGTTGGAGACTTGCTGGCTTTTGAGTAAGTTTATATTAAGATATTCCTTCTTACTTATCATCAAGAATGTTTCTTGAAGAATAACAGCCACCTAATTATTTTTAATTAAAAAAATAAATAAAGTATACAAGTACATTTCCTTAAAATTAATGAGATAAATGCTTGGATCTTCATATAAGAATACATTATTCTAATCTGAACTTAGTGAAATTATTAGGCATTAAGTGAGGAAAGTGAGTTCTCTATTGTTGAAGGCCAACTATAATGTTTTTCCTCTCCCTTCCCCTTCTTGTTTTCCCAATAAAACCAATAAAATGTAGTGAAACTATCTATCTATATACAGTCTAGTGAAAATGTTTGAGTTAGAGTTTGAAGCTTTCATACCAACATGCTAGAAAAGTGAATATTTAATTGATTTTTTTTTAATAACCAGTAACTGAAGAAGACTATCCCTCTGCAATGTGGTAACATTGAAGTACTTGCTGTATTGAATCTGAAGTCATGGCTGAGCTTTTAAAATTTGAATTAATTAGCAGTAACAATTTTTTAAACAATTTTATTTTATTTTTTATTTCTATATATATATATTAATTTATTTATTTAATTTCTTTACATTATCATGTTGGTTTTGCTATACATTGACATGAATAATTTTAATTTACATTTAAACATAAATTGACAGCTAATTTAAGGTTTACCTTAATAATCAGACTAACTGCTTTTGAGTAAAATTAATGAATGGTATACATAAAAACTAACATCACTTATAGGAGAGATGTAGGTTTGGTCACTAGGTCAGGGATATCCCCTGGAGAAGGGAAAGGCAACACATTCCAATATTCTTGCCTGGGGAAATCCTGTGGACATAGGAAGCTTGTAGGTTATAGTCCATGGCTTCACAAAGAGTTGGACATGATTGAACAACTAACACAGCTTTAAGGTATACATTTTCATAAGTTCTTTATACAATTTAAACAATAAATGTAATTAAGGAGGATTTTACTGCATTTAATGGGAAAATATATGACTCAGTGAAGGTAAGGCACACATAAAGTCTTTTAGACTTTGTTTCCTTCCTCTCTTCTCACCTGACAACAGTAGTCCTTTTTGTCATGACAGGAAAATATCGAAACACACATAAGATCATTTGCCACATTGTGGATATTGCCACTAAGACATTTTTCCCTTTCAGTGGGTCAGGGCCACTTTCCTCTCCCTGCTGTCCCTTGACCTACATCCCTCATGTGGCTTGCACTTTCTTTTCTTTTTTTTAATTATATATATATATATACACATATATATAATTTAATTGCTATATATATTATATACATATATATATATAATTTATTTGATTCCACTTTTGTTAGAGAGAAGCCACCTGATGGTCTCAGCTTTGAAGGTATATTACCTTTCATGGACATCATGAAAAGTGAAATATAATGGCCTCAAAAAATGAAATTCAAATGGTTGAATTTCAAAGAAAGTGATACTTGGGTGAAAGACATTTGTAGGAATAAAAAGTAACTTAATCACTGAGGAGACTGATACTGAGTTTGGGCATGAGGGTGGCACCTTGAGGAGCTAAATAGGTGGTATTTCTATAGGGCTTTTGCTATTATTATCCCACAATGTTAACATTCATTATTGGAAAAATAGCTTCATGGCCAATTCAGTTCAGGAAAATTAAACATTAAATTCATTCCAAAAATATTGTTCAGTGTCTACAGTGGGGAAAAAAAAAAGCTGTAGAATTTGGGCATATGACACTGAATAATACAAACACGGTTGTATTTTTGTGGAACTAATTCCAGTGGTGAATAAGTAAATGATAAACAAGTAAACAAATGAAAAATAAAATGTTGTTAGTAACAGATAATATGAAGAAAGTTTTACGAGAGGGTGATGTAACAGAGAAAAAATAGATATAGATTTGTGCAGTTGTTTGAAGCATAGCTAAAATTTCATTTTACTCAATTTTTAAATAACCATAATGTCCTCCTTCCATTTTCAAAATAAGCAAGTTATTTAAGAATATGCATTTGAAATGAGACTATCAAATGAAATGAAATGGAAAATATCTTTTCCAAGGAAGTAAAAATAATTTCTTGGGGATGAA
This sequence comes from Antilocapra americana, assembly GCA_007570785.1. Classification (NCBI taxonomy): domain Eukaryota; kingdom Metazoa; phylum Chordata; class Mammalia; order Artiodactyla; family Antilocapridae; genus Antilocapra; species Antilocapra americana. The sequence continues at coordinate 7,404,182 of ML661334.1, read as the reverse complement.
CATTTTTTGCTGTTTTTATATATAATGCACAGACTTACATAAATCACATAAAAAGATGGCAAATTTTTGGCATTTCTATTTCAGAAGAGAAAGTGATCAATGAAATAAAACATCCAACAAAATACTTTTTTTTTGGGGGGGGAGGGTAATGGTGAAAAAGAAAATGGTGCTAAGTGGCCCTGTGCTGCGTACTGTGCTTAGCCACTCAGTCGTGTCCAACTTTTTGCAACCCCATGGACTGTTGCCCACCAGGATCCTCTGTCCATGAGGATTCTCCAGGCAGGAATACTGGAGTGGGTTACCATGCCCTCCCCCAGGGGATCTTCCCAACCCAGGGATATAACATGGGTCTCCTGCATTGCAGGCAGATTCTTTATCATCTGAGCCATCTGGGAAGTCCAAGTTGTCCTAACTTATGCCTGTATTGTTAGATGAGAGCATGGAGTAACTTTAGAATGTTAGGATGTTAACCCAAGCACAGAAATTGGTGCATCACCTGACCTGCAGTAAAACTGAGAGACTCTTGCTTCTCTGGAGATTTCTGAGAGTGTGGTCAACTATGTTTATTGAACCAGTTATAGTCTGTGAAGTGTGTTGCAAATGTAAGATATTGATTTTTTTTAAATATTAATAGTAGAAAATAATAATGGCCCTAACCCCATATAGTTTAAAATTTTAAGCATGCTATTTGAGAATATGAATTTTTAAGGAGTGTGAAAGAATTTAACCTTTCTGTTTTTTTGCTGAGGAACATTTTTAAATACTTTATAATGGCAATCTTAAAAGATACAGAGAACTCCAGATTAGGTGATGGAAAAATTCAGCTCTGGGGCTAGCAAAGTGATCAAGAATAAGTACTACTGACTTTTCTTCATCTCTATTATCAGGCAGGTGAATCGTTGTGTGGTCCTTCTTCTACTGAAGAAGAGAACTTAGCTCAACAAATAACCCAATAGCTATCACCCACCATGATCTGGTTGTGTGTTTGTGGAGCATCGGTTTGGCCTAGCTCCAGTGGGGCTACACTCCTGGGAAATGTGGATCATTGCAGGGTGGATGGGAATTCATTGGTAAGGTGATTAGTGCCTCAGCCAGTGGAGACACAGCCTCAAAGGGGTGCAGTTGAATTGATGTAAGTCTACACTTTTTGAAATCCTGTGTCATTTGAAAGTAACACTCTGTCTTCTTTAATCTGAGTCTGTTTCCCGAAGGAAAACATCTTAATAATGATGGTTTTTTTCCTAAGATATGTATTGGAAACTGTTTACAAATTAAGCTCAAATATAGCTAAATGGCAGGCAGTTCCATGAATGATTTTGCAAGCTGTTTATATCTGGTTGCCTTTTGAAGAAAACTTTCATATTTAAATTCTGCTCCTATCCACAGAGGTTGTTTCCTGTATAAATCCATGGACATTTAGATATGTTTTAAATGTGTTTTTCAAAATCATTAGAAACTCTGATCCTATCAAAATTACCTCCCATTGACTGATTGGATGATTTGCTTCCAGTGTGATCCTGATTTACTTCATTCTATATTTGTTTTCTAAGTTGCAACTATAATGCATCATGATTTCTAGACCTTTGTAGAGAAAAGTCCATGTAAGTATATCCTGGATGGAGTCATTCTTTTGATTACTCTGACATGATCTTAGAAAATAATTCATGCACTCTCTGCCTTCTAGTTACAGAGATCATCAGGTAATTAGAGAGATGACATGAAACTGAGTTTTTGAGATGATTTTAACAACATTTTTGAGTATTAAACATGGTCTTATTAATTGAATTATTGTTTTTAGGTCACTGAAATTACTGAATCATATGCATACACAATTTTATTTAAGACGTTAGTTGCTAACCTGTTTTGTCTATATAAACAAATGTTAGCCTCAGGTTGAAAAGTATTGAGTTATCAACAATTTTTAGCTTAATTTACCTTTTTTTAAAATTGTTTTTGCCATACACTGTCATGATATCACCATGGGTTTACATATGCTTCCCCTCCGGAACCGCCCTCCCTCTTCCCTCCCCGCCCCCCCAGGAAATCTCGCTGCACCAGTCCCGAGCATCAATCCTGGGCTGGCGATTGATTAGACATATGAAAATTAACATGCTTCAATGCCCTTCTCCCATATCATCCCACCCTTACCCTCATCCACAAAGTCCACGAATCTATTCTATACATCTGCGTTCCTTTTGTTGTCTCGCATGTTGGGTTCTCATTACCGTCTTTCTAAATTCCATATATATGCGTTAATATACTGT